>JBBPBR010000004.1:42139186-42167016 GCA_037974775.1 Cicer pinnatifidum
TTCATCTAAATATTGTGTGCATATTGCACAAGAACACAAATCATGTTCTTAATTGGTTTATCAGAGTGGCGCGACGAAAGCGTGGTTAATTGGTTTATCAGAGTGGCACGACGGAAACGTGGTTAATTGGTTTATCAGAGTGGCACGACGGAAGCGTGGTTAATTGGTTTATCAGAGTGGCGCGACGGAAGCGTGGTTAAAACTTAGTGGACCTTGTAGGGGTTGTGATAAAGAGGTTGCAATTAAGATCGTATGTTAGTTAATGGTCCAAAACTTTAGGATAAGAAAAGTATCGAGGGAACGAAATAAATGATTGATGTAAAGTTTTACTAGTTGCATGATTGAATAAGTATGAAGTTGATAATTGCTTAAGATTATTCTATAGATCAAAGATATGTATTTTATAACCAAAAATTCAAATTTGTGAAGCTTGTGAATAATTGTAGGATATGATAACATAAGTTTCAACTTGTATGTTTGACAGTACCGTACATTAAATGAATTAGAATGATTTGAAGCGATCAATCATAGGCTTGATGAATCTTGAAATAATTGTAGCATGACAGATAAGATTGTCTCGACGGATAAGATAAGTGTGTTATATCTAGGAACTATTTAGTGTCAGTTTCGAGGACGAAACTATTTTTAGGTTGATAGAATGTAATACCCGCATTATTATTCATTGGCATGAGTTTCGAGGACGAAACTATTTAAGGTATGTGGAATGTAACACCTAGTCATTTTATATTGTACCTTATTAGGAGTGGAGATAATCGTTCATGATATTATTTTAATTTTTGGCAATAATAATAATAATAATAATAATAATAATAATAATAATAATAATAATAATGATAATAATCATAAAAACATCATTTGACAACCCGTTAAAAATAAATGGCTTAGGTGGAAATGCACGTTACCCACTTTCAGCTTAACTTCCCCACTCCTCCCCACTCATTCCCACTCCTGGCTTAACGTTCTACATTTCTACTGATAAAAAGGAAAAAAATAAAACGGACGTCGGGCATCCAAAATCGCTCTGCTATATAGAAAAATCGCTCTGCTATATAGAAAAAAAGAGTTTAAGAGAGAAAAAGGAAGGAATTCAAGAAGGAGTTAGTGATTCATCCCATCAAGGGTAGCACAATTGGAGCAAAGACGGCTGTGTGAGAATTTTAATAACGACACTCATATCGGTAAGGGCATCACTCCAATTATATATTTATACGTATGATTGTATTTATTTTGGAATGTATGATTGTAATTATTTTGGAATATATGATTGTATTTATTTTAGAATGTATGATTGTATTTATTTTGAAATGTACGATTGTATTTATTTTAGAAATTATGAGATTAAATATATACTATGTTGAAATGCTTTTATCAAATTTTGGAAAATAAATATGGTGTGACATGTTATATTCATGGTTATGTTGAACATATTCAAAGTATGGAAAATAAATATTATGTGATATGTTGTTATAATGGTTTTGTTGAATATATTTAAAGTGTAAGAAATAAATGTAATGTGATACGTTGTTATAATGGTTGTATTGAACATATTCAAGGTGTGAATACTAAATGTCATATGAAATGTCATTAATAAATTAGTATCATATTATATTAATGATTTATTAAAGGGTTCACATTCATGCATTCATATTCATGCATTCATTCATAGTCGTGTGGTGGAGCGTCCATAAATGGTTGGAGCTCATCTATCCTTGCGGGGATTTTGAGTTGGTGGTGTTGCTTGGAAGGACCCACTAAGCCCTTGCGGGGGAGGCGATATTCCGGAATCATTACATTGGCATATAGATTAAGTCATAAGTCTGTTTGAGTATGCATTGAATTAAATGTGATTAGTGTTTTATAAAGATAAATGATACATTGTACCTCCTGATAATTGGTTGAAATAATGTTATTAATGATATATATATATATATATATATATATATATATATTATACTGATAAATTTGTATACAACTGTATGTGTTAGTTTGAATGAGACAATGTTAATAATGAATGACAATGTTAATAATGAAGGTTAGTAATGATGTGGATATTATACTCATGAATGTATTTGCTGGTAATTTTGGGGTGAATTATTACGTGATATTGTACTTATGTTATTACTGTACCTCTTAATTATTTGGGTGAATTAATATTATTAATGATGTAGATATCGTGGTATTCTATTCTAAGGCTGTCTGTATGGATTAATAGATATTATAATATTATATTTGTATTTTCAATGTACCTTATGGTTGTCGGGTGAATTAATGTTATTATATCATTATTTGTTCCTGCTTGTCATTTTGAGTGAATTAACATGATATATTGTTATGATTATTATACTCCTTAGTTATTAATGACGTAGATGCCTTAATATTGTATGAATTAATTATTATTATTAATTATACAAATATCATAATATTATATTTATATTTTCAGTGTACCTCCTGGTTGTTGTTGGATGAACTAATGTTATTAATTACGTAAACACTGTACTGTTATCTTTTAATTGTTACTGTTATCTTTTAATTGTTACTGTTATCTTTTAATTGTTATTGTATACGTGGCAATTTGAATGGAATAATGTCAATAATTATGTAGGTATTGTACTGCTTTATTTATTTTTATTTATTATTTATTTATTATTTATTTATTTATTATTTATTGGTAAGTATTTTGGAGATGACCCTTACATTTGACAGGACGTCACATATAGTGTTACTTGAGTGAATAATGTCACGGTCAATCCAATAGGAGAAATGCGAGGAAGTACAATAACATGCAGTTGGAGGCTCCGAGATACTTTTGTGCTGGGGTTAGACTCGTTGGGTGAGTCTTTCCACAAGTCCAAAGTTTATGACCAATTAGGATTTATGTTTGGGTAATAAAACATCAATAGTTTTGACTTTAAGAGTTTCTTTTGTTTAACGTATTAAATTTACTTTTAGTGATTGTAAATACTTTGATTCATTATTTGTAAAATATAACTAAAAATATTATTAATTGATTTTAAGATAAATGAGTATTTAAGATAATCATAAATAAATAAAAATGAATTTGCAATTTTACGTTTAGAATTTCGGTAGTTAATGTCTCGAAAAAACGGGATGTTACACCCAGAGTACAGATAATCGATTGAGTTAGATAATCGATTGCTCAATTGATTTATCAATGTTTTGGTTAGTTATGTATTACTTGATGGATTGAGAACTTTATTTTGATTTCATTTTTATTTGGCAAGTATTATATGAACTTTTAGCATATGGAAAACGCTTTTAAGGTGCATGCTAAGTTGAAAGGGTATTTTGTGCATTGAAAAACTTAAATGTTATGTGTTAACTGTTAATTTCGGTTGGTGACCCTTTACAACTATTGTGGAAATATGGGCTTTGCCCTCAGATGAGAGCCAGGAGAATCCTACCGGTTCGTAACCTAGGGATGGGAATATAGATGGGAACGCTTGACTGGAGCTATGTTAGGAGGATCTTACGGGGCGCGTGGAGATCACTCAGGGTGTATAGTTTTTTGGTAGAATGATCAGATTAGGTGGACATAGAGGGAACATATGTCTTTATTTTGGATTGCGTTTATTTTAAATTGGAAGATTGTTTCTTTACTAATATTGTTAGCATGACATCTTATGTTAATGGATTTCATGTATCACTGGTTGTTGTGTAAATACTTTGGACTCATATTTCAAAAACTTTTCCGCTGCTTGTAAATTATAACGACTTAAATATGTATCCAAAGACATTTCCTTATTTATTTTCTCTGTTTTATTTTAATTTCTTTTGAAAAAAAATACACCCATGCTTTGAAAATCAGGGTGTTACAATTCCCCATTTTTAATACTCGTTTAACTCTAATGATTTTCACAACAAACATTAAGTAAACATAGATATTAAAACATTCCCCATTTTTAATACTCGTTTAACTCTAATAATTTTCAAATTCCACACAGAACATACTCAGACATATTCTCAAATTCAATCAACAATTCACACCAAATCACATCAATTCATTTTTCCACAAAATCCACACAAACACATCTCAAATTTCATAAGTATTAATTATGAACACGTCAAATACGACAAACACAAATCATCATAACCCACCACTCAACACATCAAATTTTATTTCCTCAAAATCATACATAAATGAGTTAAATTCATTTTCCACAAAACACTCATCAATATCACCAAAACCCAACTCTAAGATTTTACCCATAAAAGCATTAGATTCATTTTCCCCCAAATCAACTCTTCAACCCTAACAAAATTCTTTTCCACACATCGACAGATAAGTCCCTAAATGCAAACTAAAAGTTTGGAAGGAGCCCTTACCTTAACGTTAGCTTTAACGTGCGATTACGGTACCGCGAGAAAATCCGGTAAAATCTCCGCTCGCGACGTCGCTTCCAAAGTTGGTTCACTAGCACCGTAGCATGGTGGTGAGCAACTTTCCCTTCTATCTCTTCGCGAAATGAAGCTTAGATCCAGACGAAATATGGAGGTTTGTGTTTGACGGTTTTGAAATCCCTAACACCGTTTTCGAATCCGAGAAGAAGGAAGAAGCTGAGAAATCCTTGTCTTCTCACTCCAAGCCATGGGTTTCTCTTTTTAAAGCAAAACAAAGCAACGAAAATGAAAATGGAAGAAGGAAGAAGAAGAAAGCTTCACGAGGCAGAGACGTTTGGTCCTTTTTTTTCTTCCTCTGTTTCTCTTTTATTTTCCTCTTGTTTTGTTCTTTCTAACACACACACACACATATATATATATATATATTATACTTAAAACCAAACCCAAACGAATATCTAACAACTCTTCCACACATCACTTTACTCACATCTCAAACTATTTTGATAAAAATATTTACTCTCGTTGCAACTCAATTGACAGATAAAATTTTCAGCAACCTGAGATATTTTTAACAAAATTGTCTGGTATTAAATTCTTTGTAACGTAATTAAATTATTCTCCGACAATAATTTTAATCCAATTTCCAAAAACATATTAACTCACTAAAAACCGAAAACTGGGCTAAAAGCCCAAGAAATTCAACACAAAATTTCCTAAAATTGTATAATTTAGGATTTAAAATTAAGGGTCTTACAGATTGCAAACTTGATGACTCTTCATCATATTTATCTTTCATTTATTGTTGTTTTTATTTATTTGATCTAATGAAATGTTTATGTTTTTATTTCCTTGATTAAGAAGATATTTGTCATAGTTTTGCGTTGTTTCTTTGTTTTAGTGTAGTGCTGAATTTTGGTGAGAAATCAACATGACTTATGTGGAGTATTTCAGCCCTATTTTGATTTCTAGATGTCCAATTGGATTCAACCAAGTGCAAATGAAAGCTAAGATCCATTTCTACAACTTTCATCAAGACACCGAAACCAAATTCAAACTCGAAAGAGGAGAAACATGCACTATAAGTCAGAAAGCATATGTTGTGCGCCTGATGCACAAATTCCGCGCCTGGATCGTGTGGTATGCGGCTGAATGTAGAAAAATGTGTTATTTTTACTTTCTAGGGATCTTTTTCACTATTGGAAAGTTTCAAATATTGTGCCCTAGCAGAGAAACTCAAAGATGGTCATTTCTAACACCATTGGAATAGTTTTATCAAGAATCATTCATGAATCTTTCTTGTAATTCTTGTCTAATCTCTATTATTTTGATCTATGTTGATGACTCTTCATCATATGCATATTTTTCATTGTTTTTAGTCTTAGTTATCTTTTATTCATAAGTTAATTTGAAGAATTATTTGATATATCTTATTGATTTTAATTCTTTGATTTAATGAATTGTTCATGTTCTTATTTCCTTGATTAAGTAGAGATTTCTGTAGTTTTACGTTGTTACTTAGTTTTAGTGCAATGCTGAATTTTGGTGAGAAATCAACATAACCTATGTAGAGTGTTTCCGCCATATCTAGAGTTGTAGATGTCCAATTGGAGTCAAACCAAGTGAAAATGAAAGATAAGCTCGATATCTACAACTTTTTTTGAAGACATCCACACCAAATTCAGACTCAAATGAGGAAAACAATGCACTCAATGCTAGACATAAGATGTTGTGCGCTTGAACCACGCCTAAAACGCACGACGTGCAGAAGAACACATTAAATTTTAGTTTTGTTTTTTTTTTTTTTTTTTTACGTTTGAGGCATCTTTCTGACTATTGGAGAGTGGGGAGACTTGTGTCCTAGTGGAGAAACTCAAAGAAGGCAGTTTCTAACATCATTGGAGTAGTTTTTTCAAGAATCATTCATAAAAGTTCTTGTAATTCTTCTTTAATCCCTATCTTTTGTATCTCTGTCATGAGTAACTAAACCCTATTTGGTGGAAGACTCCCCCTGAGCAACAAACCTTGGTAGTTGCTCCATATAAACTTCCTCTTCAAGATCACCCTGCAAAAAAGAATTTTTATTATCAAGTTGATGGAGAGGCCAATGTCGAATTGATGCAATGGAGAAAAATAGTCTGACCGATGCCATTTTGTCAACATGTGAGAATGTATCATTGTAATCCAACCCAAAAATATGAGTATATCCCTTGGCTACCAAACGAGTCTTAAATCGATCAATCTTACCATCAGGACCAACCTTCACTATATAGAGCCAACGACACATGACTAAAGACTTCCCATGAGGTAAAGGAACCAATTCCCAAGTACCACTGCTTTGTAGAGCACACATATCATCAATCATTGCTTGCCTCCACTTAGGGTGGGATAATGCTTCACCTAAAGATTTAGGAATAGAAAAAAAAGACAAGGAGGACAAGCAAGTGTAATGTAAAGGAGAAAGACAATGATAACATGAATCAATATAATGAGGAGATGGATTATGAGTGTGCGAATATCCTTACGAAGAGCAATGGGAAGGTCATGCTCAGGTGGCAGGACCGCATCCGGAGGTGGCGTCGAAGGAGAGTCTGTAATGAGAACAGAAGTAGGCACACTAAAGGATAGGCGACAACGGTGATATGTTTGTAGTGGTCGTGGAGGTTGGGGGCAGACTCGACATATTCGATAGGAGTGGGCGAGATAGGGATAACTACTTGAAGAGGTTCGTGATTAATGTCCTGAGGTGGCTTAGTAGCTATATGGATATGTTTAAAATATTGTACAGAGTCAAAAAAGGTAGCGTCCACTGATGTAACGCAGCGGTGTAGCGTAGGAGAATAACAATGATAGCCTTTTTGAGACCGATGATAACTGAGAAAGACACACATGAGTGATCGAGCTAACAATTTGTCCAGACCAGGAGATAAATTATGGACAAAACACGTGGACCCAAAGACATGAGGTGGTAGTGGGTGAAGAGGGGTATGGGGAAGAGGACCGAATGGGGGATATTTCCATAAAGGACATAAGATGGTATACGATTGATAACGTAGCATGCCATTAAGACTGCATCCCCCCAAAAACGGGAAGGAACATTGCCATGGAGAAGTAAGGTTTGTGTGGTTTCAATGAGATGTCAATTTTGCATTCGACTACCCCGTTTTGCTGGGGGTGTATGAGGACATGATGTTTGGTGTAGAATACCGTTGGAAGCCATAAAATTTTGAAATTGATGGGACAAATATTCCTGAGCATTGTCACTTCTTAAGGTACGGATAGAAACTCCAAATTGAGTTTTAATTTCTTGATAAAATTTCTCTAAAATGGAAAACAATTCAGCTTTATTTTACATTATAAATAACCACGTACAACGAGAGTGATCATCAATAAAGGTAACAAAATACTTATACTCTAAAGTAGACGCAGTACGAGAGGGACTCCAAACATCAGAGTGAACTAAAGCAAAGGGAGAGGATACTATTTCATTCACTCGATCAGTAAAATTACTACGGGTGTGTTTCCCTAACTGACATGACTCATAATGTAAAGTAGACAACTTACACCAACTAGGCACCAGTTTTTGTAGTTTGGTAAGACTTGGGTGTCCTAGACTCTTAGCTAAGCATGGATAATATGAGGGGACTCTATGGCAGAGCACGTATTGGAAGATGTAGAAAGGTAATAAAGGCCTTTCGACTCACATCTGACGTCAATCATCTGTCCCGAACTCTGGTCCTGCAAGGTAACATTATCATTAGTGAAAGTAATAATACAATCATGAGACTAATTTAATCAACTAAATGAAAGTTAATTAAAGGGGCATCCAGGTACATAAAGAACATATGCAACTGAGATGGAAAGGAGAATTTGGACAGTGCCAACTCCTTGAGACCGGGTTTGGGTGTCGTTGGCAGAAGTTATAGTAGGTAAAAAACAAGATGAAGAGAGTGAATAAAAAATACCTTTATTACCAGTAACATGATCTGACGCACAATAATTCAAGAACCCAAGGGCCATGACAAGATGAGTGAGAGAGGTAAACAGATGAGTTACCAGTGTGTGCAACCGATGTAGGAGAACTAGAGTTCGGATGACTGAACCCATCGAAGAAAATCTACATAATTTTTTCAAGAAGCCTTGTGGAGATGTGTAGTCTGAATACTGGCAGAAGGCTCAAGCTGAGTTGCATTTCTTGAATGTGAAGGCTTACCATGAAACTTCCATCAACGGTCAATAGTGTGTCCAAGCCAATTACAATGCTCACATTTGGGACGAGACTTAGAGTTGGATGGTCCTCCACGAGAACAATTTTGTTTATGTCTCTGTGAGGCAAGGGCAACAGTGTCACCCAGAACTAGAGTAATAGGATGCTCAACTGGATGTTTTGCTGGTACTCGAAGGAGGATCGTTGAGGTATTAGACATATCCGGAACAGTAACAGACCCCAAAATTTGATCAAGAGTTGCAGAGTACTCCTATGATAGACCATAGAGTGAAAGGAGCATCAAGAAAGTGTTGTGTTGATCCAACTCCTTCTTCTGTTCAACTGGATTACTTGGTGTAGGAGGGATAAGCTCATTAAAATCATGAAGTGCACTATGAACGGTGCCAAGATATGAAGAAATAGAGCCGTCGAGTGTCTTCAGAATAATGATATTCAACAACCGCTGACAAACTCCATAGAGACATTGTGTGTCGTTAGTATAGAGTGCCTTTGCTTGAATCCAAACCGATTCACACGTAAGATGCAGTCGGAAAATCGGTTTAACATCTGAATGAACTGTAGACTTAATGACACTACACAACTTATCATCAATTTGTTTCCATTTGAATTTTTTAGTCACACTCACCTTTCCAGGGTTTTGAGTGAGACGGTCCTCGTATCCTTGACCATGTAGCCATAATTTGATGTCGACGGCCCAACTATTATAATTTGTTCCATTCAATTTTTCAACAGAGTGAGCAGTAGTGATGTAGTTGGTGAAGATGCTCTTTGTTTCAATCTGAGACATCATGGTCAATAAAGAGTGTCAGAAATCGCGTTGGAATAAGGAAAACAAGGGTTGTTTGAACTGGAACTCGTATATCCATAACATGAAATTGAAAACTGAGGGCATATATGGAAGTAGGAAACCGAGGCAAGTGCTATGGAGGAAGCGACACCATGAACGATAACAAAAATGAGAAATCGGTATATGGAAAACCAATTTCTCTTCATTCATTTTAAAAACAATTAAGTTGAGAAAGTGGTGGGCGAGGAATCGACTTCTCAATGAGAGTGTAGACATAGAATGAGGAATCTTACCCATACATCGCACAACTCTTCATATTCTTAACAAGCTTTCCATATTCTTAACCCTTCGCGCAACTCTTCATTTTCAGATACACAAATCTTTGATTTTTTAGAATAAGGAATCTTACCCATACATCGCACACGTTCGTTTTTATCAGGTCCTTTTACTTGATAAAATATGTCATCCTTCAAAAACATAGAACCTTGTGTGTCTTAGGTTGATTGAGAAGTTCTAGCCTCATTACTATGTTTTTTAGTTCTTCCTAAAAAATAAAATAAAAATTATTAATTATTGAAAATACCAAATTGAAATTGACATTCAAAGAATGTAATACTACAATAAAATCCAATTAAAAAACATCAACATTAAGTATAGGCTAACAAGTACAACATCTCCTAAAAGGTCAAGTAAAAAACCAATACAATCATCATACAAATAAGAATGAAAACAACTAAAAATAAAATTCAGCGTTTTGTCAAACTTTATTTATACACATTTTATATATTGGTACCGTTTAATTATTATCAAAATCTACAATCAATCTTGCAGCCTTTCCATTGACAATTGGTCCGTCTTTATGAGTGTGGGTATCAATCTAAATCTCTTTAGATCCAAGCAAACCTACTTTTCCCTTTTTTATCTACAACCAAACAAGTTAAATGCATTTTATTTTTTAAGTCAAATTAAAGCCATGAAAATACAAATAGAAGTAAACCTTCTCATAAATGAGTAACTTGGACAAATTTCACAAAACATAGACAAGTCTAAAAGTATAAGAAAAACCTAATGTATAAAATCATGCACAACTAGAACACATTTCCTTCGTCTTCCTCATCATCTTTATCATCATCCATATTATCAACATCAAAAAATGTAACGAGCACACGATGACTAGTTTAGCGAGTACTTGCTGATAAGGCAACACATATTTTTGCTATCTATTAGTTAATGGATATGAAGACGAATATGATAACATAATGGATACGAAGAAAAATTCATTTGAGACGAATAATTTGTCTTTGCATTTTCAACATTAGATTTTCATCGCTAATGATATGGAGTTTAGCCGTCACAAGTCTAAATGTTTTCATCTCTAAAAATAACTTCTGTAAGGTTTTTTTTTATATATATTACATATATGTTATTCATCATTCAATGTAGAAATATATATATATATATATATATATATATATATATATACTTAGACAAATTTTAAACTAATAACATAAGTAATCCTTAAAATACATTATAAAATATATAGTTTGCATATAATTGAGGATAAATAAAACTTGTACACAACTTCAAAACAAAAATAGTACTAAGCAAATATAATTAAATCTAATCATAATAGTCAAACTAAAGATCGTCCTCAACTTCAAAACTATTATGAATCTAATCAATAAAATATTCATTATTGATATCGTCTTCATTCATCTTCTCATTGTTGTTATCATCTACTAATAAGATTGATTCAACAAGTACATTTCAAAAGTAGTGCAACATCAATGAAAATTCATTTCCTAAACAAACAACGAAAAAACAGATTTCCTTTAAGTTTTCTCTTGACATATTCTTCATTCTAAAAGGGTTACAAAATTGTATTACCCTCTACTTTACTTAATGCAAGTCCTAAAAAAATATCAAGATGAAAAAGGAACTCTCAAAAACTCTAGTATAAACCCTAACTTTCAGTCAAACTCACGAAAATTCAAAATTAATTCCAAAAATGAACCCTACATCTCAATCAAACTCGCGACAGATTCATAACAACCCATAAATTACATATAACTAAGGTCAAAACTTCATGTGGTGCGAAAATTCATAAACAGTACATAAATTCAAAATTTACTGGTGGTCCGAGAACGATGGTCACAAGGTCAGGTCACGGTGGCGCTGGTGGTCACTCTGTCATCATTGATGTGGTGAGACAACAGTCACATCGACGACGAGAACGGTGGATGTGGTGCGAGAATGGTGGTCAAACCTCGAGATTGATAGATTATGGATTTAGAGATTGAGAGGTTTTGCGTGAAAGAGGAGAAGGAGTTTAACGTGCTCGAGATTGAGAGGTTAGGGATTTAGAGATTGAGAGATTTTAAGTGAAAGAGAAGAAAAAGTTTAACGTGTTCTACGTTTAATTCTAAGGAGAAGGGTTGAACTTGCAAGGTTTAGTTTTGAGGAGAAGGGTTTAGTTGGTAGTAGTGACATTTTGGCTCCATTAAACTTTTTCTTTTTGGCTTCATTGAAAAAATTTGGATTTTGACTCAATTGAAATATTTTTTTCCTCCTTTGGAAAAAATAAGATTTTGGCTCTATTAAACTTTTCCTTTTTTAGCTTACATTATGAAAATTTTGTACAAATATTTTTTCACAAACAATTAAGATTTTGGCTCATTTAAAAATATTTATTTTTCAATTTTGATGTCTATAGCCACATACTTAAGTGTGTCTTTATAACAATTATTGACAAATTTATGTCACTGAAGGTATAAGACACCTATACCAACAACAAATAGTTTATCTATGAGTATAAAATATTTATACCTACAGTTTTTAATGTTGTCACTATAAGCTTATGTAGGTATATGTCTATTTTCTTGTAGGGATAGTAATTTGGTACTTAATTAGAAATTAGTGATAGTTAGATACTTTATTTTTTTTTTTTGGTGGTAGAGCAATAGAAAAAGCCCCAAGGTTCTTCTCATCCTCAATATATTTCCTTCCCTTTCTAAAAGTCTTACATCCTCGACTTGCTCACACCAAATAGATCTTTGAAGCTTAGGTTATTTGTTTCTATTTTTCACTTTTCGATTATATCATATCATTAATCTTTGTTTTTTAAGAAGAATTGAAAAGCCAATATGTTGGTTTATAGACAAATTTCAATGCTTCAATATTAAAGGAACTATAATTGGACCACAAGAAAATTGTGGTTACCGTATGAACTTAGTGAAGTACTATTTGTATTTGTTAATATTGATTGTTAGGTTCAATAAGAAACTACTAAAACATCAACAAATAAAATATTTAAATGTGTGATCTTGACAAGTTTTATTATTCCATTGTATTTTGGCGAATATGATTGAAGAGGAATTGCTGGGAACTCTTCCTTGTAAATATCAAAGATACATTGCAATGTATACTTGGAAGACACATGCATTATGTAGTCGTGGTGAATAAACGAACAAGTGGCGATGACATGTGAACATGGATAATGTAATGCTTGAAATTCACCACAATCACACCATCTGTTGTCGAGGTCTACCTTGAATGTCCCTATAAGACGACCGCTTGGTGGACAAATCAACTCCTTTACTGTAAAGATACTATGGGCTCGATTATGAATAAAAACTTCATGAGAATTTGATATTGAACGTTCCTTGTTAAGATTTTGAATAATTGTATTTGAGTAAATCAAATATGATGCCATCATTGCTTGGGCCTGTGTCCCTCTTTCTTCAAATTTTGCAGTCACTTTGTGGTATGTTGCTTGCACCAAAGAACTGATTGGAAGATTGCATTTTCCCTTTAATACATTGTGCATGCACTCATAAAGGTTAGTTTTCATATGTCCCCAATGACTACCTTCATCATATGCTTGTAGCCATTGTTCCTTTGGAATATCATCGAGCCATTTCACTACATCTTAACTTCAATCACTAATTTATCTTTTGTAGTATGTGATGCATGGTTAAGTCATAACATATCATGAAGGAACAAAAGTTGATGTTGTTATAGACAATTTAAAAACAAAAATATAAAATAAAAAATATATGTGTGATATATATATATATATATATATATATATATATATATAACCCATATTGGTTAAAATAGTTATAGCTTAATTAAAAAAATAAATTAAATTTGAACGGCCCTATCTAAATAAGTGTTGCATTTTATATTGTAATTTCTATATCAATATTTACATGTCCTTCTGAAGTTGCTTTCGCCAAAAGGTTTGCGTTAATTTAATTTGAAATTTGACTCTTGGCCCAAAAAAAAGGACTTCTTCTTTGTATTTATATAAAGAATACTACATTATCATTTAGCAACAATGCATTGTAATCCTCCAAGAAGACTCATGGCTTACACAAATTCATATATGTTTCTTAGTTTGGGACTTTTTATTATTTTATCTTCTCAAGTTCTAGCTCAAGTTTCTCCACCTCCTCCTCGTCCTTCAATTATTTGTGAGTCATGTTAGTCTATAATGTATTTTTCTATGTCAAATGCACTGTTTAAAAAATTATGATTTGATACATAAATAAATATTTTTACATAAACACACATTCTAATTAAATTTATTAAAATGATATAAATATAGTTCTTAAATCCTAATTCAACTGCTAAATGTCAATATTGTTAGGTTGGACGTCTTATGTAAATTAATTATCGTAGAATTTACCATCAATTTTTTAAGATAAATAAAAATTAAATTAATATAAAACTTGAACCCTCAAACTAAACTTATTAAAATGATATTAATATTAAACTTATAACTTTATGATTATTTCGTTTCGATATAATTTTAGTTCTTAAAATTGTACTATTTTTTATTTTAACCCTTTTAAGTTTTTTTATTTGGAGTAAGTCCTTGCAAATATAAAAAAAAAATGTCATTTTAAATTCTTATGTTAGTTTATAGGATTACATGGTGTGATTCTATTGGATCACATTTGATCTCAAGGATTAGATATAACATTTTTTAAATTTGTAAAGATTAAAATTAAACAAAAACACTTACAATGACTAAAACCAAAAACTAATATAACTGCAAGAACTCAAATCATATTCACACCTCAAACTTTTATTACGGTATACGTGTTTTTTAAGAATTTAGAGAACCATACTTATAAAGTTTATATATTAATTTCTATTTCACTTTTATATTTCTTGATATAATGCATTCTCCATTAGTTATTTTAAACTCAATGGCAACCCCAATGGAAACCGTGGATAGTTATGCTGGCCTGATGCATGAAGTGACACTTCTAGAAGCTGAAGCTGATCGAATGACTTTTCGTGCAAATTTGATAAAGAAGAATGTTGCTAAATCTATTCTTCAAAGCCGTAAATTTCTAAATCTCTTATTTGATGAAGAAGATAAAGATTCCAAAAGTAATGAGGAAGATAAAGTTTCCTTAACTGATAAGGAAGATAAAGTTGTAAGACCCATAATTTTATAGTGTATTTTATATATTTTGGTGTATTTTAGGTTTTGAGCTCGGAGGCTTTTAGCCAAAGTTATTAATATTTTGGAGTTTATATGATCAAAAAGATATTTTGATGCCCGATTAGAATCACTCATCGATAAATAAATTAAATTAACTGCGGTGAATCTCTTACGAATAATTTAATTCTGGGGAGCTTTGTTAAAAATATCTCGAGTTGCTAAAAATTGTATCTATCAATTGAGTTGCGACGATAGTAGATATTTTTAACAAAAAGTGGTTTGGAGAGATTAAGGGTGAAATGATAATTTAATAAATATCTAGATATTTTGAAGATATTTGTTAAAAGTAAATAATATATATATTAAAATATATATATATATATATATATATATATATATATATATTTGGAGGGAAAAGAAGAAAAGGAAAGAGAAAGAAGAGAAATAGAAAGGAAAGAAAGAGAAAGGAGAGAAAAACCACATTCATTTCTTCACAAAATCATTTTCACGACAACATTAAGTAAACGCAGATATTAAGAGATTTCCCATTTTTAATACTCATTTAACTTAATGATTTTCACAAACAAACACACCTTAAGCAAACAGAAATATTAAGAGATTCCCCATTCTTAATACTCTTTTAACTCCAACGATTTTCAAAACAAACATTAAGTAAACAAGACATTAAGAGATTCCCCATTCTTAATTATCATTTAACTTAAACGATTTTCCAAAACATACATTAAGTAAACGAGACGTTAAGACATTCCCCATTCTTAATACTCGTTTAACTTAATGGTTTTCAAATTCCACACAAAACAAAACTCAAACGTGCTTTCACATTCAATCCATAACTCACACAAAATCATTTTTACACATAAACCACACAAAACACATCTCAAACATGTTATCAAATTCAATCCACGAATCACACCAAATCACATCAATCAACAAACATCAAGTATGAACACGTCATGTACGATGAACACAAATCAACGCAGTCATAACACTCAAATACATCAAATTTCATTTACTCAAAATTATACATAAAGGAGTTAAATTCATTTTCCCCAATTCAATACACCAACCCTAATCAAATTCTTCTCCACACAACTACAGATAAGGCCCTAAATGCAAACTAAAAGTTTGGAAGGAGCCCTTACCTTCACTTTAGCTTTAACGTGCGATTACGGCACCGTGAGTAAATCCGGTAAATTTTCCGCTCGCAACGCCGCTTCCAAAATTGGTCCAATAGCACCGTAGCACGGAGGTGAGCAACCTTCCCTTCTATCACTTCTTGAAATGACGCTTAGATCTAGGTGAAACGGGGAGATTTGTGTTTGATGGTTTTGAAATCCCTAAACCGTTTTTCCTCGTTTTCGAATCAAAGAGGAAGAGTGGAGTTGAGAAATCCTTGTCCTATCACCCACTAAGCCTTGGGTTTCTATTCTTGAGCAAAAGGAAGCAAAGAAAAGCGAAAATGGAAGAGGGAGGGAGATGGGTTCACGCGAGGCTGGAGGAGGAAGATGGAAAATGTGGTTTTTCTCTCCTTTCTCTTTCTTTCCTTTCTATTTCTCTTCTTTCTCTTTCCTTTTCTTCTTCTCCCTCCAAACAAATATATATATATATATATATATATATATATATATATATATATATATATATATATATATATATATTTTAATATATATATTATTTACTTTTAACAAATATCTTCAAAATATCTAGAAATTTATTAAATTACCATTTCACCCTTAACCTCTCCAAACCACTTTTTGTTAAAAATATCTACTATCATCGCAACTCAATTGACAGATACAATTTTTAGCAACTCGAGATATTTTTAACAAAGCTCCCTAGAATTAAATTCTTCGTAAGAGATTCACCGCAGTTAATTTAATTTATTTATCGATGAGTGATTCTAATCGGGCATCAAAATATCTTTTTGATCATATAAACTCCAAAATATTAATAACTTTGGCTAAAAGCCTCCGAGCTCAAAACCTAAAATACACCAAAATACATAAAGTACACTATAAAATTATGGGTCTTACAAAAGTTTTCATAAATGACAAGGAATAAAAAATTTCAAATAATGAGGAGAAAGACAAAGTTTTCAAAAATGCAAAGGAAGAGAAGGTTGTTAAAAGTGACAAGGAAGATAAAGTTTTAAAAAATGATAACAAAGAAAAAATTACAAATTAAAAAAAAAATGAAAAAAAATTCCGAATGTAACGAAGAAGATAAACTTTCTTTAATAAAATAATCAAAATGTGGTGAGTAATATTAAGTTTCCATAAGTTTCCCATGTATTAATAGCATGCAAAAATGTATATATTAAGTCTATAAATATTAACTGAGAGTAGACCTTTTGCTTATAACTAGCCATAAATATGCATCAAAATTTGAGATATATATAGTTTATTTCGATATCTGGGTTATGATATTGTGATATCAGATGTCAAACTTTACATACTTACACCTTCAATACTTCTTTGAATAGGATGAATTAAATCCAATTGTTGAATAATCTTAAGTTATGTTGACAATCTTATATACAAAAATTTAAACAATTTAGAAACTCGTTGGTATAAGTTTTAGTAATAGATATCGTAACAATTTGATTTTTAGAACGATTATTAATGAAATTCTAAAAGTGAAAATGTGAATTACTATTATTATTTAAAATCAGGCTAAAGGAGAATAATTATTTGCTCTAAACCAAATAATATATTTTCTTTTACTAACTTCCTCAATAAAAACATAATCATTACAATTACAAACAACCAAGTGATTGTGTAAATAAAAGAACAAATTCCTAAAGTCTAGAACTCTTGGCATTTTTCTGCCCAAGAGAAAACCTAATTGGTCATGATTTTGAATGTTTGTGAAGAATTCTCTCAACTAGGCTAACACCAGTGTTAAAAAGTAAAATTAGAGCCTCCAACTACACTTCATCGCTCTACTCGATTCTTCATCTACCAGATCAACTTACCTCCCTGGTGTCACAACCAAGGAGAAAGTACATATTGAGAATCATATATCTAAAAGTAAGAGTAAATTATTTCAACCACTCTGCAAGGAAAAATTGTCTCTCATGGAAAACTCAAACTTAACATAAAAAACACAATGGAATATCGCATGGTAGCACAATACAATTATAGCACCTTCATTTAAAATAGGAATTTGAATGGAGTGATGCCCTTACCTGTTTGGGAGCATTGTTATTATGACTCTTAGTTTCTTATACTCTATACTTCACAAATTAATTCACCACTCACTTAGTATCAAACACATCTATTTCAATGATTCTATGGTTCCTTTTGTAGTTAACAATTAACAATTATCTTTCATAAATCATGTACTGCAATAGAAAAATACATCACACTTAACACAATAATACTAGCTAACCGTTTCAATACTTAGTAGGGAACACAAGTAAATACAACTGACTCAAGATTGACAATTTACTAAGCGTTTGAGCACAAGGTTGACGATTGACTAATTGACAACTAACACATAACCCACTAGGTCTAATTGGACAAACCAGACCTTGATACCACTAATGTGACACCCTAAACCCAAAATAACATATATAATAGTTTGTACTAGACTTTTTTTTTAGAAAAATTCGGAGTAGATAAGAAATTTTTTTTCCAAGGAAATAAATACTTTTATAACTAATTTCGGATATCATGTTACTCTAAATACACATGTAAAAATTCAACTTTATTTCTCAATAAAACTAGTGTAATCTTAATGAACTTGACTTGACTATAATTTCTTAATTTAATTACAAAAACATATTAGTACTTATAAGGTTTTCATACAAAAAGTCGTTTTTAATTAATTAAAGTAAAAGTACAATAGAAATTAAGACACTTAATTCCCTGTATCACATATCAGATCGGGGTTTCTCCCAAATTTGAACTTCAAAACTCATTAACCTGTAATAATTGCGATTTTGCAAACGCTGGACTAAGCCAATCAAACAAAAATAACGAAGGAGGTGGATTTGAAATCATATTAATAGTATAGTATATGTAAGGAAAACACAAAACAATTATAATAGACCGTATCATAATCACACTATGATATATCAAAATACTAAACGAAATAGTACCATATATTATAATATCGAAGTCACTCAAGTAAAATTATCATCTCATTATAATGTGTATCAAATCATCTAAGTGTAATTATTATTACTTTTGAAACACATCAATTACAACCAAACAATCATAAGAAAATGCAATGCTATGCATGCGCTTAGACTTTACTTCACCACATGGACGGACAATTCAAATTGGCCTTGTCCTCAAAGATCCCTTCATCATTACATAAATTCATCACAAATTTATGGTATCACTATCATCAGACATACCTCATCACATAAAATTATCACAAATTTATAAAATCACAATACTAATCATACATCATCATCATCACATAAAATTATTACAACAGATTCATATTTTATTATCTAATCACATAAACTAATCTAATCAAACATATACATATAATTAATTCAGCACTCAATATCACAATAATATCTGATACGACACATTTAATGAAATTATATCAATCAACACCTTACAAATATTTCTATTCTATTTTTTAATTTCACAAATACCATATTTGCATATTAATGAATTTATCCCTCAAAGGGCTACTGTCGTACGTAGCAAGTCCCAAATGAATCGTTGCAAAATAGATTTTTCTCGTTCATCTCACAATATATTATACGCATGAATTCAAATGTTCTCTCACCCCTTATCTTACTTCGACACTTTATCACACGAATAAATGTCCACAAGCAAAAAACATTTATTCCTTGACTCTTTGTCCTTCAATCGATCTAACTCGATAACTTATGGATAAACGTCAAAAATAAATTATGATAACAAACTCTAAAAACTAAATTTCAAATTTCAGTCAAGGAAATTTACCATAAATAAAAAAAAAAAAATCAATCAGTGGATAATATAACCACTTTTCACACGATCGTTTTGACGTTGATTTCAATCAAATGAGACTTCCATTGAAGAAGAACAATGCAAAATAAAGAATTTTAGAAAAGGAGAAGTCATGCATTTTAGGGAGAAATTGAGATGGTTAAAATATGGGAACATGTGTTTAATCTAAAAAATTTTCTGGAACAGTTATCGATTATCGGTATCAAACGATACTCCTAATTTATGTTTCCTCTTCCGTAGGCAGCTGCTACTACTCCTCCAGCATCCTTCCTTATATATATATATATTTTTTTTATTATTATTTGATTAGGTTTTACTTGCAATGGGCTTAACTCATAAAACTCATTTTAATACTTTTATTTTTATTTTTTTTTTATAAATAAAACCAAAAATTGTCTAAGATCTCAAGATAAAGTATCACATTAATTACCAAGTCACATATACACGTAAAATTTCCTAAATCTTATTCTCTAGAATATTTTCACTAAAATACTATTGTTTTTAGAAAAATATATAAAATAATAAAATAAAATATGTATTATTTATATCCCTCATTTATTCAAATATGTACAAAATTAACACATCATAGACAATACACATAAAAAGAAAATGAATCCTAAAAATAATCAACATATATTCTAAAATAATTTTAGCACCATATTAATTATCTAAAATCCTATTTAATTAATAAAATAGTTTATTATAAAATTTGGGGTGTTACAATTTTCTGCTTGTTAAGGAAATTTCATCCTCGAAATTTATGGTTAGTGAACTAATATCTAACTTATCACTTTCAAGATTCAAACATAGTCTATAAACATATTTAAGACATTAACTATTTAATGAAGCAAAATATGTCAGATATCTATTAGCTTAGCATGATAGACTAAGATGACACAACAATTAGTTAAACACATCACCTTCAACAACTTAAATATGAAGGAAATATTATGATTAATCAATGTGTTTATAGATGACATTAAGCATGTGAATTTAGTTAACAACGCTTACTACATTCATTTGAATCAAATAACACATATCCGAAATACGTATAAATAGTTTCACACATGGTCTCAAACACACTCAAAGTACAACTTAATTTCAAAGTCTTATACATACATTTTATTTATAGAACTCCTACAATTGTTCTAGGTCCTTATCAAATGAGACAATATAGAAAAATAAGATACTAACACAATGCCCTTATTTATTTCCAGCAAGTTACATAGAAGATCAAACATATTTCATTTATGTACACGACTCCATACCAATTCATGTCACATGAAATAGTTGTTAGCATTTGACATTGATGTCACATATGATTTATAATGACCCCAAATTACATAAGAGATGAATATGGTTTTTAATTATTTCAAAAATATAATTAACAAATATTTCTAACAACAATAACAATAAGTTACTGTTGCCTCTTTTATCGACGATGAGTCATCAGAGTAGCTAGCCCCTCCTACACATGTAGTCAACTAGTTAAGGTAACCATAACTGTAGTCATTCAAATCCAAACATGGGTAATTAATAGTATTTTTAACTTGGTTCAAGAGTGCGAAGGCGGTGTCACAACTCATACTCCTTACTTCAAGTTAAAAGTTCACTTAATTACACATTTGCAATAATTTATTTGAAACTTACAAGTAGTAACAATGACACTTACATCAATATATAATCAATAATCCGTTTGGAGCAATATAGAACTATTTCACTTTTAGATGTTCTCGACTACTCTAACTTTATATGCTAATTCCCAACAATTAGAACACTTGAAACACACAAAATCTAATATTTACATAATCATATACACATTCACATAATTAATTCAATATTAACACCAAGATTTTACGTTCATCTCATAACTCAAACGATGATTCTAACACATGTAACAATTTCTCATAGAAGGCTAACTACTCCAAATTGATCACGCTTAAATTTTCTTTTAAATTAATCGTCACTTAAAAGTTATAACAAACTATAACAGAGATTTCCAAGTAACAGATAAGATCAATAAATCCTATACCTCTTTTTCCAATACCTCTTTTTCTTCAAATCCTATACCTCTTTTTCCATTTCTACTAACTCCACAAATCATAGAAGCATATTTGCTTCTTTGCATACCATTAGCAAGAAAATCTTGAAATACTACTTCATGCTTATCAGAGTTATATAGAGTATTTTCAATTGATGTTGAACTATGATTATTTTTTAGAGTTAGATTTTCAGCCTTAAGTTAAACAATATCAGTTTTCAGATTTGCATTTTATGTTTTAAGTTCAGTAATATCAATTTTCAGAGTTGCATTGTTGTTTTAAATTGCCCAGTTTGATTCTTTAACACATTACCTTTTGCAGTTAGGTTTTCATTTTCTTTTCTAAGTGTTTTCAATTTTAACGATAATTTGTGATTCTTATTTAAAAAATCATTTATTGTAGTAATTAAACAAATCAAGTAAAGTCAGAAAATACCTCAATTTCTTCATATGTTGATTCACTTCCAGAGTTAGAATTTGCGTTGGATCTAGAAGCGAGGTTGGTCCAGGTTCCTTGCATCAATAGTAGATAATGTCCAGGTTCCTTGCATCAATAGTAGATAATGTTTTTCTTGTCGAAAATTTCATTCCTACCTCTATTGGATTGCTTGGAATCTTTATGAGGAAAATATTTCCTCTTGTTGTGCCACATCCTTTGAATTCTTCTGGATATGAAGTTAATCTCTTCTTCCTCTGAGTTCCGATTCTAATAATTTATATCACTATCATATGATTTTGATGTTGCCATTAGAACTTTCTTCTACATGGATTTCAAGGCCAGAGTCTTGTTCTTCTTCTTGGGTTCATCTTCTTCAAGCTCAATTTCATGTGATATGAAAGAGCTGATTAATTCCTTTAGTTGAAGAGTATTTAGATCATTTGCTTCTTGAATGGCTGTGATCTTAGGTCTTCACTTGCTTGTCAGACTCCTAAGAACACTACAACATTTTTGCCCTACTGCAACACATAAAAATCGTTGCTTAATGTAAAAAAAACCGTTGCCGTAATCTACGAGAACGGTTTTCTGACCGTGGGGAACCAAGGCGTTGCCTTAGCCTACCACAACGGTTTTTTGTGAAACAGCAACACTTTTTAAAAACCGTACTGGTAGCTACCTCTACCAGAACGGTTTTTCAAATTGACAACAACAACGGTTTTATGGTGTTGCCAAATTAAAACCGTTCTTGTAGGTTCATTTTTCAATTAAGTTATGGCAATGCTTTAAAACCGTTGCAAAAAGTAAATTTTTTTTCAAAAAAAATAATTTCGTAAATTATTGTATTTTAGAAAAATAATTTTAGTAAAATATTATTATTGAAATTCTATAATAAATTTAAAAATATAACAATTGTTAATACTAAATTATTGTAATGTACTGTAATAAATTCATAATCTAACAATTGCAATAGTATAAATTCATAAAGTTCATTGTCATATAGATGAAACGTTGTAACTCTTGATCATTCATACAATGTATTTGCAGTGATTCAAATTCTCTAATTTATATTCTAGAGATAAGGAGACAATCAAAATAACAAAAATAAAATTACTTATCTATAAAAACAAATACACAAAGAAAACTTAAGTATCAACATCTATTTCTTCATCTTGTGCTTCCAAATGTTGAAATTCATCATTGGTATCACCATCATTCATCTACAAAATAAAAATAATATATTCAATAAGTAAAATCATGAGTAAATGAAAAAAATGTTAAAGTCTATAATAGTAATATAGTTCTAACAATACTATATATATAATTCTAACAATAATATTTCTAACCGTAATATAGTTCAGTCTTACTTCATTATTATTAGGAGCATGTGTTGATGTAGAAGAACGTAGAGTACTGTTAGCATCAGCTGGAGTTGATAAAAAAGCTGCTAAAGCATCTATATTCAATCCTACAGTGTTTGAGTTCAACATTGTCTTAAGAATAAGCTAAAATTTTCCTTCCATCGCTTCCATTTCCTTACATTGTTTCTCCTCTATCTCTTGTATCTTATCTTTAAGGTGTTTTATCTCCTGAGCTTGTTCTCTTTTAAGTTTTGCAATTTCTTCATTTCTTCTCAAGAGAGTTGGTGTTGAAGTTCTTCCGTGACAACGAAATCTCCCAGGTTTTTCTTTGCCACACACATTCTGAAAGGCTTCTAAAGATGACTGTCCATCTTTTTCAATCAAGTCTTGAAGCTTTATCTAGCATAAATAATAATATTAAATGAATAATTGTATGCATAACTAATAGTAAATAAATAACACATTATGTTAAACTTACAATTGTAAGATTGGTTTCTTGATCCAACTCCTTTCCTTTCTTACTTTGTCAAGTAGCAATAAACATTTCAGCTTGAGTGGGAGGCTCTTTATCTTCATTACTTTGACACTAAACCAAGAAGAAGATAAAAAAGGATATTAGAGTTTTATTTAAGTAACATAATTAAATATTCATTTACAATGTTTGAAAAAATAATACCATTTTTTCCCTTATAACTGCAAAGCCTTTATTCCCCATCTGGTGTCTGTATTTCAGCTGAGCTATATTTTGAACATTTTGATGACTGATTTTCTATATTCATTCACAATTTTTTTATAAAATTACAAATGTGTGACAACAACTTTATATAACAAGTAATTATATCTTACTTGAATGTGGTCTTCTTTCCAATATTCCAATAAGTTCTTAAAGTATTCTTCTGGTACCTCATGAGGACGATTTTTTAACCGCTCGCGCGTGGTTTTGTACTTACTAAAATTCTCCTTTTTAAGAAAACATTTGTATCTTCTCCAAGCATCATTTAAAATAGCAAATACAGCTTTCCTTCCTTTCTCTGGAATGATGTATTTTTGCTGCAAAAATAAAATAAACATATTAGAATCTATATTTATAAAAGTATGTTAATCCATACATTCAAATTAAAAAGTAAGTACATTTAGATAATCCCACACAGGATCTATATTTAGATCCTTCCAAGTCCTGGTCAAAGCCTTCCAGTTATTGAAAGTGAGAGGACACAAATCTGAACTTCTTGCGATTGTCCCCAAAAAACTACTAATTTCAGAAACTGTCTTTTCATCAGGCCCAACCGGTTGTCCTTCTTCATTCAAGATGATCTCTTGTCTATCTTTAAACTCTCGTGAATGAATTTTCCGACATATAGTCTTTCCTCGTTTTTTTATTAATCCTGAAAATAAACCACATAATAGTAATTAAAAAAGTAAAAAATAAATTGCAAATTTTTATATCCAATATGTAATCAACAAAAACATATATACCATTGGTTCCCTCACTTTCCTCACTTTCCTCACTTTTGCAGTTGATACCCTCCTCCATTTCATTTTCTTCTATATCTTCATCTCCTGAATCCTCTACTCCATGGTGTTCCTTATTCTTATTGAGATATTTGGTAAGTGACATAGGTGGACATTTTGGAATAGTTTTTTTTCTTCTTATAGGCTTGTTGATGTACTGGTGATCCTTGAACTTGATTTCCCATGGTAGAGTTGACTTACCTCTTAAGGTTATTGTTTTGAAGGAGTCCTTTGTTTTTTTTCCTCAATTTTCTTAGAGACTTTTGATTCTATTGAACCTTGAGTAGCCATTGTTGACTTTTGTTGCTTCTGAAGATTATTCATTTGAGAAAGTGTTTTGTTTTGCTCATCAGTTTTCTTAGAGACTTGGGATTCTATTAAACATTGAAGACAAGAAGTCTTTGTAGACCAAAGTTGTCTCTTGATATTATTATTTTGACCAACCCCTTTGTTCTTCTCAAAAAATTTCTTAGATGGTTCAAGAATTGGTTGGACTGCAACTACCTTTTGGTTTGGCTTTTTATGTTGTGTTTGAATTAAATTCCCAACTTCCAATGATTGTTTTGATTGGTCTAGCTTTTGATTGCTTTCTTTTATAGATTTAGAATTTTCTAACTTGACTCTATATTGCCGCAATAAGTCATTGCTGGACTTAGCTTGAATATCAAGCCGAAAACCATTCCCTTTGTTCATTTTCCTGCAATCTAACAAAAGAAATAACATCGAGAATTATTATTCAAAGTCCTAAATGAGTAACAAACAGTCCATAAAACAACAGTCCAAATAGTAACACACAGTCCTAAAAAACAGCAGTCCTAAAAGTCCACAACAGACCCAGGAAAGTCACTAATATAGTATACCCAGGTTCTTCTGTTTGAAACAACAGTCCTAAAATATAGCAGTCCATTATAATAACAGGAGCTTATATATTCATCTATTTCAAACAACTCTGGCACGTTTATGAGCGCTTCTGAAGACCAAACGGGTATTTTAGATGCCATTGAGGAAAACAGCAGCAGCATCATAAATAGCAGTATATATCAGCAGCATATATAGCAGTATATATCAGCAGCAGCAACAACAGGATATATCAGCATAAAAACAACAGCAACATATATAGCAGCAGCATAAAAACAGCAGTCCATTA
Organism: Cicer pinnatifidum; assembly: GCA_037974775.1. Lineage (NCBI taxonomy): Eukaryota > Viridiplantae > Streptophyta > Magnoliopsida > Fabales > Fabaceae > Cicer > Cicer pinnatifidum. The sequence goes on from JBBPBR010000004.1 coordinate 42,165,510, forward strand.
TAAATCAGCATAAAAACAACAGTCCATTATAAATCAGCATATATATCAGCAGCATAAAAACAGCAGCAGCATATATAGCAGCAGCATAAAAACAGCAGCAGCATATATAGCAGCATCATATATAGCAGCAGCATAAAAACAGCAGTCCATTATAAATCAGCATAAAAACAGCAGCAGCATAAAAATAGCAGCATAAAAAACAACAGTCTATTAGAAAAAAGCAGTCCATTAATGAATAATAAACTAGTCCAAATGAGTGTCATCAAAACTAGAATTGTCATCAGATTCTTTTTCATCAGACCCACGTAAAGAATTAACAATAATCGTTGGTGGAATATCATTCCTAACAAATTCAACTTCACGAGTCTCATCGCTTGCAGCTAGATTAATTGGATGGTTAGGCGGATCACATTGATATGGTTGTTGTCCATTTGAATTTGATTGTTCGTTCATGTTAAAAAATTCCCTAGGAATAGACTTCATAACATAATGTCTATTTGGATTAGAAGGATCTTGAATGTAGAAGCATTGGTGGACTTGAGATGCCAATACAAAAGGATCGTCCATGTAGCATCTCTTGTTAAAGTAAACACAAGTCAATCCAAACTTGTCTTCTTCAACTTCAAACCAATCACATCTAAATAACACAAACTTCAACATACCATAATAATCAACCTCAAGTATTTCAGTAATTGATCCATAGTAAACTATTGATTGTACTATTGGAATTTCATCTTTGGTACTTGCAAAACTTTCAGTTACTGCCATTAGTGTCACACCACTATTTTGGATTTTACGTCGAGCATCACGGTGTTTTGTACGAAACCTGTATCCATTAATTACATAGCCAGAAAAATGTCTTGCAATTTTATTTGGTCCTCTTGATAGCTTCTTAAGTTTGTCAGATACATCGCTTAACAAGGCACGCTTCTTAAACCATTCGACAAAATCTAACCCTTGACTTTTTGCTTTGCTCCACCTTTTTTTTTATTCACATTTACATCTTCATTTTCATGCTCACTACAAATAAAAGTACATTGTTATAGTAATTGTAAAACAATTATTTAATGCGTTAAAAACCAACAAATACAAGCATACTTATTTACCTTATAAACATTGGACATCGTCACAATTGAATAAAATGTAACGATGGGCCTGACTCCTAGACTTGCAATCCAAATAAATTCCTTCACCTTTTTTCTTTCCCCCAATAGGACGACCAAGATCACATGTATCACTATTCCTTGTCATTCTACTAAACCGTGTCTCCACACCACTATGCAAGTATCGTGAGCAAAATGTCAAGAACTCTTCAACCAAGTAACCCTCAGCAATAGAACCCTCTGGACGACTTTTATTACGAACATAACTCTTCAACTTTCCTAAATATCTTTTTGTAAAGTACATCCACCGAAATTGAACAGGCCCTCCCAATCTTACCTCATTCACCAAATGTATTGGCAAATGAACCATTATATCAAAGAAACTCGGGGGGGGGGGGGGGGGG
>JBBPBR010000004.1:42167223-42204494 GCA_037974775.1 Cicer pinnatifidum
GCCCTCCCAATCTTACCTCATTCACCAAATGTATTGGCAAATGAACCATTATATCAAAGAAACTCGGGGGGAAAATTGTCTCCAATTGGCAAAGTGTTTCTACAATCTCAGTTTGCAAAATGTCCAAATCAGCCACCTCAATCACCTTCTGACATAAACATCGAAAAAAGGAACAAAGACGAATTAAAGGGTGAGCAACCTGGTTAGAAATTGCACTTCTCACAGCTACTTGAAGCAAGTAATGCAACATGAAATGTGCATCATGACTCTTATATCCACTAACTTTTCTTTCAGCAAGTTGAACACATTTTGAAATGTTTGAAGCACATCCATTAGGTATTTTTGCTTTTTTTAATACAGAACAAAAAGTAGTCTTTTCCTTTGTAGTCATGGAAAAACATGATTTTGCAAACACTATCTTTTTACCTTGATCTAACTCTTTAGGGTGAAGTTTCTTTCTAATGCCCATGTCTTGTAAATCTAAACGAGCTTTTTCATGATCTTTTGTCTTTCCTGGGATATCCAACAAAGTTCCAATTATATTATCAAATATGTTTTTCTCTATGTGCATAACATCAAGATTATGGGGTAAAATATTGTGCTTCCAATATGGCAACTCAAAAAAAAAAAAAAAAAATAGATTTTTTCTTCCATGGACCATCATTACATTTCTTTTGCATCTTACCAAATGCATTGTTAAAGCCTTCTAACAAATCAAATATATCTTCCCCTTTTAACAATTCTGGTGGTGGCCTATTTTCTGTTCTTCCATTGAAATCCCTTGCATTTGATCTATATTTATGATCCATAGGCAAAAAAGCACGATGACCCATATAACACATCTTTCGACTATGCTTCAAATATGTCGAATTAGTGTTATAATTACAACAAGGACATGCAAGTTTCCCTTTTGTACTCCACCCACTTAACACAGCATACCCAGTAAAGTCACTAATAGTCCACAACAGACTTGCTCGCATTTGGAATGTTTGCTTTAGTGATGCGTCATATGTTTCTACTCCCAAATACCATAACACCTTTAGCTCTTCAATCAATGGTTGAAGGTACACATCAATATTATTCCCTGGCGATTGTGGTCCAGGTATTAATAAAGACAACATAGAATACTCAGCCTTCATGCAACACCAAGGTGGAAAGCTATATGGTATTAATAACACAGGCCAGGTACTATGAGACACATTCATAGTTCGGTAGGGATTAGATCCGTCGCTGGATAATCCAAGTCTGATATTACGTGAGTCTAAAGCAAAGTCTGGATGCCGTTTATCAAATTCTTTCCATGCTTCCACATCTGCAGGATGCCTCAACTTCCCATCTTTCGAACGCTCTTCTTCATGCCACCTTAATGAGCTAGCCGTCTTTGAACACATAAACAACCTTTGAAGTCTAGGAATCAAGGGAAAATGTCTTAATATTTTAGCTGAAACTTTATTAGATTCATGATTTTTTCCAACTTGATGGTTTCCTTCTGCAATTTCCTTCCAACGTGGAGCACCACAAACATGGCAAGATGTTTCATTCTCGTAATTTTTCCAATAGATCATGCAATCATTAGGGCAAGCATCAATCTTTTTATAATCCATCCCTAAGTCCTTTATCATGCCTTTAGTTTTATGGAACGTATCGGGGATGTTCAGTGAAGGCATAGCTTCTTTCAACAATTCTAACAGAGCATTAAATGATTCATTGCTCCAACCATACAAACACTTCACTAATATAGCCGAATTGTGAACGACAATTTTGAGAAGTTTTTGCAACCCGGATATAACTCTTGTTTGGCTTCTTCGACTAGATTATAAAACTTTTTTGCATCTTCGTTGAGGCCTTCATTAAATTCACATTCTTCTTGTATTACATCTCTAAATCTTTCAAAAAGTAGTTCATCAATTTGATCCTCTTCATCATTCACATGATCATCATTAAGATCATTGGGTTTTGTTATCTCTTCACCATGACGAACCCAAAAATCATATCCTTTTTGAAATCCTAATGCTATTAAATGATTTCGTACTACCTTCCTTGTGAACCAATTGGTGTTGTAACATTCAGCATATGGACACGTAATCTCATTTCCACGAGGTTTTCCTTTGGTGTATGCATAATCTAGGAAAAAATCTACACCGTTTTGATACTCTTTACTCTCTCTAGCCAATTTTGTCTATTCCTTGTCCATCGAATTTATGAGGAGACTACCATATAGGAAAAATACAAGTAACACTCATAATCCAGCCAATTATCAATGCAAAATCAATAAATTCTCATAATGCAGAAGTAACACTCATGTAACATATAGCAGAAGTATGACAATTACAAGTAACATATAGCAGAAGTAACACTCATGTAACATATAGCAGAAGTAACACTCATGTACCATATCAATGCAAAATCATGATGTTGCCAATTCATAGTTTAGAGCAAATTATCAATGCAAATGTATCATACTATCGCAATTCATAGCAGTAGCAGTTCATAGCAGTAGTAGTTCATAGCAGTTCATAGTAGTAGCAGTTCATAGCACTTGTGTTCATATACTACAGTTTGAGCTCTAATTAACTTAACTAACAGTTCAGTAATTGCTTGTATTGAAATAACCAACAAACAACTTATTACAGCAAGTCTACACAGTATTAGTACTCTGGAATACAATATATACTGTAGTCAGATATATACCCCATCAATAGAAAAAGAAAACTCCTAATCCTAATTGTGTAAGGAAACCATGATAAATAAAGAAACATAAAACTATTCCTAAGAGATCATCTAAAATATGCTTTGAAGATATTCTAGATGCAACTAATAGATCATCTATAATATTATAAAATGGAAATAATTTACAGTTTGCCTATTATCTTCCTTTTGTGTACTAGTGTTGTCAAGTTCTTACCTTGTGAGGCAGGATGCGAGAATTTGTATTCGAAAAATTAGGGTTCTACTGAATTTGAGAAATCTGCAAAAATAAAACAGAATTCCAGTGAAATAAGCGAAAAATTAATCAACCATTTCGTAGCAAAATTAAACCTAATAGCAGAGCAAAATAGGGTTTCAAGAGAGGGAAAATGAGAAAATATAAAATACATACCTTGAAAGAAGTTGGTTTACGCGACACAGAATCCTCACACCAAAAACACGATCGGAATGAATGGCGTACGCGACACAGATATGGGTTACGTCGGAGATGAATGGCGTTCGTGACACAGATATGGGTTACATCGGAGATGAATGTCGTACGCGACACAGATATGGGTTACGACGGAGATGGGTCACGCCGGAGATGGGTTACGCGAATGAGAGAAGGCTAGGTTGCTGAAATTCTGAGATAGGTTTCAAGAGAGGGAAAGTGACAAGGCTTTGTTGTTGAAAGACTGAGATAGGGTTTCAAGAGAGGAAAAATGAGAATGGTTGAAAATCTGAATAGGGTTTCAAGAGAGGGAAAATGAGAAGAATTTGTTTTAGGAAAATAATTTGGCGCTCTATAAAAAATTAACTCAAAAAAAGTGTTTTTTTGTTTCATGAGTACCTACAAGAACGGTTTTTTTTAAAACTAAAGAACAACGGTGAATAAATGTTGCGTAAATATATCAATAAACAACGAGAACGGTTTTTTAGTGTTGTTGTAGAAATTATAAAATTTCATGTTCTACTGCAACGAAATTGTAAAACTGTTGCCTATTTACCTCTACGAGAACGGTTTTTTTACCATAAAAAAATAGGCGTTGCCGTAGGACCAAAATGTTGTAGTGGAATTTTCTTCACATGAACATCAGTAGTATAATTCTTCTCATGTACCTTAGTCTTTAGACAAAGATATGTAATATGGAAAACATTGTTTCAAAATCTTTATCTTCTTCCATCTTGAACAACTCATACTTTTTGACTAGGAGGTTGGCCTTTGCTTCTTAAACTTGCTTGCTTCGTTCATGGGTCAGAATTAGACTATCATAAATACTTTTTGTTGTTTCCATGTTGGTGCACTTGTCAAACTCATTGAAGGTGATTGCATTTATCATGAATGTGTTGGACTTATGATGAATCTTGTACATCTTCTTTTGATCAACATTCATCTCCTTTGTTTGAATTTCAATACCATCAGTATTCTTTTGAGCAATATAACCATCTTCCACTAAGTCCAAAAGTCCAGGATGATGTGAAAAATAAAAACTTCTCAAGCTGTCCATCCAAATTGATTATGTTCATATTTTATATTAGACAAATCTTGATCAAATCTTCTACAAAAATTTGACCATATCTTTTTTTATACTCTTTGAAGTCAAATATATTATTCTCATAAAATAATTGTTATCATAAAAACTGTAAGTATAAAATGAACTTGGTTCGTATATAGATCGTGAGTCAAACTTGCCAAGATTGTCTTTGGTGATTAAAATATAACATATACAACAAAACTGATGAAAATGTAAAATGTTGGGATTTATTCTTTTCCATAATTCATAAGGAGTCTTGTTGAGAATAGGTATAATATAGATTTTATTTTGAATATAACATGCAATGTTCACTACTTCTACCCAAAAGTTCTTAGCAACGTTCATTTCGTGAATAACATATGTGCCATCTTTTCCTTTTTACAATTCAGTTCTGTTGGGAAAGTTCTAAGAGAGGAAAAGTTGTGTAAAATATCATTCTCTTCAAAGAAGTTTTCAAAAAGTTTATTTTCAAATTCACCTCTACGATCACCAATATTTTTTGTTATTGAAGATGATATCATAACCATTGTCTCTTAATTGACTTATGCTTGATAGTTTATGCCTTAGTCCTTTTACAAGTAAAACATTCTTAATAGAGTGAGAACTATTACCTATTATGTCGAGCTCAATGATATTGCCCTTTTAACCACTTCCAAATCCTACGAATCATGCGTTCTTGAGGGCCAGGTCTTGTAACATAGACTTTTCTCACATCATGTGTCGTGAACATCAATTACCCAAGTATCATAACTTGTGTTTCAAATTTGTTTCTAACGATATCTGCAGGATAAATTATTTTAATCTTAGTTACCAAAATTTGGTTGGGTCTTTGTTTGTTAGTTGTAAAAGGTATTTTGTCTTTCCATATTTTTGCATAGGACAAGTTATTGTGTTGTGACCTTTCTTATGGAAGTTTGCACAAACAATATTAGGCTAAATAAATATAGGATTTTCTTACGTTTCTTAAAGGCGTATGCCACATTATTTTTTGTTAACCCCATAGATCATATAAGCTTGTTTACTTCTATCCATGCCATTTGCAAGATATTATTGTTGGAACCAAGTTGGTTTTATACTTAGAGTTTTGATGTTTAAAAAAGTATTTTATGATAACAATATATTTGGTTTCACATAATATGAAAAAAGATTCTTGTTTTTTAAGACAATCTAAAATAAGATTGGATTCATATTTATTATTGAAGAAAATCTTTGACCTACTTGAAAAGAAGATACGATCAACATCTTATAAACAATAAGATATGAATTATTTATAAGAATATTTGATCAAGATTTATCACAATAAGATATGAATTATTTACAAGATTTGATCATGATTTATTTAGAATAAGTTAATAATTATTTATAAGAAGATTTGATCAAGATTTATCAACAAAAAGATATGAACTATTTACAAGAAGACATGATCAAGAATTATTTACGAAAAGAAACATTTACAAAATGATACATTTATTATTTTCAAATATATGATTCAAATTTTGACAAAAGACAAATACTAAATTGGACTTAGTCATATTCCTACTTATGAAAGTTCAAGAACCATTCGAACACTATGTTCCCACCCAGATCAAAGCATGGAATAGGAAGGAAGTTTCATCAGAAAATTTGCATTATCAATTTGAACAACTTACAAACTCAATCTGAACAAAATATGAACAATGTCAACATGAAGAATTTACAAACTCTAATATGAAAAAAAATATGAACCATATCAATCTGAAGAATTTACGGACTCAATCCGAATAAAATACGAATAGAATCAAACTAGAAGAACTACTCATATTGGATTTGGAAATAAAGAATTGGCTAAAGAACATATTTTCAAAAAGAACTACTCAATATTATTATTGACCAAGCTAAGAATGAAGATACAACTTAGAATTAAACAAGGGCAAAGTTGATGCCCAAATTTTATTTATAAATAGATACTCAAGGCTAAAGAAGAAGATAATCGAAAATTCCGAAAACAGTATAAAAATTCAAGCTCAAAATTCCAAATTCATCTTGGAGTTCAAATAGACAAAAAGTTGTTCGAATGAGAAATAGTTTTTAAGCGTTTTTCTTAGAGTGTAATAATCATTGTTGTAATCTTCTTGTTATAAGCAACCACTAAAATTCCAAATCTTTGTATTCAAACTCGATATTGGTGTTAGTGTGCCTTCAACAATCTGGGATTTTCATATTCTGTGGAGAAGACTTGGTTGGTAAAGTCAATGTGGGTGTGTTCCTAAAAAATATGGGGTTTGCGAGCTATTTGAGAAGACTAGCTTGAAGGTCATGTGCTTTGTAATTAGAATTGTGGAATTACTAGATTAAATCCTTTTGAGTGAAGAGACTGAATGTAGCCAAGTTAATGGTGAACCAGGATAAATTATTTGTGTCACTTTATTCATGCACTCCTTATTTTTGTTATTTCTTCTACTCCAAGTAAATCATCAAGTGTCAACCAATTTAATCAAATAATTAAAATGTTATCAACTTAGTTAAATAGAATTCGACCATTTTTCTTGTTTTTTAACCTTCAATTGGCATCAGAGTCGGTGCTAAGGTTGAGCACTTTATAGGGTTTGAGGAAAGATCCAAGGGTTCAACATGTATGGATTTAATGAAGAAGTTGTTGGAGGAAACATCAATAAACCATCTTGAAGATGCAAAAACGAGAAGGGGGGTTGAATTAAGTTTTATAAAGTTGACAATTCTTTGCTATTTTGATAAAGGTTGGTTGGTTGTTATGAATTACTTAGACAAGAAGCAATCAGATTTAGAGGTAGCAAACAATGAAAGCATAAATAATTTGACATAATACTTTTAAGGAACTAACCACATTGATCCTAAAAGCCAAGTCTTCTCCTAATAATCTGACAACCACATATTAAAGAAGGAACTAAACCACTACCAGGTTGGATACTAAAGATTAGTACTTGAGTAATTGCTTCTAACAAAGTTGATCATAATAATAACTCTGCCACTCTAAAAAAAGAACACTCAGAAAATATCTCTAACTTGAAAAGTGTTTCTTCCTTTGAACTATAAGACAAATCTTTTCTACTTTTTGATTATTTTCTTCTTTTGTCTTGAGTATATTTATAGTTAAAATTTAGGCTTCAATTTGGTCCTTGTTTAATTATGAATTGTATTTTGTTCAGACTCTGTTTGTAAATTCTTCAAATTGATTATGTTCCTATTCAGTTTAGATTGAGAATGTAAATTCTTCATATTGATTATGTTCATATTTTGTTCATATTACGTTTTTAAATTCTTCAGATTGATTATGTATATATTTTGTTATAGATAAATCTTAATTAGATCTTCTTCAAATCTTCTATAAATCCTGACCATATCTTCTTTCAAGAAAAGTCTGATGGATATTTGGGATGATTATGATGATTCCTATGAAGATGATAAACAAGTTTTTTTGGATTTGATGTCTCATACCAACTATGCCTTTAGATCCAACGCATATTCTGACTCTAGAAGTGAATCCACATATGAAGAAATTGAGGTATTTTCTGACTTAACTTGATCTGATCAAAGGTAATTGGCACATTGTTCTTAAAACACTAGTCATGGTACTTGGAAGGTGGATGCTCATGACACATAACAAGACATTTATGTTCCAAGAACTAACAATGATCAAAAGAGACACGTCGACTTTTGGAGGAAAGCAAAAAACCAAGATCGTTGGTCAAGGGGCTATTGTTAATGATAGTTCCCTTGGATGTCTTGTTTGTTAAAGGTCTTAAGCATAATTTATTAAGTATTCGTTAGTTAAATTATAATAATTATAATACTATATTTATTCAGAAGGATAGATCTGTTCTCATTACAGGTAAGAGGCAAACAATATTTATAAGATTATCTTTGTTTAGTCAAGAGAAACAACAGGTTAAGTGTATTATGTTAGTAAATGAAAGAAACTAATTTGCCACCAAAGATTAGGTCGTGCAAACCTTTGATTAATTTCAAAACTAAATAACCTTTGGAAACCTCTGACTAAGCTTAGTTACAAAACTTAAAATTATGTGTGAAGCTTGTCAAAAGGGAAAACAAACAAAGAACTCATTTACCCCTAACAACCCAATCTCTATATCAAAGCCCCTTGAGCTCTTACATATAGATCTTTTTAGGGACAGCGAAAAGAAGCTCTCTAAGAGATCATTAGATACTCTCATACCATCATTCGATACTCTAAAAGATGTAAAGCTTATAAAGTGTATTATAGGGAAACTCAGATTGTGAAAGAATCAATACATGTTAAATTTGATGAAAACAACTTGACCTCAAAAAGTCAAAGCAACATGATGATAGTGCAAGTTTACCAGAACTAGAGGAAGTAGATGTAGACAAATCTTCTTCTTCTTCTTCTTCTTCTTCTTCTTCTTCTTCTTCTTCTTCTTCTTCTTCTTCTTCTTCTTCTTCTTCTTCTTCTTCTTCTTCTTCTTCTTCTTCTTCTTCTTCTTCTTCTTCTTCTTCTTCTTCTTCTTCTTCTTCTTCTTCTTCTTCTTCTTCTTCTTCTTCTTCTTCTTCTTCTTCTTCTTCTTCTTCTTCTTCTTCTTCTTCTTCTTCTTCTTCTTCTTCTTCTTCTTCTTCTTCTTCTTCTTCTTCTTCTTCACAAAGGTAAAAAAGGTATATACACTCATCAAACTAAATATACAAAAGAACTTCTCAAGAAGTTTAACATGAGTGATTTCAATCCTGATGACTCTTCATCATATTTATCTTTCATTCATTATTTAATTTAAAGAGTTATTTGATATATTCTGTTGATTTTAGTTCTTTGATTTCATGAAATGTTTACGTTTTTATTTCCTTGATTAAGTGGATATTTTTCGTAGTTTTGCGTTGTTTCTTTGTTTTAGTGCAATGCTGAATTTTGGTGAGAAATCAACATGACCTATGTGGAGTATTTTAGCCCTATTTGGTTTTCTAGATGTCCAATTGGAGTCAACCATGCATCATTGGAGCAGTTTTATCAAGAATCATCAATGAATTCTTCTTGTAATTCTTCTTTAATTCCTATCTTTTGTATCTCTGTCATGAGTAACTAAACCCTATTTCGCGAAAGACTTCTCCTAGGCAACAAACCTTGATGGTTGCTCCATATAAACTTCCTCTTCAAGATCACCGTGCAAAAAAGAATTTTTATTATCAAGTTGATGGAGAGGCCAATGTCGAACTGCTGCAATGGAGAAAAACAATCTGACCAATGCCATTTTTGCAACAAGTGAGAATGTATCACTATAATCCAACCCAAAAATATGAGTATATCCCTTGGCTACCAAACGACCCTTAAATCGATCAATCTTACCATCAGGACCAACCTTCAGTATACAGAGCCAACGGCACCCGACTAAACACTTCCCATGAGGTAAAGGAAGCAATTCCCAAGTACCACGACTTTTTAGAGCATACATCTCATCAATCATTGCTTGCATCCACTCAGGGTGAGATAATGCTTCACCTATAGTTTTAGGAATATAAACAAAAGACAAGGAGGACAATAAAGTGTAACATAAAGCAAGTGTAATGTAAATCAATATAATGAGGAGATGGATTAAGGGTGATGCGAATATCCTTACGAAGAGCAATGGGAAGGTCATGCTCAGGTGGCACGACCGCATCCGGAGGTGGCGTCGAAGGAGAGTTTGTAATGGGAACAGGAGCAGGCACAACAAAGGATAGGCGACGACGGTGATATGTTTGTAGTGGTCGTGGAGGTTAGGGGCAAATTCGACAGATTCGATAAGAGTGGGCGGGATAGGGATAACTACCTGAGGAGGTTCGGGATGATTGTACGGACTCGAAAAAGGTAACATCGACTGATGTAACTTAGCTGTAACACCCCGTTTTTTAAAGCGATGGTGTATTTTTTTTTTCCAAAAGAAATTAAAATAAAACAGAGAAATAAATAAGGTAACACCTTTGGATAAATAATTAAGTCATTATAATTTACAAGCAGCGGAAAAAGTTATCAAAATATGAATTCAAAATATTTACATAACAAAAGTGATACAGTCTTCCAGTTTAAAAATAAAAGCAACCAAAAAGAAAGACATATGTTCCCTCTGTCCACCTAGTCTGATCATTTTACAAAACAACTAAACACCCTGAGTGATCTCCACGCGCCCCGTGAGATCCTCCTAACGTGGCTCCAATCAAGCATTCCCATCCACATTCCCATCTGTAGGGTACAAATCGGTAGGGTCATCCTGACTCTCATCTGAGGGCAAAGCCCAGATTTCCACAATAGTTGTAAAGGGTCACCAACCGAAATTAACAGTTAACACATAACATTTAAGTTTTTAAATGCATAAAATATCTTCTCAACTAAGCATGCACCCTAAAAGGATTTTTCATATGCGAAAAGTTCATATAATGCTTGCCAAATGTAAATGAAGTCAAATAAAGTTCTCAAAATATCAAGTAATATATAACTAACCAAAACATTGATAAATCAATTGAGAAATCAATTATCTAACTCAAAATAAAATTTTCCACTGAGCCAATCGATTGGGGAAATCAATTTCCTGAAAGTTTTTAGTGAAAATTGAACTTTGGGCTTAAATCAATCGATTGGGTAAATCGATTGACTCAATCGATTGGGTAAATCGATTGACTCAATCGATTGGGTAAATCGATTTCCTGAAAGTTTTTAGTGAAAATTGAACTCTGAACTTGCATCAATCGATTGGGGCAATCGATTTCGAGAAAGACAGAGCACCTGTAATGAATCCAATCGATTGGGCAAATCGATTTCGTGAAAGACAGAGCCCCTGTAATGAATTCAATCGATTGGGAAAATCGATTTCGTGAAAGACAGAGCCCCTGGAATGAATCCAATCGATTGGGCAAATTGATTTCGTGAAAGACAGAGCCCCTGGAATGAATCCAATCGATTTACCAAATCGATTTCTTAAGTGGTTTTGAAAAACATATTACAAAATCGATTGGGTAAATCGATTTTTGGCAAGGGAAGGTCCCTGTAACTCATCAAATTGATTGGGTAAATGGATTTCCTTGTATATTCTTTCAAAAATACATAAACTAACTCAATCACATTCAAACACCACTCCAAACCTTAACACTTAGTAATACCCATACAATCACCACGACATTATGAGTTTCGAAATCATTTTACAATCTAACATACTATCACACAATTCCAAAACATAACTCTTAGTACAATCAACACAATCACAATTTGAATCAAACACACTTACACATAGTTTCAAAACATAACACTTAGCAAATTCAACACAATCATAATTTGAATCAACCACGACTCGTGTGCCAAGCACCCTAATGCAATGCGTATATGCCAAAATGCATGGACTCGGAATTCCAAACCAAAACCCTCCTCGAAGGGCCGTAAATCATAATTATACCGCCTATCGCAGGCCAAAGTACCAATTACCGAGGTGCCACCTATCACGGGTCTGCACGATTTACTAAAAAACGTAAACCATAAACGTACTGCCTATCACGGGCCCGTATCGTTTACCAAGGTGCCACCTATCACGGGTCTGCACGGCTTACTAAAAAGAACGTAAATTGTAAATGTACCGCCTATCACAGGCCAAAGTACTCTTTACCAAGGTGCCACCTATCACGGGTCTGCACAATTTACAAAAAACCGTAAATCGTAAAAGTACCACCTATCACGGGCCAAAGTACTATTTACCGTTGTGCCACCTATCACGGGTCTGCACAATTTACAAAAACGTAAATCATAAATGTACCGCCTATCACAGGCCAAAGTACTATTTATCAAGGTGCCACCTATCACGGGTTTGCACGATTTACAAAAAGCATGAAAATGCATGAGCGTATATTGACTCCATTCACAACGATCGTTAAGCAAATGCAGTTATTAAAAGATTCCACATTTTTAACACTCATTTGACTTAAACGATTTTCACGCCAAACATTAAGTAACTAAGACATTAAGAGATTCCCCATTCTTAACGCCCAGTTAACTTAAACGATTTTCAAAACAAACTTCAAGTAAATAAGACATTAAGAGATTCCCCATTCTTAATTCTCATTTAACCTAAATGATCTTCCAAAACAGACATTAAGTAAACGAGACATTAAGAGATTCCCCGTTCTTAATACTCGTTTAACTCTAATGGTTTTCACGACAACATTAAGTAAATAAGTCATTAAGAGATTCCCCATTCTTAATACTCATTTACCTTAAACGATTTTCACAAAACTCAAATTAAGTAAACAAGACATTAAGAGATTCCCCATTCTTAATACTCGTTTAACTTAATGGTTTTCAAATTCCACACAAAACAAACTCAAACGTACTTTCACATTCAATCCATAACTCACAAAAAATCATTTTTCCACACAAATCACACAAAACACATCCCAAACATGTTATCAAATTCAATCCACGATTCACACCAAATCACATCAATCAACAAACATCAAGTATGAACACGCCATGTACGATGAACACAAATCAACGCAATCATAACACTCAAATACATCAAATTTCATTTACTCAAAATTATTCATAAATGAGTTAAATTCATTTTCCCCAATTCAACACCAACCCTAATCAAATTCTTCTCCACACAACTACAGATAAGGCCCTAAATGCAAACTAAAAGTTTGGAAGGAGCCCTTACCTTAACGTTAGCTTTAACGTCGATTTACGGCACCACGATCGATTCCGGTAAAAACTTTGCTCGCGACGTCGTTTTCAAAGTTAGCTCACTAGCACCGTAGTGTAGTGGTGAACAACTTTCCCTTCTATCACTTCTTGAAACGACGCTTAGATCTAGATGAAACGGGGAGATTTGAGTTTGAATCCCTAATACCGTTTTTCTTTGTTTTCGAATCAAAGGTGAAGAGTGAAGTTGAGAAATCCTTGTCCTATCACCCACTATCAATTGCGAACTCAAAGGAAAGATAAGAAAGCAAAAACGAGCAACGATGGAGGAAGGGAGAAATTGATGATGCGTGAGGCAGAGAGAGGAAGGAGGCGGAAAATGTTTTCTGTTTTCCTTCAGTTTTCTTTTCTTCCTTTTTCTTTCCTTTCTATTTCTTTTTCTCCCATTTCCTTCCTTTCCTTTTCTTTATATATAAACATATATTAACTATTTTTAACAAATATCTCCAACTCTTTAGATATTTATTAAATTACTCTCTTACCCATAACGCATTAAACTATTTGTAAATGATTCACCGCAGTTAATTTAATTTATTTATCGACGAGTAATTCTAATCGGGCATCAAAATATCTTTTTGATCATATAAACTCCAAAATATTAATAACTTGGCTAAAAAGCCTCCGAGTTCAATACCAAAAATACACTAAAATACATAAAGTACACTTTAAAATTATGGGTCTTACATTAGCAGTGTAGTGTAGGAGAATAACAACGATAGGCCTTTTGGGATCGATGATAATCGAGAAAAACACACTTTAGTGATCGAGCTGAGAATTTGTCCAAACCAGGAGATAAATTATGGACAAAACACTTGGACCCAAAGACACGAGGTGGTAGTGGGTAAAGAGGGGTATGAGGAAAGAGGACCTGATGGGGGATATTGCCATCAATGACATAAGATGGCATACGATTGATAAGGTAGCACACCGTTAAGACTGCATCCCCCCAAAAACGAGATGGAACATTGCAATGGAGAAGTAAGGTTCATGTGGTTTCAATGAGATGTCAATTTTTGTGTGCGGCTACCCCGTTTTGTTGGGGTGTATGAGGATATGATGTTTGGTGTAGAATACCGTTGGAAGCCATAAAATTTTGAAATTGGTGGGATAAATATTCCCTAGCATTATCACTTCCTAAGGTACGAATAGAAACTCCGAATTGAGTTTTAATTTCTTGATAAAATTTCTCAAAAATGGAAAAAAGTTCAGCTATATTTTTCATTAAAAATAACCATGTACAACGAGAGTAATCATCAATAAAGGTAACAAAATACTTAGACTCTAAAGTAGACACAGTACGAGGGGGACCCCAAACATCAGAGTGAACTAAAGCAAAGGGAGAAGATACTCTTTTATTCACTCTATCAGGAAAATTACTACGGGTGTGTTTCCTTAACTGACACGACTTACAATGTAAAGTAGACAACTTAGACTAACTAGGCACCAGTTTTTGTAGTTTGGTAAGACTTGGGTGTCCTAGCTGAGCATGGATAATATGAGGGGACTCTGTGGTAGAGCATGTCTTGGAAGATGTAGAAAGGTAATAGAGGCCTTACGACTCACATCTGACGCCAATCGTCCGTCCTGAACACTGGTCCTGCAAGGTAACATTATCATTAGTGAAAGTAATAATACAATCATAAGACTGAGTCAATCGAATAACTGAAAGTAAATTAAAGGAGTATCCAGGTACATAGAGAACAAATGCAACTGAGATGGAAGAGAGAATTTCAACAGTGCCAACTCCTTGAGACCGGGTATGGGTGCCATAGGTAGAAGTTATAGTAGGTAAAAAACCAGATGAAGAGAGTGAAGAAAAAATACCTTTATTACCAGTAACATGATCAGACGCACCAGAATTCAAGAACCCAAGAGCCATGAGAAGATGAGTGTGAGAGGTAAACAAATGAGTTACCAATGTGTGCAACCGAAGTAGGAGAACTAGAGTTTGGATGACTCAAAACCCATCGGAGAAAATCTACATAATTTGTCGTGAAGCCTTGTGGAGATGGCGTATTCTGAATACTGGCAGAAGGATCAAGTTGAGTTACATTCATTGAAGGTGAAGGCTTACCATGCAACTTCCAACAGCGATTACAATGCTCACATTTGGGATGAGGCTTAGAGTAGGATGGTCCTCCACGAGAACGATTTTGATTATGTCCCTGAGAGGCAAGGGAATCAGTGTCACCCGAAATTCGAGTAATAGGATGTTCAACTAGATGTTTTACTAGTACTCAAAGGAGGATCGTTGAAGTATTAGATATATCTGGAACAGTAACAGACCCCAAAATTTGATCAAGAGTTGCAAAGTACTCATAGGTTAGACCATAGAGTGCAAAGATCATGAAGAAGGTGTTGCGTTGATCCAACTCCTTCTTCTATTCAACATGATTACTTGGAGCAGGAGGGAGAAGCTCATTAAAATCATGAAGTGCACTATTAGCGGTGCCAAGATATGACGAAATAGAGCTGTCAAGTGTCTTCGAAATAATGATATTCAACAAGCGTTGACAAACTCCATAGAGACGTTGTGTGTTGTTAGTATAGAGTGCCTTTGCTTCAATCCAAATGGATTCACCCATTAGATGGGGACAGAAATTCAGTTTAACATCTGGATGAAGTGTAGACTTAATGACACTACACAACAAAGCATCAATTTGTTTCCATTTGGATGTTTAAGTCACACTCACCTTTTCAGGGTTTTGAGTGAGACGGTCCTCGTATCCTTGACAACGTAGCCATAATTTGATGCCAGCGGCCCAACTTTTATAATTTGATCCATTCAATTTTTCAAGAGAGCATATAAGTTGGTGAATATGCTCTTTTTTCACACTGAGACGTCATGGTCAATAATGAGTGTCAGAAATCGCATTTAAATCGGGAAAACAAAGGTTGTTTGAACTGTAATTCTTATATCCGTAACTTGAAACTGAAAACTGAGGGTAGATATGGAAGCAGGAAACCGAGGCAAGTGCTATGGAAGCAGCGGCACCATGAACGATGATAAAAATGTGAAATCGGTATATGGAAAACCAATTTCTCTTCATTCATTTAAAAAAAAATTAAGTTGAGAAAGTGGTGGGGGAGGAATCGACTTCTCAATGAGAGCGTAGACATAGAATGAGGAATGATGAATCTTACCCATAAATCGCACAACTCTTCATATTCTTAACAAGCTTTCCATATTCTTAACCCTTCACACAACCCTTCATTTTCAGATACACAACTCTTTGATTTTTTAGAATGAGGAATCTTACCCATACATCACACACGTCCATTTTTATCAGGTCCTAGTACTTGATAAAATGTCATCCTTCCAAGACATAGAACTTTGTGTGTCTTGGATTGATTGAGATGTTTTAGCCTCATTACTATGTTTTTTTAGTTCTTCCTAAAAATAAAAATAAAAATTATTAATGATTGAAAATACCAAATTGAAATCGACATTCAAAGAATGTAATACTACAATAAAATCCAATTAAAAAACATCAAAATTACATATAGGCTAACAAGTACAACATCTCCTAAAAGGTCTAGTAAAAAACAATACAATCATCATACAAATAAGAATGAAAACAATTGAAAATAAAATTCAGTACTTTTTCAAACTTTATTTATACACATTTTATATATTGGTACTGCTTAATTATTATCAAAACTTACAATCAATCTTGCAGCATTTTCATTGACATTTGATTCGTCTTTATGAGTGTGGGTATCAATTTAAATCTCTTTACGTCTAAGCAACACTACTTTGCCCTTTTTTATCTACAACCAAACAAGTTAAATGCATTTTATTTTTTAAGTCAAATTAAAACCATGAAAATACAAATAGAAGTAAACCTTTTCATAAATGAGTAACTTGGACAAATTTCAAAAAATATAGACAAGTCTAAAATTATAAGAAAAACCTAATATATAAACTCATGCACAACTAGAACACATTTCTTTGGTCTTCCTCATCATCTTCATCATCATCCATATTATCAACATCAACAACATTAAAAAATGCAATGAACACCCACGACTAGTTTAGCGAGTAATTGTGAATAAGGTAACACATATTTTTAATATCTATTAGTTAATAGATATGAAGACGAATGTGATAACATAATGGATACGAAAAAAATTCATTTCAGACGAATGTGATAATTTTATCTCTAGTAAAGACGAAAATAACATAATTTGTCTTTGCATTTTCACCATTAGATTTTCATCGCTATTGATATGGACTATAGCCGTCACAAATCTGAATGTTTTCATCTCTAAAAATAATTTATGTAAGGTTCTTTTATATATTACATATATGCTATTCATGATTCAATGTACAATATATATATATATACTTAAACAAATTTTAAACTAATAACATAAGTGTAAGACCCATAGTTTTAAATTCTAATTTATGTATTCTGGTGTATTTTTATGTTGAACACTGAGACTTTTTAGCCAAGTTATTAATATTTTGAGTTTAATGTCAAAAATATCTTTTTGGAGCCCCGATTAAATTTATTCATCGAGGAATAATTTTATTGATTTACGATTAATCATTTGTCGAAAAGAAAATTTTCTGAGATGCAGCGTTTTTCAGAAAAATTCATCTGCCAAATGAATTGCACCGAGAGAAGATATTTTTATAAAAAAGTAGTTTCATAAGTGATGGGTATTTTGGTAAATTTTTTTATGAAATATCTAGATATTTGTTTTATATATATATATATATATATATATATATATATATATATATATATATATATATATATATATATATGAAAGAAAAGACAAAGAAAGAAAGGAAAAGAGAAACAGAAAGCAAAAAAAACTTTTCTATGCTCGTGAATTCCTCCTTCTTCTTCTTCTTCTTCTCTATTCCAAGCTTTTGAATCCAAAATCCATAAACTGAATCCTCCATTTTTCTTCAACTTCTAAGCTTCATTTCAAGAAGTGACAGTAGGGAAAGTTGCTCCTTGCCACGCTGCGGTGCTAGTAAGCTAACTTTGGAAGCGACGACTTGAGCGAAGTTTTTACCAGAATTAATTACGGTACCGTAATCACGGGTTAGAGCTATCGTTAAAGTAAGGGCTCCTTCCAAAATTTTAGTTTGCATGTAGGACATTATTTGTGATTTTGTGGAAACGAAATTTGATGTATTTGATGTGTGGATTTGTAGTGTGTCCTGACTAAATTTGAAGTGTTTGAGTTACGTAATGAGTTATTTTTAATTAAATGAGTTTGAACTGAAGTTAAAATTTTACGAAAAAAATTTAGAGTTGTTAAAGTTGTGAAAAAGTTTCAAATTTTAGCTAAGTTAAAGAGTTTGAGCAAAAAAATAGATTGAAATTAAAAATGGTGAGAGTTTCAATGTTACTCTTTTAATTACTCTTGTACTGAGTTTTAAAATGGAAAAAAGTTTAGAGTATTTTATTAACTCAAATTTTTTGATGCTTTAACAGTCGAGTGTGTGTATGTGATATTTGGAAAATATTTGTTATATTTAGTATTAACTAAATAATATACATTATTTGGTTTTAAAAGGTTTGGGGTGTGAGAAATATTTAATTTTGGGAATTTTGTTGTGTTTGGATTAGTTTTTTGTTTTTTGTGAACAAATTGTTATAAATATTCATGTTTATGTAGTTAGTTACTTGAGTCTCGAAAAGGAATCGAGACCTTTGGCATCATCGAGTAAGCGGTGGGAAGAACGCTGATATATTAATGTGGTTGTGGTGATTTATGGTTGAAAATTTTGGAGATTGAATATGTGTGATTAATGTTTGAAACTTTATGGTGATTGATGATTGAACTTGATATGTATTTTGTGGTTTTTAAATTTATTGAATTTAATGTAAATTGTGGATTAAATTTGAGGTGTGTGGTGAAAATAAATGTTTGAGTATGCTCTGTGTGGAATTTGAAAATCATTAGTGTTTAAATGAGTATTAAAAATGGAGAATTTTTTAATAGGTGCATTTACTTAATGATTGTCATAGAAAGAGTCAAAGTATGCTCATGCATATTATTGTACCTCGCAACTGGATGGGCCATGGTGATAGTGGTGACCGGATGGGCCACGAGATGATTACATGTGATTTGTTGGTTCATCTTATCCTTGCGGGAATTGTCGCGTCATGTAAAGTCCACGATAGACTGCACATTTTTGGTAATATGTGTTGACCCGTGATAGGTGGCACCTCGGTAAATAGTACTTCGGCCTGTGATAGGCGGTACATTTACGATTTACGTTTTTAGTAAATTGTGCTCACCCGTCATAGGTGGCACCTCGGTAATTTAGTACTTCAGCCTGTGATAGGTGGTACAATTATAATTTACGGCCCTTCGAGGAGGGTTTTGATTGGAATTCCGAGTCCATGCACTTTGGCATATACGCATTGCATTAGGGTGCTTGGCGCGTGAGTCATGTTGGATTTAATGTTATGATTACGTATGTAAACTCAAATGATTGTTTTGGATTTGTATGTAACTGTTGATTGATTGCGAAAACTTTTCGAAACTCAAGTTGTCGTGGTGATTGTGCCATAATTGTTAAGTCTGATTGTTTGGATTTGTGTCGAAGTGTTGATGGATTAAGAAAACCTCTTTAAAAGCTGACTTTTGCTGTTTTCTGTTGTTTTCTTATGTGTATTCGAATACAAGAGGCTTGTAGTCGAATACAGTGTTCTAATTTGGCTACTGACTTATGAAACAGTTGTGTAGTCAAATACACTAAGCTTGTAGTCGAATACAAGCATCATGTTTTTGCTACTAACTTCTGAAACAACCTTGTATTCGAATACAGAGATGTTGTATTCGAATACGACAGTGCAGTTTTGTTTAAAACTCCATTTTTCAAATTTGATTAAGCATGTTTAACATATGGAAACCCTTTCTAGGTGCATGTTAAGTTGAAAGGCCATTTTATGCATTTTGAAATTTAAATGCTATGTGTTATTTGTTAATTTCGGTTGGTGACCCTTTGCAACTATTGTGGAAACTTGGGCTTTGCCCTCAAATGAGAACTAGGATCTTCCCGCCGGTTAGTACCCTGTAGATGGGAAGGTAGTAGGACACACCAGACTGGAGCTGTGTTAGGAGGATCTTGCGGGGCGCGTTTAGATCACCCGAGTTGTGTAGTTTTTTGTAGTATGATCAGATTAGGTGGACGTATATGGACTAGATGTCTTTCTTTTTGGTTGTGTTTATTTTAATTAGGAAGACTGTATCGATACCAATATTGTCAGCTTGACATTTTCTTTTGATAGGTCAATGTACCACTTTTTGATGTGACGTGGGGGAGTTAAAGTTCTTGGGGCAGTGATATTGTACAAGTGTCTGCCAAGAATACCACAGGGGTATGAGCTGTGTCTGATAGGCCTCATAGCCCCGGTATATTTTGCTGTTTAAATACTTTGGATGTTTGTTTCAAAAACTATTTCCGCTGCTTATAAATATTGTTGATTTTTTTTGTTATGTTACGACTTAAACATTTAATCCAATAGTATTTATTTATTTTATTTCCGAAATTATTCGTTGTGTTAAAAAAAACAGGCTGTTACAATTGGGGATGTGGTGTTTTGGTTATAGATTATAGGTCAACCTGTAGGTTGGGAGTAGTTATATGATCATGTGTCGAGTTATGTTGTTTGAGTTGTTTGGTTAGGTATAGTTATTATGTGTTGATATAGTCGGAAGTTAGTTTTAGAATTATTTGAAGTGGTGTTAAGACTCTCCTTGATGATGGTCTTATAGGAAAACCATGCCGCCAAGAAGGAATGACGCTCCAAGAGCCAATGTTAATAGAGATAATCAAATGGCGAAAGCTATGAATAACATGTCTGCTTCTGTTGCTGCACAGGCTATTGCCAAGACTATGCGGGATATAGAAAAGAGGGGAAGAGAAATCCGTGTTGCTGAGTCAAGAGAATTGGAAGATTTTTGTCGTTACAATCCTCCCAAGTTTAAGGGTGATGAGAATTCAGAGAAAGCGGATCAGTGGGTCGAAATGATTAACTGTCAGGCAGGAGTGAAGGTAAACTATCCCACTTATATGCTATTAGGGGATGTTGAGTACTAGTGGAGGAATTCAAGGTTGTTGATGGGATCAACTCACGAGGAGGTCAACTGGGAATCATTCAAAAGGAAGTTTTTAGACAAATACTTCCCGATGAGTACCAGGACTAAACTGGGTGATGATTTTCTGAAACTTCATCAGGGGAACACGACAGTGGGCGAATATGCCACTAAGTTTGAATCGCTGTCGAGGCATTTCAGGTTTTTCTGTGAAGAGATTGATGAACCATTCATGTGTCATCGTTTCAAAGACGGACTAAAGTATGAGATTCAAGACTCTTTCTTACCCTTGGGAATTCAATATTTCCAAGCTCTTGTGGAAAAATGTAGAGAAGTGGAGGATATGAAAAATAAGAGGGCTAGTCGAGGAGGGAATTTTAATTCAGGAGGGCCTAGTCAAGTGAATTATCAAAACAAGGGAAAACAAGTTGCAAAACCTTATAATCGACCACATAATAACAGCGGGGGGCAGAATAGCCCAAAGAACCCAAATTTCAGAAGACAATTGGGACAAGGGAATCGATGTTTTCGATGTGGGGAAGACGGACATTATGTTAATGTTTGTACCTCTAAGGGACTTACTTGCCACAATTGCCAGAAGTCAAGGCACATTGCAAGGGATTGCAGCGCTCCGAAGGTGGAACCAGTGGTGAATGTAACTAGGGCTACTCGTCCTATTGCTAGAGGACGCATTTATTGCTTGAGTGCCGAAGCTGGAAATCCATCTAGCAATCTGATTCAACGTGACTGTGAGATTGCAGGTAACACTCTAACTGCACTTTTTGATTCGGGGGCAACCCATTCCTTCATTGGTATGTATTGCGTGAATCGTTTGAAGTTATCTGTGTCTACTTTTCCTTTTGATTTGGTTGTTTCCACACCTGCTAAGACTTTGACAGTAAATTATGCATGTTTACATTGTCAAATAACTATTCAAAATAGGGATTTCTTGGTTAATTTGATTTGTTTACCTCTACAATCACTCGAGGTCATTCTCGATATGGATTGAATGTCGTATCATTATGTGATATTGGATTGTGCTCGCAAACTGGTTCTTTTCCATGAACCAGGAGTTGTTAAGTATCTGGCTGCTAACAAACTCAGAGTGTCACTAAGAGAAGGAACTCATTAGTTTTTGTCTTTGGCTAATGTAGAGGCAAAGATAAATGTGAACATACATGATGTGATACTTGTCAATGAGTACCGGGACGTATTTCCAGCAGAAATTCTAGGCATGCCACCGGTAAGAGAAGTGGAATTTTTGATTGATTTGCACCCAGGAATCAGACCTATTTCAATTGCGCCATATCGAATGTCACCATTGGAATTAAATGAGCTCAAAGGCCAAATTGAAGATTTGTTGGAGAAGAAATTTATTAGACCAAGTGTATCACCATGGGGAGCTCCGATGTTGCTAGTTTAGAAGAAGGACAGAAGCTCGCACTTATGTGTGGATTATAGACAGCTTAATAAGGCAACTATTAAGAATCGTTATCCTTTGCCACGCATTTATGATTTGATGGATCAGTTGAGAGGAGCCACAATATTTTCGAAGATTGACTTGAAGTCGAGTTACCAACAGATTCGACTAAGGGAAGGAGATATTCAGAAAACTGGTTTCAGAACCCGTTATGGACAATATGAATATCGTGTTATGCCATTTGGAGTTACCAATGCACCATCAATTTTTATGAACTACATGAACAAAATCTTTAGTCCATTCCTAGATAAATTTGTTGTGGTGCTCATTGATGATATATTAATTTATTCAAGGGCTGAGGAAGAACATGGAGAACATTTGCGCCAGGTTCTTGAAATTTTACGCAAGAAGCAATTGTATGTCAATCTATCGAAGTGTGAGTTTTGGCTAGGAGAAGTGAATTTCTTAGGACATGTGATAACCAAGGAAGGAATCGATGTAGATCCGGTTAAGATTGAGGCGGTTCTTGCTTGGAAACAGTCTCAGACTGTCACTGACATACGAAGTTTCGTAGGACTGTGAACGTACTACAGGAGGTTCATTGAAGGTTTTGCTAAGATTGTAGCTCCATTGATACAACTTACTAGAAAATATCAACCATTCGCATGGACAGAGAAGTGTGAGAAAAATTTTCTGTTACTAAAGAAAAAGTTGACAACCTCACCAGTATTGGTATTACCGCAATCAGAAGAACCATATAAAGTTTATTGTGATGCGTCTCACCAAGGTTTGGGATGTGTTCTGATGCAACACAAGAAAGTTGTAGCTTACGCATCAAGGCAATTGAAGATTCATGAAAGAAACTATCCTACTCATGACTTGGAGCTTGCTGCTGTAGTTTTTGCATTGAAGATCTGGAGGCACTATTTATATGGATGCACGTTCACAGTGTTCAGTGACCATAAAAGTTTGAAATATTTGTTTGATTAGAAGGAATTGAACTTGCGTCAGAGACGATGGATGGATACTCTCAAAGGATTTTGACTTCACACTACAGTACCACCCTGGGAAGGCCAATGTAGTGGTTGATGAGTTGAGTAGAAGAAGTGTGTCAGCGTCTTCAACGGTGATGGCTAGACAACAAGAGTTGTGGGAAGCTTTTAGAGACCTACACTTGAACGTAGAGTTTGCACCAGGAATTTTGAAATTCGAATTGATTAAGATTTCGAGTGGACTAATAGAAGACATTGGGAATTCTCAAGATGGCGTCTTAATTTAAGAGAAGAGGAACTTAATAACGCAAGAGAAGACAATTGAGTTTAAGATCATACCATATAATATTTTGAGATGTAATGGTAGGATTTGTGTACCAGAAATTATAGATATAAGGAAAACAATTTTAGAAGAGGCTCATAAGAGTAAATTGAGTATTCATCGTCGAGCAACAAAGATGTAGCAGGATTTGAGGCAGAATTATTGGTGGTCAGGAATGATGAGACATGTAGCAGAGTATGTATCAACTTGTTTAACTTGTCAGAAAGCGAAAGTGGAACATCAGTGACCTACTTGAATGTTGCAACCATTAGATATACCTGAGTGGAAGTGAGACAACATTTCCATGGATATCATAACTAGATTGCCGAAAACAAGGAGAAAGAATGATTCTATATGGGTGATAGTGGATCGATTGACTAAATCCGTACACTTTTTACCGGTAAAAACCACTTATAAGGTAGACAAGCTAACTGAGATCTACATTGCTGAGATAGTGAGATTACACAGAGTACCGTCGAGTATCGTATCAGACTGTGATCCAAAATTCACATCGCATTTTTGGGGAGCATTGCATGAAGCGTTGGGAACGAAACTAAGATTGAGTTCAGCTTACCATCCACAAACGGACGGACAAACTGAGAGGACAAATCAGTCCTTGGAAGATCTATTGAGAGCATGTGTATTAGATGATAAAGGAAGTTGGGATGACGTACTTTCGTTGGTTGAGTTTACCAACAACAATAGTTTCCACGCAAGTATTGGAATTGCACCATATGAGTCTTTATATGGGCGCAAGTGTCAAACACCTTTGTGTTGGTATAAGGACAGTGAAAGTATGATTGTAGGACTGGAGATGGTACAACAGACTATAGATAAGGTCAAGAAGATAAAAGAGAAAATGAAGACATCAGAAGATCGTTAGAAGAGTTATGCGGATAAGCGTCACAGACTTCTAGAATTCGAATAGGGTGACCATGTATTTTTAAGAGTCACGCCTACTACTGGAGTTGGTAGAGCCTTTAAATCGAAGAAATTGAGTTTGAAATTCATTGGACCTTATCAGATTTCTGCACGAATTGGACCCGTTGCTTATCGGATTGCATTGCCTCCGATACTGTCCAGTATTCATGACATGCTTCATGTGTCACAATTAAGGAAATATCTTGCAAATCCATCTCATGTGATCAAACTAGATACAATTCAACTGAAGGAGAACTTTTCATTTGAAGTATTACCTATGACAGGAAGATTAAGCAGTTAAGGAACAAGGATGTTTCGCTGGTCAAGGTAATTTGGAACCCAACTACTGGAGATGTGACTTGGGAATTGGAGAGCAAGATGAGGGAACAACACCCTGAGTTGTTTATTGACGCGTAGTTTCCAGGACGAAACTAATTTTAGGGGGATAGTAATGTAAGACCCATAGTTTTAAATTCTAATTTATGTATTTTGGTGTGTTTTTATGTTGAATTCTTAGGCTTTTTAACCAAGTTATTAATATTTTGTGAGTTTAATGGCAAAAATATCTTTTTGGAGCCCCGACTAAATTTATTCTTCGAGGAATAATTTTATTGATTTACGATTAATCTTTTGTCGAAAAGAAATTTTTTTGAGATGTAGCGTTTTTCAGAAAAATTCATCTGCCAAATGAATTGTTGCGAGAGAAGATATTTTTCTGAAAAAGTGGTTTGAGAAGTGATGGGTATTTTGGTAAATTTTTTTATAAAATATCTAGATATTTATTTAGATATTATATATCTATATATATATATGAAAGAACAGGAAAAGAAAGAAAGGAAAAGAGATACATAAAGCAAAAAAAATTCACTACGCTCGTGAATTCCTTCTTCTTCTTCTCTATTCCAAGCTTTTGAAACCAAAACTCATAAACTTAAACCTCCATTTTTCTTCAACTTCTAAGCTTCATTTCAAGAAGTGATAGAAGGGAAAATTGCTCTTTGCCACGCTGCGGTGCTAGTGAGCTAACTTTGGAAGCAACGACTTAAGCGAAGTTTTTATCAGAATTAATTACGGTACCGTAATCGCGTGTTAGAGCTATCGTTAAGGTAAGGGCTCCTTCCAAACTTTTAGTTTGCATTTAGGACATTATTTGTGATTTTGTGAAAAGGAAATTTGATGTATTTCATATGTGATTTGTAGAAAATGAATTTAATGGGATTTATGTGTGGTGACTAAATTTGAAGTGTTTGAGTTACGTAATGAGTTATTTTCAAATAAATGAGTTTGAAGTGAAGTTGAAATTTTACCAAAAAAATTTAGAGTTGTTAAAGTTGTGAAAAAGTTTCAAATTTTAGTTAAGTTAAAGAGTTTGAGAAAAAAAATAGATTGAAATTAAAAATAGTTAGAGTTTAAATGTTACTCTTTTAATTATTCTTGCGCTGAGTTTTAAAAAGGAAAAAAAAGTTTAGAGTATTTTATTACTCAAAAATATCGATGCTTTAATATGCGAGTGTGTGAGTGTGTGTGATATTTGGACAATATTGGTTATATTTAGTTTTAACTAAATAATATAGATTATTTGGTTTTAAAAGGTTTGGGGTGTGAGAAAGATTTAATTTTGGGAATTTTGTTGTGTTTGGCTTAGTTTTTTTTTTTTTTTTGTGAACAAATTATTATAAATATTCTTGTTTATGTAGTTAGCTCCTTAAGTCTCGAAAACGAATCGAGACCGTTGGCACCCAGTTAGCAGTGGGGAGAATGTTGATATATTAATGTTGTTGTGGTGATTTATAGTTGAAAATTTTGGAGATTGAATATGGGTGATTAATGTTTGAAAATTTGTGGTGATTGATGATTGAACGTGGTATGGATTTTGTGGTTTTAAAATTGATTGAATTTAATGTAAATTATGGATTAAATTTGACGTGCGTGGTGAAAATAAATGTTTGAGTATGCTCTGTTTGGAATTTGAAAATCATTAGTGTTTAAATGAGTATTAAAAATGATGAATCTTTTAATAGCTGCATTTACTTAATGATTTTCGTGGAAAGAGTCACATTATGCTCATGCATTTCATTGTACATGGCGACCGGATGGACCATGGTGATAGTGGTGACTGGATGGGCCACGAGATGATGTCATGTGATTTGTTGGTTCATCTTATCCTTGCGGGAAATTTAATGTAAATTGTGGATTAAATTTGATGTGTGTGGTGAAAATAAATATTTGAGTATGCTCTGTGTAGAATTTGAAAATCATTAGTGTTTAAATAAATATTAAAAATGGAGAATCTTTTAATAGTTGCATTTACTTAATGATTGTCATGGAAAAAGTCAAAGTATCCTCATGCATTTCATTGTACATGGTGACCGGATGAGCCATGGTGATAGTGGTGACCGAATGGGCCACAAAATGATGTCATGTGATTTGTTGGTTTATCTTATCCTTATTGGGGTTGTCGCGTTGTGTAAGGTTCGCGATAGACTACACAATTTTGATAAATCGTGTTGACCCGTGATAGGTGGCACCTCGATAAACAGTATTCCGGCCTACGATAGGCGGTACATTTACGATTTATGTTTTTATTAAATCGTATTGACCCGTGATAGGTGGCACATTGGTAATTTAGTACTTCAGCCTATGATAGGTTGTACAATTATGATTTACGGCATTCGAGGAGGGTTTTTATTGGAATTCCGAGTCCATGTATTTTGGCATATACGTATTGCATTAGGGTGTTTGGCACGTGAGTCATGTTTGATTTATTGTTATGATTACGTATGCAAACTCAAGTGATTGTTTTGGATCTGTGTGTAAGTATTGATTGATTGCGAAACCTTTTTGAAACTCAAGTTGTCGTGGTGATTGTGCCATAATTGCTAAGTGTGATTGTTTGGATTTGTGTGGAAGTGTTAATGGATTGCGAAACCTCTTTAAAAGCTTATTTTTGTTGTTTTCTGCTGTTTTCTGATGTGTATTCGAATACAAGAGACTTTTAGTCAAATACAGATGTTCTAATTTGGCTACTGACTTATGAAACAGCTGTGTAGTCGAATACACTGAGCTTGTAGTCGAATACAAGCATCCTGTTTTTGCTACTGACTTCTGAAACAGCCTTGTACTCGAATATAGAGATGATGTATTCGAGTACGACAGTGCAGTTTTGTTTAAAACTCCATTTTTGAACTTTGATTATGCATGTTTAACATATGGAAACCCTTTCAAGGTGCATGATAAGCTGAAAGGCATTTTATGCATTTGAAATTTAAATGCTATGTGTTATTTGTTAATTTCGGTTGGTGACCGTTTGCAACTATTGTGGAAACCTGGGTTTTGCCTTCAGATGAGAACTAGGATCTTCCCATCGATTAGTACCCTGTAGATGGGAAGGTAGTTGGACTCACCTGACTGAAGCTGTGTTAGGAAGATCTTGCGAGGCGCGTCAAGATCACCTGGGTTGTATAGTTTTTTGTAGTAGGATCAGATTAGGTGGACGTATAAGGACTAGATGTCTTTCTTTTTTGTTGTTTTTATTTTAATTGGGAAGACTATACCTATACCAATGTTGTCAGCTTGACATTTTCTTTTGATGGGTCCATGTACCACTTTTTGATGTGACGTGGGGGAGTTAAAATTCTTGGGGCAGTGGTATTGTACAAGTGTCTGCCAAGAATACTCCAGGGGTATGAGCTGTGTTTGATAGGCCTCATAGCCCCGATGTATTTTGTTGTTTAAATACTTTAGATGTTTGTTTCAAAAACTATTTCTGCTGCTTATAAATATTGTTGACTTTTGTCGTTGTGGTACGACTTAAACATTTTGTCCAAGAGTATTTATTTATTTTATTTTTGAAATTATTTATTGTGTTAAAAAAAAACGTGTTGTTACAATAAGTAGTCCTTAAAGTACATTACAAAATATATAGTTTGCATTTAATTGAGGATAAATCAAACTTGTACACAACTTCAAAACAAAGATAGTACTAAGCAAATATAAGTAAATCTAATCATAATAGTCAAACTTGACGTATTCTTCATTCTAAAAGGGCAACTAAATTGTATTACCCTCTACTTTACTTAATGCAAGTCCTAAAAAATTAACAAGATAAAAAAGGAACTCTCAGAAACTCTAGTATGAACCCTAACTCTAAGTCAAACTCACGAAAATTCAAAATTTATAACAACACAAAAATTACATATAACTAAGGTCACAGCTTCAAGTGGTGCGAAAATTCATAAACAGTACATAAATTCAAAATTTACCGGTGGTGCGAGAACGATGGTCACATGGTCAGGTCACGGTGGCAGTGGTGGTCACTCTGTCATCATTGATGTGGTGCGATAACGATCACATCGACGACGAGAACGGTGGATGTGGTGCGAGGACGGTGGTCACAACCCAAGATTGATAGATTATGGATTTAGAGATTTAGAGATTGAGAGGTTTTAAGTGAAAGAGAAGAAAAAGTTTAACGCGTTCTACATTTAACTCTGAGGAGAAGGGTTAATTAACTGGCAAGGTTTAGTTTTGAGGAGAAGGGTTTAGTTGGCAGTAGTGGCATTTTGGCTCCGTTAAACTTTTCTTTTTTGGCTTCATTGAAAAAAATTTGAATTTTGACTCAATTGAAATTTTTTTCCTCCATTCAAAAAAAATAAGATTTTGGCTCTATTGATTTTGCCTCCATTGAAATTGTTTTGGCTTACATTATGAAAATTTTGTACAAATATTTTTTCACAAACAATTAAAATTTTGGCTCCTTTAAAAATATTTATTTTTTAATTTTGATGTCTGTAGCCACATATTTAAGTGTGTCTTTATAACAATTATAGACAAATTTATGTCATTGAAGATATAAGACACATATACCAACAACAAATAGTTTATCTGTGAGTATAAGATATTTATACCTACAGTTTTTAATGTTGTCACTATAAGCTTATGTAGGTATATGTCTATTTTCTTGTAGTGGTGGTAATTTGGTACTTAATTAGGAATTAGTGATAGTTAGGTACTTTATTTTTGTTTTGGTGGTATAACAATAAAAAAAAGCCCCAAGGTTCTTCTCATCCTCAAAATATATTTCCTCCCCTCTCTAAAATTCTTACATCCTGTACTTGCTCACACCAAATAGATCTTTTAAGTTTAGGTTATTTGTTTCTATTTTTCACTTTTCAATTATATCATATAGTCTTTGTTTTTTTTAGAAGAATTGAAAAGTCAATTTGTTGCTTTATAGACTAAGTTCAATTCTTCAACATTAAAGGAACTATAATTGGACCACAAGAAAATTGTGGGTACCGCTTGAACTTAGTGAAGTACTATTTGTATTTGTTAATATTGATTTTTAGGTTCAATAAAAATCTACTAAAACATCAATAAATAAAATATTTAAATGTGTGATCTTGACAAGTTTTATTATTTATTAATTGGCTAATAATCAATTAAAGATAAAGCAATCTAATGATGAATTCTCTTACAAAAATCTATGACGAATTTGTCATATCAACTGCAATGTCAAACATGCAGATGAAATTGAATGTTGATCGAAAATATTGATGTTTTACAAAAATGTAGTTTTAAAATATTATTTCTTCTAGAATCATATGGTTCTCTCTCCCCTTTCTCTCTCTCTTTTTCCTTTGGCAAATGCTTCAACTTTAATTAGTTTTCTAATAAGAGACATTTCGCTCAACGAACATCTAATTCACTTAGTGAGTGATTATGCTTGATGGTGAAACAATTCCAACTATCAAAGCACTATTACTACTCACTTATGCATTGAGCAAACTTACGAGATTAACTTTGCAAAATCTAGAAAACTTACGCCTTGAGCATGTTCAACCAGATGATGTATGTGGACCGAGGAGAAAGGCAACAAGAGGATTGTAACATGACAAAAGCAAAGAGGTCAACCCATTTCCAATATAGAACATTGGTTCTAGGAATGTAATGTGGTTGGGGACTCTCATATCGATCCGAATGAATCATCCTTTTCATGTCGGTATCGCTCAATGAATTCCATTTTCAAAATCTAGCAACCTATTGCCTTGAACTCGCTCAGCCAAAAGATGTGTCGATAAGTGAATTTCATCGGCCATATTTCCTCAAATTTTGACTCAAATGATCTTGGTTGCTCTTTTTTTTCTAATTACTACTCTCATTTTACCTAGAAAAACAAAAAAATATAGAACATATCACCATTTTCTTATGTCTTCATTAATAACTAAATATTTACAAGAATTGCGGGTAAAATAACATATTTTTTTATTTATCAAATTAAGGTAATAAGTGCTTTAACAATATCTGATAATTAAACACTTATCAACTCTCCTCAACTTACAACTTTGTTTGTCCTCAAATAAGAGTCCTAAAAAAAAGGATTTCAAAACATGATTCAAATGACTTTATAAATGAAGGACCATGGTTTTATGACATATCAAATTATTTTTAATTGCAATGATTTCTAAATGTAGAAATAATGGTCCCATGAAATGCAAGAATGTTTATGAACCTTTTGGAATGTCAAACAGAAATGATAATGCAAGGTTCATTTAAATGTTAATGGATCACAAATGCATTCATCACATAAGTGTTTCACTCAAAACAAAACTAAGCAAGGTGGGTGTTTCTTTCAATTCATATATTTTCTTTCATACAAATCAACTTTGATATTCGTCTCTGCACATGTTTCACAAAATACATATCAGAACATGGATCGCTAAGATATTTTTTTTAGGTTGTAACGTGGTTGGGCTAGGAAAAACATTTGTTTTTCGGTATAAGCAAAGATGCTTCATAGTCTAATAGAGCAATTTAAAAAAAAAAATCAATTATAACTAAATCACTTTTACTTTTCACACAACACGCACCACCTCCTCAACCTTCCTTTGGTGAATAATCATACTTTTCTTTCCTGTTGCTCTTATCATTTCTTTCTTTTTCATTTTCTTTTTGAAATTCAAGAGGAAAATTTTCATTCTTTTTCCAATCACCAACGTTTATACCGCTTGTACTATTTTCTTTTTCTTTTCATTCCTTCACTCTCCCCAACTTGAATAAAACTATAAATGCTTTATTTTTCTAATAGACATAGGAATAATTCATTGTTTTCTCTTTTGGTTCAGGGTTATATTCAAGAAAGATTTTTTTGAAGCACAAAAGGGTTAGCAAAGGATCACTAGCTCACATGTAACTTTTTTGGTCAAATGGTTAACCAATAGAGATTCAAACAAAATCAACATTATGAACACAATGATGACTTTCACTAAATAGATATGTGGAATGAACTCAACTCACAAGGCTTAAGGTCTATGCAATATTTCTTGATTTCAAAACATTTTCATGAACATGCTCAATTTTTAGTTTTATTGGGTAAAAGTTTCATCCTATAGTATAACCACATATTGAAATATAAAGAAATCAACTGCACACAATATCTTCAATTACTTCATGCAATGCTTGACTTTTAAAAAAAAACCATGTTATTTTCAGTCATGTTCAATCAATAGTTATAACACGGATAACTTAAAGCATGAAAATAAATGACTGCAAATAATAGAAGTCACAATGCATGGTGTGCTTCCAAACCTTCTTGTATCTTTGCTTAAACTTACAATTTTGATGCAAAAATAGTTCTAACATTAATCTGGACCTAAAACATGATTTGCCTAAATAAAAAATACAAAGGAAAAGAAAATTGGGTTGCCTCCCAACAAGCACTTGTTTAACTTCATTAGCTCAGCTTGACGCATGTACCCTTATCAACGTGTCCAAAATGACAGAGAAAACATATTATCCTTCTTCTTAAATTTGTTCGGGAGGATTTCCATGAACTTGAAATAAAGATGAAATGGCTTCCATGTATCCTCTAGTTTATTGTTGTTGAACAAGGCAATAATGAATTCTATGACTTTATCAATTTTCACATTGTTCTCTTTCACCCTCTCTTATTTGTATTCCTCTTTTTCAACTAGCTCTTCTTCTCCTTCATTCTTCTTTTTCTCCTTAACTATCTCTTCATGACTCTCTCCAATGACTTTCTCCTCAATGATTGTTTTCTTTGTTGGAGCAGGTGCGTAGGGAAGTTTTATTAAAAAAGCTCTCTAAACTCATTCCTTCCTCATTGAATAATATTTTTACTTTATTTTCAATCAATACTCCATTTTCTTCTTTTTCATTATCAACAACCATTTTTTCTTTTTCAACTACGTTATCAACTTCTCCATTGGTTTGAGTGTTCATGCTTTCTTGTCTTTTATTCAAGTGAATGACTACTTGTCCAACCTGAAATTCAAGATTCCTAAGTGAATCGTTGGTTCTTAGCATATTTATCGATAATTTTAATTCGAGAAAAAAAAAAAAAACTCGCTATTTTTTGAGATTTTTATTTTTATTTTTTTCACAGTTGTTTGAGAAAAATGATTTAAAATTTTTTAGAGAAAAAAATATTTTTTTAGTTTTTCAATATTTTTCAAGAAAAAAAAAAGTTTCGAAATTTTTTCAAAAAGAAATCTTAAAATTAACAAAATATTAGAGACCTATAAGCAGTGAGGGATCATGCACAAAATATTTGGGGGAGCCTCGGAGCAACAAGTATTAATTGAAATATTATAATTAAAATTTAAATATTATAATTGACATTTTTAAAAGTCAGTTTTTTTTAAGTATCACACAGTTCATACATAGTAGACAAGTTAAAAAAAATTAGAATTTCAATTTTCACAAGTCACACAATTTTTACAAATCACACAATTCAATCAAATAAAATATATCCATTTTATAATTTTCATCTTTATAACATAATTCTTCTTGAAAAAATGCATCAATTGTATGTTTAAATATCGTGTCACTCCTACAAAAATATACATATTAATTAAAACAATTCACAATTAAAAAATAGTTAATAGTTAACAGTTGAGTTGCTAATTAAGGTGTTAGAGTTTGTTGATTTGAGATTAGTTAGTTTATCTTTTTATATCACATAGTTTGTTTATATATATAGATGTTTTTGTATTAATTTTACTATATTTTAGTATTATAAATTCAAATAGAAAGTATAAAACAAATATAAGAGATACATAAGTGGAGAAGAGAAGCAGAAATTACTCAAAACCATTGATATTTTTATAATTTATCACTTGATAATATACTCTAATTATATATATATATATATATATATATATATATAAAAAATTAAAAAATATAGGGGTGCCGTGACACCTGCTAGCTTCTAAGAAGATCCGCCATTGCCTATAAGACCCCTAAGCCTCGTTCCTTAAGCCTATAAAAAATAATAAAATAATCCTCTAAAACTTTAAAAAAATATTTAAATAAAGAACATAATATTAAAGGTTTAGTAAGAAATTTTTTAAAAGTGACGTTAGAATTTGAGCTTTTTTGAAGCTCTAATTACGAGTACCATGATTTGTATAAGAGAATCTAAAAAGAAATAGTTAACAAGAGGAATAGCTTTGACTAGCAAGAGCAGTTAGAATACAAAAAACTGAGTATGTAAAACATAAACCAAAATGTACAAATGCTTAAAACAATAAAAATTGTTGCAATGCTATAATACCCACATGCAAATTCCTGAAAAAAGTATCAAATGTTATGAGTTATCGTTTTCATAAAGACTTCTGCGATATCTAATCGTGGAACAAAGTTATGATTCTAAGTGAAGTGGTATGAGAGTTTTGTTTTTGTTCATTAATTCAAATGGCATGTGAGTTATGGTTGTCACTCCTTCACTTATTTATTTATTTATTTTTTTTTATCTCTTTTAGGTATATTTTGAATATTTTCTCTTCCATTTTCCATTATGACCACAATGGAAGAAGTCTGACTGAGTTCACGATGTCTTGCATTAGGCATCAAACATTTAAGATATCTTGTTTAGCCTTAGGTGCATTAGCGGTGGTTTGCTCAAGCATAAGCTTTTATAGCATATCAAACTTCCTTTCTAGTTTAAGAACAATTTTGATGTTTTTGTGCCATTTGAGGAAGTTAATTTTCAATAATTTTTTCTTCTAAAGAAAAGTTCACAGTAATATTTTGTTCACATGCATGATAATCTAAAATACAAAGAAGAGTATATGTATCATGTAAGAAACATATTTAATAGATTTTTATTAAATATACTCTTATTATTTTACTCAAATCATTGATTCTCATTATATTTCACCTTATTGTAGGACAATTGGACTTATTCGCCCAATATTTATATTTCACCTTATTGTAGGATAATTGGACTTATTCGCCTAATATTTGAATATTTATGTAAAAAAATACTATTTAAGTTATATCACATGTAACTATTTAATCAGTTTGGTAAACAACACTTATTCTATAATCAATCTTATGAATTAAAGTTCAATCTCTTTGACGTTAAACCCATCGGCATCCTTGTTTATTGTCGTCACCTACCGTTGCAGGCCCCTTCTCTTTTTCAAAACCAAAAGACTCCATCCCCTCTCTTCTATACCCCTCACTAGTTCTCTTTTTCAAAACAATTTTTTGTTTGAGCATTGCCTTAACATTACATATATGATAAGACTAGTGACTAATTAGAAGGAAATTGTGAAATTCTTTATTTCTTTCAATTGAAATATTTCTTTAATGGTGTTGCAGAAGGCGAAACAAGATTCTCTAAGAAGATTTTAGGAATGATGAAGAGTGAACATTTCAATGAATTTGATGGTGGC
This sequence comes from Cicer pinnatifidum, assembly GCA_037974775.1. NCBI lineage: Eukaryota > Viridiplantae > Streptophyta > Magnoliopsida > Fabales > Fabaceae > Cicer > Cicer pinnatifidum. The sequence continues at coordinate 42,202,573 of JBBPBR010000004.1, forward strand.
TCTATTATTCTATCTCATGGTGTAACCTCTATTATTAATTGTTAACTTTTCTTATAGATTTAGCTTTGCAGAAGAATAATAATGATACATATACTATGTTGTTTCAGATTGAGAAAGGGTATATGAGGCACAAAGTAAATTACTTAGAGCTATTGCACAACTATATAAACTTGGCTGGGCTGCAATAATATGGAGGTGGAAAATGGGAACTGGGGTTTCATGGGTGATGTTACTTTCTTGCATGAATAATTTACGGTTGCCTCAGGTTCTCTAACTTCGATTCTTGCACCAAAGGAACTAATTTGTTTTACAATTTGAACTATGAGATTATTTGAGTATGAATTTTGTCCATTACTTAGATAACATGAACAAATATTATCAAATTATAATATATAATATATTTTGATACATAGTATTAATATAACATCAAATCAAATAAATCACAATTATAATTAAATCATATAAAGTCAACAACAGTTATAACTTTCAGCGTCAAATCCTTAGAATAGTATCATCATATTATGACTAAAATAAAGTAAGATTAAATTCATATAAATCTAATTCTCGGTTAAAATAATAAAATTTACACCAACAATTAATATGTAAATTTAATTTCTATAAATAATTGATTAAAAAAATTCTCAACTCTTACATACAAGATTTTGTGAGAGAAATTTTTAAAATATATTTGGAATTCTTTAATAATTATATTAATGTAACAAAATTAAATAATTTATTGTATCATTTGGTCAATTGATTTCAATGTTTGAGTTTAATTCAAACCAATATATTTGTTAAATTATCAAATGTTACAATCTTTTTGAAGAGTTTTTTTTTTTCTTTAGCAATTGGTATGAGTTCAAAAATTGTTTTCTTTCACCAATTGGTATGAGTATCTCTATAAATAGTGATACATTAGAACAACACAATTTTCATGTTACATGAATTAAATTTTTATCAAAAATATTTCAGAGTCATTTCTTCTTTTCTAGTGCAGAAGAGTAAATGAAGTAACTTTATTCTGTAAACTATCATTGATCGATAGACTCGATATGAATGTGCAATTCTCTTCAAGGATTCCAAAGGATTCTGAAGGAGATTCGTCGATTAACACGTTTGCATCCAATATATATAGATTGGTGGAGGTGAATCAAACCTAAAGTTTAGTGTGATACACACGCTTTGGAATTCATTTGTACAACACTCATCATCATCAATTTCATCCTCTTCTTGATCAAGATTTGTAGCAAACTTTCAACAAAAGATCCAACAATTGTTAGGTTCAGTTTTGATTTTAATTTATTTTTGAACAAATTGTTTCTTTAAAGAAGATGAACAATCACACATTTATGACTACGGTGAAAGGTACATAATCAATTTATGTTAATATATGATATGTTTGATATTCATATATTAAGTTAAAGATAGTATATTCGTCAGAATTTCATGTCTTGTTGCCGACTTGCTAGCATATATAATTGATGAAAATTTTATCCTGGATTATATTTGCATGAATTTTGTTTGTTTAAATTTTGAAAATCAGTTTGTTTTGATTTTTATTAGTGGCATTGTATGGGTTTGACTCTTGGATGATAATCTTATATTTTGAAGTTGTTGACAAAAAGAAACACAAAAATTGAAATGACAATATGTTGTAAAAATTATATGAAATCTTTTAATTTTGGAAATAAATTTGGTGTAGATGTTAATTATCATGGTCGGAGATCCTAAAATTTATATAGTTCTAAATTTCTATGTTTTTATGAAATACTCATAATTGTAATGCTACAACAAGTTCATGTTTTGATACTAACAAGTATGTGATTTTATTAGCATTCATGTGTTTAACTTATGATGCATGCTTCTATACTAGTTTATTATAAAAGTAGTGTAAAGTAACTTTCATAAATATCAAGTGGGGT
>JBBPBR010000004.1:42204902-42259554 GCA_037974775.1 Cicer pinnatifidum
ATTAACAAATAAAATTTATTATGTATTAGTTGTAATATAACTACGAAGAAATGATTTCTTTAATCGAAATGAAATTAATTTTTATTTGTTAAGGAGTAGATTACTTACATGTTTAGGTCCACCTTATGATATTTGATTACGAGAAATTTTTATGATCGTGATTTGTTAATTTGTGGCAATATATATTTAATGCATTCAATGTATTATATCTTGAAAAGAGAATTATAATTTTAGATTGAGATACTTATTAAATATAGTAAAAGGTAAAATAACATAAAAGTTTGTGTATGTAATAATTGAGATGCTTATCAATTGTAAGTGATACAATGTGAAGAGTTTAAATGACAAAAGTGTTATGATTTGGTGATAGTTGATCAACACTGTCAAGAATATAAAAGGTTATAGGATTCTTGATATAAGTCATGACTTATACCAAAGCTGATATAACATATGTTGTTGGAAGAATAAGTTGGTGTACAAACAATCCAAGTAAAGAACATTGACATACTATTAATAAAGTATTAAAATATTTGAAATGAACAATTAACTATAGTTTAATCTATAATGAATATATTCTTCAATTTTGGAAGGATATACATATGTCAATTGGGTAAATTATGTTGAAGATCTGGCAACAAGTGGATGAATCTTCATTCTTCGTGGATGTGAAATTTCTTGGAATTCAAATAAACAAACTTGAATTGCCGACATCACCATGACTACAAAATGTATTGTTCTAGTTGAAGGTAGTAAGAGGCTGATTGTCTAAGAAATTTATTGTATGAGATACCAATTTTACCAAAGCCAATGGCAGTAGTGTCTATACATTGTAATATTTAATCAACACTATCTAAAGCTTATAGTCAAGTATATAATAGACAATGTAGACATATTTGTTTAAGACATAACTATGTAAAGGATTTAATGGAGTTATATCTATTGTGTTTGTAAGAATTGAAAAGAATCTTGGAGATCCTAAAAAATTGATGTATACGTCTTTATAGAGAGTTTCCTCTACTCAATTTGTAAATAACTTTTTCCCTCTTTTACTCTATTGAATCCCTAATTTTGTTTTGTCTTCCTTCCACAATTTCATTTATTGCATTCTAATTTTTTTAATCATCTTGTGCTTCTCCTCTTCCTTTGACAATTTATTTTTCTAGATTATAATTTTTTTAATCATCTTCTACTTCTGCTCGTAATCATCCTTCCCCTCTCCCCATACCAACCCGGATCTGCCCTCAAAAATTATTATTATTATTATTATTATTATTATTATTATTATTATTATTATTATTATTATTATTATTATTATTATTATTATTATTATTATTATTTAGCATCTAATATTATGCATAACTATTAATGTGTCATGAGTTACAAATTAAAGTAAAATGAATATATAAGTTTTTCTTGTTTACGTATATTATTCTACTTCTTCAAACAATTTCTACAATTAGTGCTTTATTAAAAATAAAACTGAAACTCCAATATTTACTTTGTCGTTATATTTTGCTAATTTAAACTTCAATATTTACTTTGTCGTTATATTTTGCTTAATAATTGTTATTATTGCATTGCACTATTGTGACTCCTCCAATTCTGAACTTGTAATTGCTTAAATGGTCAATTTTTTTTTTCTTGTAACTATTTTAACAAGCATTATGCAATTAACTTTTATATCGCAACCATATGCTATTAACTTTTATATGGCAGGTTCGCCATTGTCATGAGAAAACATTATGCATATGTAACTTTTCGCATCCCTACTTTATCAATTCAAAAGGAAATCTCTTTGCAACCTAATTATTTTCAAAGAAGTAGATATTGAATTTTTTTTTTTTTGCACAAATAACTATTGAGTAAGTGGTATTTTGTAATATATTATACCTATTTGTTTATTTTTCTCAAAACGTTAATTGTTCTTAGTTAGAGTATTGTTTTTTCACACATATTTTTTATATCATCTACGACATGAAAGTATATTGGATCATCAAAAAACAAAGAAGTAGTGGCGGAGCTTGACTAAAAAGCTTGGGGTGGCCGAAAAAGGCAGTGGCATAGCTTGACCAAAAAGTCAGCTTTCATCTTGTTTCTTAACCTATATTTAATAATTTTCATTGTTGAAAAAGATCTTTCAGTATAAATTTTGCGTCTTTTAAGTTGCAACCAAACATGAGTACAATTCTTGGAAACATAAAATATCTTTTCAGTGAAACATAAAACACCTTATATGCAACACAAAAACTCCAAACAAAAATCAGCACTAACGTCTAATTGAAATTCCAAATTCAGCACTAACAAAACTCCAAATCAAAACTAACAAAAATCAGCACTAACTAACAAAAATTAGCATTAACAAAACTCCAAATCAAAACTCAAAACTCCAAAACAAAACTCCAAACATCAATTATGATGATAAACAAAAATACGAAATTGAAATCTGAACCTTTTGAGTTTTGACGATTGATGAACGCCCAAAGAGGAGGTTAGAGGAGGCGAGTAGGAGCAGCGGAGCGACGCGATCTGGAGGCAGAGGCGGCTGCAGCGAACAGAGGAGCAAAGAACGACCACAGAGGTAGAGGCAGCCGTTACGAGCACAGAGGAGCGACGAATCACAAACTTGTGATCTGAAGGTAGATAAAGTCGATCGCGACTAAGCAGATGAGGGAGAGACGAGAGGAAGGCTGGAAGAGAGAGAGGAAGAAAGAGAAAATTGAATTAGATTTAAGGTATTATTGTAATTTCTTATTTTTAATAAGGGCATTTTGGTAATTTTACTTTTTTTTTTTTTTTTTGTTTTTTTGGGTGGTCGCGACCCCCCTGTCCGTACAAAGCTCCGCCCCTGTAAAAGTCATGGAATTTAGAAACTTCTCAAGTCATGTTCTATAGAAGTCTCATACTCAAAGTATTGGAATTTAGATTTGTCATTTCTTTGACAGGGATAGAATGATATGAATATCAAATGACAAAATCATTTTTATATTTTTCTAACAATATTTTGACAATAAATTTAGATTTGAAAACATAAAAAAGAGCATCACTAATCTAATTTTGTAGTAGATAATTACATATTAATATTTATTAAAATACTTTTATGATTTTTAACACTAAATATAATTTATGAATGTTTTTTGTAGGATTCTTCATTATGAATTTTTAATACTAAATATATGAATTAGTTCCAATTACGTTATACAAAACATTTTATATATTTTCAAATGTGTATTTGTAAACACATGTGTTCCTCAAAAGTCTGGGGTTGTCAGGCTGTTTGAGAAGGTTGACTTGGAGAGTTATGTGCTTTGTAATTAAAGTTGTTGAATTAGGGATTAAATCATTCTGAGTGAATAGATTGTATGTAGCCAAGTTAATGGTGAACCATGATAAATTACTTGTGTCATTTTATTCATGCACTCCTTAGTTTTTTATTTATTTTTTTATTTTTTTATTTCTTCTACTCCTAGTAAATCATCAGTATGAACTTGTTTAATCAAATAATGAAAAAATTATCGACCTAGTCAAACACAATTCAACCCCATTTTTTCGTGTTTATACCTCCAAAATATTGGTCATTTGAATCTCTCGCTGCTATGAGCAAAATCCCTCCATATTTTGTCTTTAAGTGGCACTTGTCCACACCAATAGATGACCTACATCTTGCCAAAAACCCTTTATGTCAAGTGTTTCCATTACAAACCCTCTTTAACTAAGCAACATATTTGCATAACAAAGTGTAATATCTGCTAGTATCACCATCACGTTTCCTTTGGCTATTTTCTTTTCAAACCCATGCTCTACCAAACCAAATGTAATACCAATAGAATTAGAAGCCCGTACGATTATATATAAAAAACCTTCATATTATCACGAGTTTTGAACTTAATAATCAAAGACTTAGCCACCAACATGCACTTGGTAGTCCTATTATATAAAATCCTATCACATATGTGAGTCCCTTGCCTAAGTCTTTATTCTATATGTGTGCCTATCACTAGCTTTACTCACAAGTGCTACAAACACACATTTGGATTTGGACTTACATACCACTTTTACCCTCACTTGCCATTTTTTATATACTTAATTTCCGTGTCACTAAGAATTGTCCAATTAATAATTTCAGCTTTGATCTCATCAAGTGACTTAAATTCCAATCTACTCTGAACTTATAATCTTTGTTTATCTCTTCTACCCGACACATCACGTGGAGGTCGTAGAGAAGGAGTTGAGAGGGAGAGATGAGCTTCACATGTAAGACAATGACGTCGTGTGGAGGTCGTCCGTGAACGAGAGGTTGAGAGGGGGAGCGAGAGAAAGTTAGTGAGCAGAGAAGGGAGAGTCAAGAGTAGATAGAGGGAGCAGTCTGAGCAGACAATTGAGGAGAAGAGAAGCAGAGAGACGAAGTAGGAGAGAAACGATTCCAAATGGAATGAGTTTTTTCAAACCCTAAAAGTTATAACTTATCACTATTATTTTAGTATCTTATCATTATTATTTATTTTAAAAAAAATATAGGAGATGTCGTGGTACATACGGGTTCTTGAAAAAGGTCCGCCACTGGCCAAGACAATCAAAAGACCAAAGTCAAGGTAAAACAGTAACAATAAGAAAAGTTGACAATTTAATGAAGCCCAAAATATAAAATCTCGCCAAATTTAATAACGTCAAAAAAATAAAACAAAACAAGTTTTAATTTTAGTTGTTTCCGTTCTATTATTGAAAATCATTATTATGTTTTAGAAAGTTTACCGAGAAACCTCACAAGTAAGATTGAATCATTATCATTGTCTCGTCTTTTAGTCTCAATTTCTACCATTACCTTTTTTGTCTTCTCACGTACAAGTATCTATGATTATGCAGGTAATAACACAACTCTAGTAAGATAATATAATAACATTCCTATAACAACCACCAAATAAGACAACAAACTTAATGATTCGAGACTTTTACCTATAACTTTGATAAATAATGGCTCATATTTTTGATGTTATTCAATTTTATTTGGCATTGATAAGGCTTAACTACATCACCCTTAAAATATTGTTTTTGAGTTGAGACTGATCATGGAGAGTTTCATTGTTATTTGGTAACCTTTCTTGTCATGAACACCTATATGTTTTCTCCATATTAAATCAAATACCTGCAAGATTTTTCCGACAAAGAGCTAAAACATATATCCAAAATATACTCCAAATGATTCATAAAATAAACTATGGAGTAAATAAACAACAAAAATGTGAAGGTCTTGTATAACATACTATTTAAAAGGAAAAGAAATATAACAAAATTACAAAGTTCCAAACTAAAAATATTAAAATACTCTATAATATTATTCAATCATCTCTATCAATACAACTATTACCATATTCTTCAACCATCTCTTCCACTATTGTCTCTTCTAATCTCATATCATTCATTTCTCCCCTACCATATATGTCTCTAGGCTTCATATGACAAACACAACAAACACAAGACCAACCTTGATCAAACGAACTATTACATGAAATATCATTCTAGCATCACTTTCAAGGATGAATGGTTCATCCACTTCATTCACACAGGAGTGTATCAAATAAGAAAAGTTTACACTTGTGATCTCAAATTTATATACCTTAATTTCTTTGTTAGGTTTAGTGTCTATCCAAATACATTTGAGTAGCAAAACCTTAACTTACCAAAGTAATCAAGCATGGGAATCACCACCACTGTCGTCATAATAGAAATGCAGAATAAGATGAATTTGCAAGCGCTAGTTAATACATGGATGCAATGTTACATTTATATCTATGTTAGATTTATTGATGTAATCCAGTTTCAATCTATATTTTAGTTCATCTCATGTTCAAGTTGTTTAACTCTTACTATGTTGTTTTCCTTCATATTTTGGTTTTTGTTATTTCAATGAATTTGTTCATACTATTTCCTTTAGCTATATTATGTTGTCTTCATATATTTTTTGTAACTTTTTCAATTAGATGTACGAGTTCTTTTACTAATTTATCTATAAAAAGGTAAATATCAAAATCAATTGGTTTGAGAAACTCTACTTGTCGCTCTAAGATACATCACATGATGCTACAAAATTTTCAAAGAAGATGAATCACCAAAATGATGGTAAGGCAAAGACAATCAAAAGATTATAGTCAAGGTAAAATAGTAACAATAAGAAAATTTGACAATCACTCTTGTCACAGAAACCTCATCAAATTTAATAAACACTTAAAAAAAAAATTATTTCAAAAGATAAAAAGTTGAAAAGCAAAAAAAGTTTAGATTCTCTTGTTGCCCCTTCCATTGTTGAAAATTATGTTTTAGAGAAAGCAAAAACAATAGTATACCAATCCATTTAACAAAGCAACTACATCAAACTTCAGTAGATGTTAAGGCTTTATTCCTAATAAACTGGAGAAGTCCCACTGTTCTGTCATTAGGAAGGGATGTCTCTTTTACCACACTGATCTCAACAACTGCCATCAACCAAGAAAATAACATAGGAAATTTCTCTGCCTCTATGAATTTTACACCAACAACTTCTTCTTGAGCCTTGTAACTACCAAATAGTGAAACAAAAACAAAATCTAAAACTCCTAAGTTGTTTTTGTCAGCACTAGGATTCTGTCCTTCAAAGTAGTTCTTCATTCCCTCTTCAAGTAAACTCAGTTTCTCATACAATTCACTAATGGCTTTTTGTTGAGCTTCTCCATCAGTTTTAACTACTAAAAGCACATTCTCAAGTACCTGTAATTGGAAGAAGAAAAAATCTCAAGCTTTAAATCAACAAAGGACATGTAGTTTAGTATCTTTTCCCCCTTTACTATTTAGTCATAGAGTTTCACATTGTAATCTCAAAGAACATAGTTCATATCTCGTATGAGACAGTTTTAAAATGGTCATTAGTTTTACCGTTATTTTTTTTCGTAAACTTATTTTTTGTCATGTAATCAAATTACTCGTATATAATTTAGAGCTAACTAGCCTGCGTGGATAAAATAAGCGTTTATCTTATATATGTTTATATATAATCTATTTATAATTTATAAGAAAAGATAAAATAAAATCAAACTGATTTCGTAAACTATCCTTACAATCTTACTAGTGCTTATGCCAATAGATAACAACAAATAAACAAATCAATTCCTAAACATAATCTCAGCTCAAAACAATAGGGACCAATGAATCTCAGCCTATATTACTACTAGTAATTACCTTTTCCTCAATGAATTTGCACCAGAATCGTGCTTGAGCTCTTTTATAGGGATCATTAGGCATCAATTTAGGACCATCTTTCCATGTTTCATCAATATAATCAAGGATCACCAATGACTCAACAATGGCCTTTTCATTATGAACAAGTACAGGAACCTTCTTGTAGACAGGATTGTACTTAAGGAGTGAATCACTTTTGTTTGCTAAATCTTCTTCCACATACTCGTAAGGTATACCCTTGAGTTTAAGGGCCATTTCCACCCTCTTCACAAAAGGGCTACCCCACATTCCATGTAGGATCACTTTGTTTTGCTCTGCCATCACTCTAGATTTTGTTCTCTTCTAGTGTCCTAGGTATACAGTGACTTATTCTTGGCCAAAAGGATTGGTTTATAAAGATTATAATATGTCAAATTAAGAAAATCTTAAAAGTAAAATATTTTATATTGTAGTCTAATCATAAATAATTATTTATATGACTTAAATATAATTAAAATAAAATATTGCTTACCTCTCGATCGAATTTTAAATTATCAAAATTCGTTTATCTCAAAAATCATAATATTAAGACCGATCAAAAAACCATTGAAATTAATAAAAATATTATTTTTTATAGAAATAATAAACATTAATCAGTAAAATATCTCTCATTAAACATCATTAATTTTTGAACAAACACTTGTTTAAGTAATTAACCAAATATAGAGTATTTAAAAAAGTTACTATCAAAATTATCAAATATAGTAGTAATACTAACATCAATTAATTAAATTCAATAAATGAAATATGATATCAATTCATTTTTTTCCCATTACGAAAGCGAATCCAATCAAATATCAATACAATATCAACCAAATATATGATAAAAAAGAAAAGTCATCAAGAAAGGCAATTTGGGTTTTGTGTTTCTTGAGTTGGTTTGAGCTTGTATTTCTTCAACTTCAACAAGTGTTCTTTTCAATGGTGGAAAATTTGAGTCCTTTAATCCTAGTAGAGGGATTAGACAAGATGAAATTAAATTATTTTAACAAAGCTTTTATGATGAAATTAGGTTGGGTTCTAATTAATAACCCTGATGCATATCGGAGACGACTCTCGAGGGGGTCGTTGGCTTATAACAAATAGTAAGTGTGCCTTATTCTTTCTTGATGCTTGGCTTCCTTCTAGCACAATTATTGGACATCATTTGACGTAACACGTGGATGAAGATATGCATGTTCAATTTGTTGCTCCATTTATTCTTCTTGATGGATCATGGAATATGGACCGTAGAGTAGCAAAATATTTTGGGAATTAGTTTTCCTCGTAGAGTAGCTGCTTAATTTTTGTATCGAGACCTAACCCCTCCGCTATATCAAAAAAGAAATATTTGTACAGCTCTTCTTCGTAGTTCATTTTATTTAAAATAAGGTTTTGCGGTTACTTATTTCTAATATTTTTTTGGGTAAATATATAATTTGTATACTAACAATTTAAAAGTTGCACATAAAATTTCAATGTTATTACTAAGCGTTATATTCTTAATTTATAAGATTAACAAATAAAAACGATTGTTGATTATTTATCAAATATATAAAACAAATTTCAATTAAATGAATAATCCAGAAAAGAAATTATAGACTCAATAGTCATTGATATGATTGTTAAATTACAAATATCAACTCTATCACATATTCTATCCAAAATAAAAGTAAGTCAAAATAGTATTCTAAAAAGTTGATGTATTTGATGTAACACCTTATGTGCAACACAAAAACTCAAACACTTTATATTGACATAAAATTAAAAACCTTATCTGCAACACAAAAACTCTAAACAAAAATCAACACTAACGTCTAATTAAAACTCCAAATCAGAATTCCAAACTCTAAATCAGAATTCTAAACTCCAAATCAAAGCTCCAAACTCAACAATAACAATATAAGCTTTAAATTTCATGCTAACAAAAATCAAACCTAACAAAAATCAACACTAACCAACAAAAATCAGCAATAACAAAATCGAAATTCGAACATTTTGAACAAAGCAGCAACGCGATCTAGAGACAGATGACTGATGAGGTTGCGGCGAGTAGAGAGGCAGCGACGAACGGCCACAGACGGAGGCAGTCAGGCAAAGCGATCGCAGGGCCGCCGCGAGCAGACGACCGATTCGTAACTTGGCAGATTAACGGAGAGGCGGTCACACGTTTGTCGTGAATCTGATTATGGAGGAGGGCGAGAGGAAGGCCGTGACTGCAAGAGGGAGAGAGGGAGAGAGGAAGGCTGGATGGAAGAGACAAGAAGAAAGAGAAAACTGAATTAGGTTTAGGTATTCTTGTAATTGTTTAGTTTTAATATGGGCATGTTAGTTATTGTGAGGCTTTATTGATTCTCAACATTCACAAATGCATATGAATTCGAAAAAGTAACATGAAAATCTATTATTTTTTCATGCATAACTTTAGTTGCATGATATGAACTTTTTGGTACACTTTGAAATACATTAAAAACCTCCTCTAACTGATTTTTAACTTTATAAATCAATGCACGAGTTTGTATATTAATTTACGGAGGTGTTGAACTCATTTATGATATTCTAGACTTTGTGTTTGACTCACACAATTCCAAGAGGTTTTGTAAGTCACCTCACACTCCTATGAATCAACTTACATTAATTTATGATGAAATCCTAAACTTTGGGGAAATATATGAATCGATTCACAATTCTGTAAGTCAATTCACACGACCTGCAGAATCAAATTTTGACAATTACAGTGTAAAAATTTGGTGTACACGCCTTGTAAAAATGGTTGATTGATCTTGTAAACATTATATCATAATAAAAAAAAAAAACTATCATTCGAATGAATAAAAATTGTATCTACTCTACATGTGAGTGTGAAATAGATTAATCATTATAAAATTACGGTACAATTTTTCCTATCACCAAACTCTTTATATATTACATTTTACATTCATTACAATTTTCGTATCTTGATGATTAGGTGCATAAAATCTATGTCTACTTTTTGAATGTTATAAAGATTAGTAACTTTGAAATGTCGATTTTGAGACATTTTTATGATTTGCAGTGTTGAGTTAGAAAACTTTTTTGAACTTATATAAACAATTGTGAATTATGTCAAATGTTGAATTTTTTGTTTTCTTTGATTTCATATTATTTGTGCAATCAATATTTCAGCCATTTTAGTTTTACTATATATTAGTTTTAATCACTTTTATTATTAACTTATTCCGTTATAGTATTTTTCTTGTGTAAAATTGTCTTTTCAATTTGGAACAACTAATTAATATACCAAAAAATTTAAATGCAATGTTCACATATGAATTAGCATTCTATTATATGATGTTTTCAAACAATTTTTTTTTTTCTACATATGTGATTGGAAGTCTGAAAATTTTGGAATACTATTCAAACTCTTATTTTAAAGTCTATAGGTCATCTCGACTAATATATTACTCCTACAATTTATACTTATGTAATTATGTAATGATTTGATATCTCACCTAAATAACTTATTTAGTTATGATTATTTTTGTATTTATGTAATAGCTTTTGTGCATTGTTGTTGACATAGCTAACGAAAATACTTGATAACAAATGTTTTAAGAACGATCTACTTATATTTAATCAAGACTTAATACTTGATGACAAATATTTTAAGAACAATTTACTTATATTTAATCAAGACTTATGATTAAGTTATATTTGATTTTCCATTAAACATAATAACTAATCTAAACACTTCCAAATGCTATAAATAAACTAATAATGTTCAATGTTTTATATTTTTAAATGAATGATAAATGTCATCATATAAATAATGTTAACCAAGAAAAAATGGTTGATCTCTAAACTAACTCTACCATAATTAATGCAAATATATTTTTTGAAATATAATATTAATGCAAATATTATTTAGTTTTAATTACATTTTTGTCTACAATTTTTTATTACGTTTATGAAAATTACCCATCCGTTCTAAAGTCTAACATTGTGGTCCTTCAAGTTTCACACTTTTACACTTTTGGTCCCAAATTAGATTTTCTCTTCAAATAGTGGTGATGCGTCACATTTTAAAAGATGTGACATTAAAATTACGATTTTTATTCATTTCTATCAGTCAAATTGGGAATTATTCTTTCAGTTTATTTGAAATTATTTAATTTTCTATTATGTTTTTTTATTAATGTAAATTTCAAAATTTTTTATGAGGTGGATATATATATATATAGGCTTGGCCACACCATCATTTTTAATGCTACATCATTTAAAAATATGACACACCATTACTGGTTGAGAGAGAAATCTAATTATGATCAAAACAACAAAACGTGAAAAAACTGAGTGACCAAAATGTTCGATTTTAAAATGAAGGGTCTCTTTTTAAGCATGTGATAAAATATAGAATCAAAATATTAGTCAAATTGAATAATATTAAATGTTATCATAAAAAATAAGTAAAAATAATTCTAAGTAAAAATAAGTAAAAATAATTCTAAGTAAAAATAAGTAAAAATAAGTAAATGTTATCAAATGTATGGAGAGTTGAAGTCCATGGTTTGCCAAAGGATTATAACATGTTGGATTTTCCACAGTAGCTCTCATTCTTCTACTCCCTCTTTGCTTGTGTCACAGGTTTGATTTATTTCTTGCTTTTGTTTCTTTCATTTTTTCCTTTTAAATTTTTTTGTTTGATATTTTATGAACTATTTTAATCTACTGTTATCTAACACTGATACTTTAGAGTGAAAGAGTGTTTGCAGTCCAACACGTATCGATGTCGAACAACGATACATATACTTATGTTTATTAACTTTGACTTTTTAAATTATTATCAATGTTGACGTATCGATATCGTTGGCGTATATCTATTTATGTATATTTGAATATATTAACGTTTGAAGCGAAAACTAACAAACTATGTTTTGAAAATGATTGTTTCATCCTTTTGTTTCATTTTTTGCAACTTGTGTAGGTATAATTATTCTATGTACTTAAAAAAAAATGTCATATTGTTTTGAATTAACTCATATATATTTATAGGTTGAGGATTCTGCTACTACATGGATAGCGAAGATAAATATGGAAGGAACACCAATTGCAGTTAAGATGGGTATTATTTCGCTGGAGTTTTTGAGAACCATCATTTACATCATAAACCAAAAAGTATAGGGCATAAAGAGCTTGAGAGAGCGGTACAAGAATCAACAACTTCAAGCTTTTAGAACTTTTAGAAGTAATTGGACATGTGTTAGTTATTAGTTTGAAAGATAGTTGTACGTTGTAATTGATTTTGTGTATATATTTAAGGTTTATTAATAAATGGTCTACTTATAAATGTGTCAATTTTCTAATTTATTTTTTTTTTATTTGGTTTAATCAAAGGCAACGGTTTTAAAGTGTTCTTTAAAATGATAAAACCGTTGCTGTATTTTAACATAAAAACCGTTCTCAAAGGATATCTATGACTACGGTTTTACGGAGGCGTTGCTGATTTTGACAAAAACCGTTGCCTAAAGCATAGGCAACGCCTCGGTACACTACGGTTGAAAAACCGTTCTCGTAGCTTACGGCAACGGTTTTTTTCTCATATGCAACGGTTTTTTAGCGTTGCGGTAGACCGAAAATGTTGTAGTGGGTAATGCTAAATCCATTACTAATCTGTTATATTTCTAATCAAGTACAAATTATTATGATATTATTCATAATTAAAGAATGTGTTTTGCAATCAATGTGGGGTAAAAAATATGGGTGAACAATATGGGGAGGACAAACCTTTGATCTAGTAGTAGGAATATCCAAACTAGTTGCAGATTATTACCAACTTGGATAGGCTAATTCTACAACTTATCTTCCAGAACTTGATGTACCTTCACGAAACCCAGCGGGTCCAATTCTACCAAGACCTAACATGAATTATATCGGTGAACAAACAATGCTTCCTAATACACACCAGCATACTACATCGATGTTCCACGGACTCCTATGAGAAATAATGTCGAACTTAACCAAGTGCAGTAGTGGGGGAACCCTACACCTCAAGGTTTCCAACACCCTTAGAGAACCTGTGGCGCTGACCAATTCCAGATGAGGCTAGACCTCCTCGACATAAATTGTTGGATCCAAACATTATAGTCGATACTATCAAGAGGTACTTAGGGATTTAGTTGAAACCCATTGTCAGGCCTATGTATACGAAACTTTATGCTTAACCGGTAGACAGACTGGTGCCTTTGTGTAGGGGCTACAAAACTCTTGACTTTGCTAACTTGTTTTGGTGAGGATGGAAAATCAACAATGGAGCACATTGAAAGGTTTACTAGGTATTAATCTTTCATGACAAGAAGAACTTTTACGTGGTATTCTTCTCTCCCACCAAAATCCATCAATAATTGGGAAGACATGGAAAGGTGCTTCAATGGCATATTCTATTGCCTCAACCTGAGGTTACAATAGCTGATTTGATGAATTTGAAATAGCAAGTAGGTGAATATGTTGTTGACTTGTTCAGGAAAATGTTAAGTATAATTCCTTGATACAATATGATTTAAAACAATTCCTTGATACAATTCCTTGATTCATCAATATTGTCAATTGTAGATTGAATAAAATCGTCATCGCAATTTCAATGTAAAATAAAAAAATCCAAAATTTCAAAATTGGCATAAACCCAAAATCATCATTCCAACAACCTAGCCACTAAAAAAAATTGGAAAAGGGAAAACAAAATGCAGTCCAAAAAATATAAATAACCAACAAAATCAACATAACTTCAAACCTATAAAGCTTTGGAAAGAAATACCTAAAGTTATGGAAACTGGAAATTGGATCCTAGGGTTCACCAGAGTCGAATAAAACACATTAAGAACAAATAATGGAAGCTTAAAGATATCAACAAATTTGAAAACAAAAATTGACGAGTACATTTTCGAGTTCGTCTTGTATTTTCTGCAATAGTAAGAGATAATGAAGGAGGAGAACAATGATGTTGTGAACGATTGGTGGTGAACACGATGTATGACATAACAGAAGAAACAAAAATGACAACAAAAGATTGAGGCAGCTGTTAGTAGAGAACGACAACGAAGGAAAATAAAGAGAATGATAATGGACTTGTTAGGGTATCAGCGGTATGCGGAAGCACAGGATCTAGTCAATTGAGAACAAAGAGAAGTAAAATAATAACAAGAGATGAACACACAAGATTTAACGTGGAAAAACCTCCTTAGTGTAAGAGGTAAAAAAAACCACGGGCGCTCAAGAGCAAAGTTCCACTATGTAAAAGAGAGTACAAGATATCCTCTTATAATGATGAGGACAAAGAAAGAACAATATTTTTCACTCAATATTTTCTCTCACAAAATAAACTCTCAAATGGAATAAAGAATTCTCTCCGGAATATCCATTCAATGGCCTTGTATTGTTGATGTGTGTTTCTTTTCTTTTTTTATTTTTATTATTATGCCTTCTCTGCGTTGCCTTTTATAGTCATGTAGAGTACCTTCTTCATCATGAAGTAACGTGACATGTGGCAATGAGCATGCAAATAAGGAGGAGGTGTGTAGCATGTAACAAAAGGCAAGGGACCATTTCTTCATTGCATGTCCACGTGAAGCAAGGCAAAATTGCTGGAGAAAGCTTCAACATTAAGGACTTAACATTGGCCACAAATTAAATAGCTTATAGATGAAGGAAGTAAATGAGAGCCACATATCTCAACAATCTCCACCTTGGCTCGAATTCAACAAATTGCTCAACGCCAAATAATGCCCCAAAGGGCGTTCAAGTACTGTAAAGACCAACCAAGTCTAAGCAATGCTGAAACTTAGTATTTGGAAGTGACTTGGTCAACATATCTGCTGGATTTTCAGATGTGTGAATCTTTTCAACAATAATTTCACCAGCAATAATAATATCTCGGATAAAGTGACGTCTAACATCAATGTGTTTGGTTTTATCATGATAGCGATTGTTCTTGGTCAAATGAATAGCACTTTGGCTATCACAAAACACAGTTAGAAGACCCTGTGTTAGACCAAGTTCATTGACCAAACCTCGGAGCCAAATAGCCTCCTTCACACCCTATGTTGCTGAAATATATTTTGCTTCTGTTGTAGACAAAGCAGCAATAGATTGAAGTGTAGCTTTCCAGCTGATAGCACTATCATAGAGAGTAAAGATGTAACCAGAGAGAGATCTTCTTCTATCAAGATCACCACCATAATCCGAATCCACAAAACCTACAACGTTGTTGGTTGTAGCCTTGCTTCGGTCAAAGATCAAGCCAATGCCTAAAGTACCTTTTAGATACCGAAAGATCCATTTTATAGCACTTGTAAGACCCATAATTTTAAATTATACTTTATGTATTTTAGTGTATTTTGGTATTGAACTCGGTGGCTTTTTAGCCAAAGTTATTAATATTTTGTGAGTTTAAATGCCCAAAAAGATATTCTGATGCTCGATTAAAATTACTCGTCGATAAATAAATTAAATTAACTGCGGTGAATCTTTTACGAAGAATTTAATTATGGGGAGTTTTGTTAAAAATATCTCGAGTTGCTAAAAATTGTATATGTCAATTGAGTCGCGACGAGAGTAGATATTTTTGAACAAAAAGTGGTTTGGAGAGGTTATGGGTGAAATGGTAATTTTAATAAATATCTAGATATTTTGAGATATTTGTTAAAAATAATTAATATATATAAATATATATATTTGTTTGGAGGAAAAAGGGAAGGAAATAGAAAGGAAAGAAAAGGAAATAGAAAGAAAAGAAAATAGAAGGAAGGAAAAGCAAAAGAAAAACAGAACTCTTCTTCCTCCGCTCTGCCTCGCGAACTTCTTCTTCTTCCTCCATTCTTCTTCTTTTGCCTTGCTTTCTTTTCCTTATTTTGCTTCAAGAAAAGAAACCCAACGCTAGGTGGGTGAGAAAGCAAACAATTTCTCAGCTTCATACTTCCTCGTTGATTCGAAAACAAAGAAAAACGGTGTTAGGGATTTTAAAACCGTCAAACACAAACCTCCACCTTTCATCTAGATCTAAGCTTCGTTTCGTGAAGAGATAGAAGGGAAAGTTGCTCACCACCACACTACGGTGCTAGTGAACCAACTTTGGAAGCGACGTCCCGAGCGGAGATTTTACCGGATTTACTCGCGGTACCGTAATCGCACGTTAAAGCTAACGTTAAGGTAAGAGCTCCTTCCAAACTTTTAGTTTGCATTTAGGGACTTATCTGTGGTTGTGTGGAAAAGAATTTTGTTAGGGTTGAAGTGTTGATTTGGGGGAAAATGAATTTAACTCATTATTGTATGATTTTGAGGAAATGAAATATGATGTGTTTGAGTGGTATGTTGTGATGATTTGTGTTCGTCGTATTTGACGTGTTCAAAATTGATACTTATGAAATTTGAGATGTGTTTGGTTGGAATTTGTGAAAAAATGAATTGATGTGATTTTGTGTGAATTGTGGATTGAATTTGATAATATGTTTGAGTATGTTTTGTGTGGAATTTGAAAATCATTAGAGTTAAACGAGTATTAAAAATGGGGAATCTTTTAATATCTCTGTTTACTTAATGTTTGTCGTGAAAATCAGTAGAGTCAAACGAGTATTAAAAATGGGGAATCTTTTAATATCTCTGTTTACTTAATGTTTGCAGTGAAAATCGTTAGAGTTAAACGAGTATTAAGAATGGGGAATCTCTTGATATCTACGTTTACTTAATGATTGTCATGAAAAATTGTTAGAGTTAAACGAGTATTAAGAATGGGGAATCTCTTGATATCTACGTTTACTTAATGATTGTCGTGAAAAATTGTTAGAGTTAAATGAGTATTAAAAATGGGGAATATTTTAATATCTGCATTTACTTAACGATTGTCGTGGATAGAGTCAGAGTACGCTCATGCATTTCATAGTACATGGCGACCGGATGGGCCATGGTGATAGTGGTGACCGGATGGGCCACGAGATGATTCCATGTGATTTGTTGGTTCATCTTATCCTTGTGGGGATTGTCGCGTCGTGTAAGGTCTGCAATAGACTGCACATTTTTGGTAAATTGTGCTGACCCGTGATAGGTGGCACCTCGGTAAATAGTACTTCGGCCTGTGATAGGCGGTACATTTACGATTTACGTTTTTAGTAAATCGTGCTAACCTGTGATAGGTGGCACCTCGGTAATTTAGTACTTTGGCCTGTGATAGGCGGTACAATTATGATTTACGGCCCTTCGAGGAGGGTTTTAGTTTGGAATTCCGAGTCCATGCATTTTGGCATATACGCATTGCATTAGGGTGCTTGGCACGCGAGTCGTGTTTGATTCAAGATTATGATTGAGTGTTTGAACTTAAGTTGTCGTGTTAATTGAGTTTTAATTGTCAAGTGTGGATGTTTTGGAATTGTGTGATAGTGTGTTTGATTGCAAAACTATTTCGAAACTCATGATGTCGTAGTGATTGTGTTATAAGTGCTAAGTGTTATGTTTTGGAATTGTGTGTGATTGTGATCGATTTAGTTATGTAGTTTTAGAAAAACCTCAGAAACAATCGATTTCCCAATCGATTCTGTTAAAAGATATTGAACCAAATCGATTTTCCAATCGATTTGGCAAGTTACAGGGGCTCAGCTATTTAAGAAATCGATTTTCCAATCGATTTGGCAAGTTACAGGGGCTCAACTATTTAAGAAATCGATTTGGCAAGTTACAGGGGCACAGCTAGTTAGGAAATCGATTTCCCAATCGATTGATTTAGACCCAGAATACAGGTTTCACTAAAAACCTTTTAGAAAATCGATTTCCCAATCGATTTGCTCAGTAGAAATTTTTATTCTGAGTCATACAATCGATTGCCCAAATTGATTCATCAATTGATTGGTCAGTTTATTCATTAGTTGATTGATTAAAAACCTTATTTGATTTCATTTTACCTGGCAAGTATTATATGAACGTTTAGCATATGGAAAACCCTTTTAAGGTGCATGCTAAGTTGAAAGGTTATTTTGTGCATTTAAAAACTTAAATGTTATGTGTTAATTGTTAATTTCGGTTGGTGACCCTTTACAACTATTGTGGAAATCTGGGCATTGCCCTCAGATGAGAGCCAGGATAATCCTACCGGTTCGTACCCTGTGGATGGGGATGTAGATGGAAACACCTGACTGGAGCTATGTTAGGAGGATCTTGCGGGGCGCGTGAAGATCACTCAGGGTGTATAGTTTTTTTGTAGAATGATCAGATTAGGTTGACGTATAGGGACTAGATGTCTTTCTTTTGGATTGTGTTTATTTTAAATTGGAAGAATGTACCTATACTAATATTGTCAACATGACATTTTATTTTCGATGGGTTCCATGTACCACTTTTTGATGTGTAAATACTTTGGATTCATATTTCAAAAACTATTCCGCTGCTTGTAAATTATGTCGACTTAATTGTCGTTGTGTTATGACTTAAATATTTATCCAAAGGTAGTTCCTTATTTATTTCTTTGTTTTATGAATTTGTTTTGAAAAAAAAAATACACTCTCGCTGTTAAAACTCGGGGTGTTACAGCACTCCAGTGATCCTTTCCAGGATTATGCATATACCGACTCACTATGCTAACAGCATATGCTAAATCTGGTCTAGTGCACACCATTGCATACATAAGACTGCCAATTGCACTAGCATATGGAACGTGTGACATATGCTCCTTTTCTTCCTCTGTATCTGGGCAAAGATCTGAAGATAACTTGAAATGTGCAGCAAGTGGAGTAGAAATAGGTTTGTAATTATTCATATTAAACCTTTCAAGCATTCTCTCAATATACTTCTGTTGAGATAAGATCAGTTTACCAGCTTGACGATCCCTGTAAATCTCCATACCAAGAATCTTCTTAGCTGCACCTATTTCTTTCATATCAAACTCATTACCGAGCTGAGTTTTCAGTTTCCTGATCAAAGACTTGTTACGCGATGCAATTAACATATCATCAACATAAAGTAACAAGTATATGAAAGAACCATCTGGAAAGTTTTGAAAATAAATACAGTCATCAAATTGACTCCTGTAATAACCTTGCCCAATCATGAAAGAATCAAATTTCTTGTACCACTGTCTGGGAGCTTGCTTAAGGCCATGCAAAGATTTCTGTAGTCGGTAGACAAGATGCTCCTTATCAGGAACAATAAATCCCTCAGTTTGCTCCATATAGATTTTTTCTTCCAGCTCTCCATGAAGAAAAGTTGTCTTGACGTCAAGTTGCTCTAATTCCAAATCAAACAAAGCAACAAACGCAAGCAAAACACGAATGAAGGTATGACGAACAACAGGTGAGAATATCTCATTAAAGTCAATACCTTCCTTTTGATAAAAGCCTTTAACGACTAATCGTGCTTTGCATCTTGGATCTTGAACTCCGGGAATGCCTTCTTCTTCTTATAGACCCATTTACACCTCAATGGTTTCTTGCCTTTTGGAAGCTCTGTTAAAGCCCAAGTACCATTCTTATGAAGACTCTCAACTTCTTCATTCATAGCCACTAGCCACTGTGATGAGTCAGCACAAGAAACAGCTTCAGTGTAGCTGGCAGGTTCAACACCATCATTTACCTCTTGTGCGACAGACAATGCATAAGCAGTTAAATTGTCATCATCTCAGAATCTAACTGGCTTTTTTATTGGTCTTCTGGTTCTGTCTCGGGAAATACAATAATCATCTCCTTGCTGTTGAATAGGAGAAGTGGTACTATCATCATGATCACAATCATCATAATGATCATCAATGCTAGACTCATTTGTTGAGGAAGATGGAACATCGACATCAGGAGCTGCAGGCTTAAACTCCACCTTCTCGCTAGTACCCTGCAAATTTCCTATACTAGTAGAAGAAGGCACAAAAGATTGTTTTCCAGAAGATAATAATGCATCCTCATTAAAAGTAACATCTCTGCTGAGAATTAACTTCTGTGAATTAGGACACCATAAACGATACCCCTTAGACTCAGATGCATAACCAATAAATATGCACTCAATAGCTCTTGGAGATAATTTTCCATCATTGACATGTGCATATGCAGGACATCCAAAAATTCTTAAATTAGAATAATTAACAGGATTACCTGACCAAATTTCTTCTGGAACTTTGAAATCAAGTGTTGAGTGTGGAGAACAGTTGACCCAGTAACATGCAGTAGATATTGCCTCGGCCCAAAAATCGCGTTGATGCCATAACACAGCATTTGAGAGCATACAACGAGCTCTCTCAAGTACAGTCATGTTCATTCGTTCTGCAACACCATTTTGTTGGGGATTTCTGGGGATGGTTTTGTGTCTAGCAATACCATTATTTCTGCATAACTCATTAAAATCACCATTATAGAACTCTGAACCATTATCCGTTCTGAGCTTCTTCACTTTCTTCCCTGTCTGGTTTTCAACAAGAGTTTTCCACTTCTTGAAAGTAGGAAAGGTCTCACTTTTATGCCGTAAAAAGTAAACCCAGACCTTACGAGAAAAATCATCAATAATAGTCATCATATAGAGGCGTCCACCATGGGAAGGAACTTTAGAAGGTCCCCAAAGGTCAGAATGAATATAATCAAGAATACCTTTGGTGCGGTGAGTTGCAGTGGAGAAACTAACCTTTCTTTGTTTCTTAAAAACACAGTGTTTGCAAAACTCCAACTTACCGATCCCATGTTTTCCAAGATGACCTTGCTTGCTCAGAAGGTTCATGCCTTTTTCACTCATATGGCCCAAGCGCATGTGCCATAGATTGGTGACATCATTATCAGGCATGGAAGATGATATTGCTGTTGAACCTGTCACTACAGACCCTTGCAAGACATATAAACTACCAATTTGGTTAGCTTTTAATAAAACAAGAGTACCTTTTGATACCTTTAGAACTCCACCTTCAGCTGAATATTTGCACCCGAAAGACTCAAGGGTTCCAAGAGAAATTAAGTTCCGCTTCAACTCTGGAATATAACGGACATTGGAGAAAGTTCTAACAATGCCATCATGAGTCTTGATCTGGATGGTACCTATTCCTGCAACCTTGCATTGGGCATCATTGCCCATCAAGACAACACCACTATCAACAGATTCAAAAGTGATAAATAAATCCTTGTGAGGACACATATGAAAAGTACATCCAGAATCAAGAATCCATTATGTTTTACTCCTCTTATTAGAAGAGATAACAGATAAAAGAATATCACTGTCAGAATTAGCTTCAACATTAGCAGCTTCAGGGGATTGTGGAGATTTCCCTTTTTCTTGTTTTTGTTGTTTTTTCTTCAATAGAAAACAGTTAGAAATTTCGTGCCCTGTTTTCTTGCAATAGTGACAGAATTTGTTGGATTTACGTCCCATGGATTTGGATCTGAACTTTTTGTGACTGGTACTCCCCTTTTCTAGAGTTCTACCTCTAACAATCAAACTTTCATCCTTGTTTATAGAATGAACTTCAAGATCAAATTTTTCTTTTGACAATAAATTTGATTTAACATTTTCAAAGGATAAGGTATCATTATTTCCATATAACAAGATTTCTTTGAAGTGTTTATAGGTAGAAGGTAAAGAGACAATCAACAAAAAAGCTTTATCTTTATCTTCAACTTGGATATCAATATTTTGCAGATCCATAATAATAGAATTAAACTCATCAAGATGAGATTGAATAGGAGTACCTTCAACCATTCTTATGGTATACAACCGTTCTTTGAGACGAAGTTTGTTTGCGAGGCTCTTGGTCATGTACAAAGTTTCTAACTTTAACCATAATGCAGCAGCGGTTTCTTCATTGGCTACTTCACAGAGAACTTCCTTGGACAAGCAAAGTTGGATTGATGAAAGCGCCTTTTCATCCAACTCGTCCCATTAATCATTAGAGATAGTAATCGATTTCTTTGACTTCCCATCTAAAGCTTTCTTCAATCCGCTCTGGATAAGAACGACCCTCATTTGGACTCGCCAAATAGAAAAGCTAATCTTGCCATCAAACTTCTCAATGTCAAATTTAGTAGACATTTTTAAATTCTCAATTGAATAAGAGCTCTGATACCACTTGTTAGGGTATCAGCGGTATGCGGAAGCACATGATCTAATCAATTGAGAACAAAGAGAAGTAAAATAATAACAAGAGATGAACACACAAGATTTAACGTGGAAAAACCTCCTTAGTGTAAGAGGTAAAAAAACCACGGGCGCTCAAGAGCAAAGTTCCACTATGTAAAAGAGAATACAAGATATCCTCTTATAATGATGAGGACAAAGAAAGAACAATATTTTTCACTCAATATTTTCTCTCACAAAATAAACTCTCAAATGGAATAAAGAATTCTCTCCGGAATATCCATTCAATGGCCTTGTATTGTTGATGTGTGTTTCTTTTCTTTTTTTATTTATTTTATTATTATGCCTTCTGTGCGTTGCCTTTTATAGTCATGTAGAGTACCTTCTTCATCATGAAGTAACGTGACATGTGGCAATGAGCATGCAAATAAGGAGGAGGTGTGTAGCATGTAACAAAAGGCTAGGGACCATTTCTTCATTGCATGTCCACGTGAAGCAATGCAAAATTTCTGGAGAAAGCTTCAACATTAAGGACTTAACATTGGCCACAAATTAAATAGCTTATAGATGAAGGAAGTAAATGAGAGCCACATATCTCAATAGAGAGAAGGAGAACATAATCAGAGAGAACAAGAAAGGAGAAGAAAGAGTGCGCCTGAATGTTAACGCTATAGTTAGGGTTCTAACTATTTAAAACTTTCCCTTAAGTCCAGTAAATATCCGATGTGATATGATAACTCTTCATCATATGCATATTTTTCCACTGTTTTAGTCTTATTTATCTTCATTCATTAGTTAAATTAAGGATTTATTTGATATATTCGGTTTATTTTTGTTCTTTGAACTTATTAATATGTTATGCTTGTATTTCAGTGATTAAGTAGGAATTTTTCGTAATTTTACATTGCGTTTTGTTTTAAGTGCAGTGCTGAATTTTGGTGAAAAATCGACATGACATATGTGGAGTATTTCAGCCATATCTGGAGTTCTAGATGTTCAATTAGTGTCACTCCAAGTGCTAATGAAAGCTAAGATCCATATCTACAACTTCCATGAAGACACCGGGACCAAATTCAGACTCGAAAGATGAGCGAAATGCAAAATAAGTCAGACAACAGATGCTGTGCGCCTGGGACGCGCCCTGCGCGCCTGAAGCGCAAATCCAGCCATTCTTTACTGCCAATACTCGCCTGGAGCGCAAATCCTGCGCCTGGGACGCGTGACGCGCATCAGCATTCATAAAAACGCAAATTTTTACTGTTTAGGGATCTTTTTGACTCTTGGGAAGTTGGGAGACTTGTACCCTAGCATAGAAACTCAAAGACGGACGTTTCTAACGCCATTGAAGCAGTTTTATCAAGAATCATCCATGAATCATTCTTGTAATTCTTCTTTAATCCTTATCTTTTGTATCTCTGTCATGAGTAACTAAACCCTATTTGTTAGGGATGCGTGTAACCAGATGAAACCCTTATTTTTCTGATTTGATTTCTAGTTATATGAATGAGTTTATTGAATTGTTTTTCTCATCTCTGTGCTTAATGCTTTTTATTGCTTGATCAACATTAAAATGTTCTACGATTTGTATTTTGAAATGGAAGTGGACTTTACAAATGCTTGAGATGAGAAATTCATGAATTTGTAGTCTAGGGATAGATGCAGGTCATGAAACCAATTAAATTAGTTGCAAAGCAATAGTTTAAAAGAGAATTTCTATACGGTAATGCTTAATACTAATCTTAAATCTACTAAGGAATTAGGGGTTACTTTGGAATTAAAGGTTCTGTCACTAAGACATTAGGGCAAGAATAATAAAGAGAATTCGGTAATAATTCAATAAATGAATTCAGTAACTAGGATCAAACTAGACACCAAGGTTGGATTCGAAGTGAAACTCATCCCTGACATTTTTCTCATTATAAAAGATCAATTCTATTATTGTTTTATTACAGTTTTTAATTTTCAATATTATTTCAATCAAACTAGAAACTTTTTGTTCAATTTTAGTAATTCAATATAATTCAATAGTAAAACGCAATCCTTGAGTTCGACACTTGGTACTACTGTTTTATTATTACTTGCAACGATTCAGTACACTTGCGGAAACACTATCAAGTTTTTGGCGCCGTTGCCGGGGATTGCCATATCACTATTGAATTAAATTTATTTACTTAATTGAAATTTTTTTGCTCTGCAATAAAATTTTTGTTTTTTTTCTCCTTATTTTAAAACTCTTCAGTACTCACAATTTGTCTAACCTTGTATGCGAGGCCAATCCTCAGCTAAACTTATCTTTGATCCAGAAATTGAAAAAACAGCGAAAGCACATAGAAAGGCAGCTCGAGAAAGGAGACAAAGGGAAAGACATTTAGTAGTGGAAGAAGAGGTTTTGGGTGATTTTGTCATACTTACTGAAATGGCCGATCCACCACCACCAGAACGTACTCTCGGAGAGTATGGGAATCGAAATAGAAATCGTGCTCGATTACCCATTCATCACCAATCGGTCACAGTCAATAAGTTTGAAATAAGTCCTGCTCTATACCGAGAGTTGAAGGAAATTCATTTTGCCGGTAGACATAACGAAGACGCCAATAGACACCTCACAAATTTCTTTGAATTATGTGAAACAGTGAAGGTGGATGGTTTGTCTGAGGAAGGCAAGAAATTGAAACTATTCCCATTCTCTTTGATAGATGATGCTAAGGAGTGGTTTCTTTCATTCCCCGCCGACAACATCACCACATGGGATGATCTTGAGGATAAGTTCTTGGAACAATATTTCCCCCCAGCCATGTTCGTTAGAAAAAGGCAAGAAATCACCGGTTACAAACAGAAAGAGGGGGAATCTCTTTGTGACACTTACAGGAGATTCAGAAACGTACTAGCCGGATGTCCTAATCATGCTTATGACGACATTGCCCAAATGCAAATATTCTGTAATGGCTTGAGGCCGAGCACTAGAATTATGTTGGATGCCACAGCAGGTGGTTCTTTGAATTACAAAACCACAATAGAAGGACAAAAGATTATTGAGATCATGGCATCAAATGAACAGATGATGTTGTATGACAGAAGTGGTGGGTCAACAACTAGTTTAATGGAATTGAATGTTATGGATGGGTTAGCTCCAAGCAGGTTACTATCGAAGATGGAAGAGGTTATCGCCACTGAGATAAAGAAGGGAATGGCAGCTCTAAATATACAACCCCAAGTGGCCCCTGTCAAATTACTAAAGAAGAATTGTTGTAACCTTTGTGGAGGAGCACATAAAATTGGAGTCTGTGAAGCACTGGATGACAATGAGGTAGAAGAACTAGAACGGGTGAATTTTGTGAGTAATAACAACAAGCAGAATAACCCCTACTCTAGTACGTACAATCCTGGTTGAAGAAATCATCCGAATTTTTCTTGGAGAGATCAACAAGGTAGATCTCAGGGTCAACAAGAAGCTCAAACAAACCAATTCCCACCCAGAAAGGCTGCTTGGGAGAGCGTTATAGAAAAACTAGTTACAAGCACAAGTTCTTTCATTGAAGAGTCAAGAGCTGTCCAAAAAAATCACTCTGCGTCCATAAAAAATCTTGAGACTCAAGTGGGTCAACTTGCTCAAAAAATGGCACAAAGAACGTCTGGAAATCTGCCTAGTGACACAGTTTCGAACCCAAGAAACAATGTTAATGCAGTGACCACGAGGAGTGGCAAGGTGAGTGAACAAGTACCACCTGAAGCCAAACAGAGTAGAAGTACCTTGACTCCAACCCACCTGGAGGAAATGGTCACACCAATATCGGTTGAAGAGCACATCACTATTGAAAAGGAGGGAGAACCTGTGGTACAAAAAAAGGAACCACTGCCAAAACCAGAAATTTGACTTCCATTCCCTCAAAGATTAAGGAGGGAAGAAACTGAAAAACAATTTGGTAAGTTTCTTGATGTTTTTAAAAAATTACAGATTAACATCCCTTTTGCAGAAGCACTAGAGCAGATGCCGACATATGCTAAGTTCATGAAGGATATTCTGTCAAAACAAAGAAAAATCAGAGGAGAAACAGTTATGCTTACTGAAGAGTGTAGTGCTATACTACAAAGGAAGTTGCCACCGAAGCTCAAGGACCTTGGAAGCTTCTCAATCCCGTGCGCTATTGGAAATAGAACTTTTGGGAAGGCTTTGTGTGATCTTGGGGCTAGTGTAAGTCTTATGCTCCTTTCAATATACAAAAAATTGGGCATTGGAAAAGTCAAGGACACACAACTGATGTTACAGTTTGCGGACCACTCGATGAAACACCCCTATGGAGTGGTGGAAGATGTGTTGGTTAAAGTGGATAAGTTCATTTTCCCAGTAGATTTTGTGGTACTAGATATGGAGGAAGACAACGACATTCCTTTCATTTTGGGGAGACCGTTCTTAGCAACAGGGAGAGCTATGATTGATGTAGCAGATGGCACCTTAACCTTAAAAGTAAATGAGGAAACAGTCACTTTTAACATTCTAAAAGCCATGGAACACTCAAAAGAAAGAGAAGGGTGCAATCGAATCAAGATTTTAGATGAGATCGTCAATGAAGAAATAAAGCATCAAACACCCAGCCTGCCATTAGAAAGAGTTTTATGTCTACCCCAAGATGTCGTTCAAGAAAGTGAAGACCCAAAGATGAAAGGGAATGAAGCATCACCATCCTACTCCCCCCGTTTTCCTACTAGGTGGGAGGAGTTGAAAGGGAATGAAGACAAGTCCGCGGAGAAAAAGACACCACTGGTTGAACTCAAGCAGCTACCTCTTCATTTGAAATATGTATTCCTGGGTGAAGAAGAAAAAAATCCAGCCATAATCAGTGCAAGCTTAAGTGAGTTACAAGAAGAAAAGCTGTTGAGAATTCTGCGGAAGCACAAGGGTGCTATCGGTTGGTCCATTGATGACTTGAAGGGAATAAGTCCGACTTTTTGTATGCACAAAATCCTCATGGAGGACAATCACAAACCGGCAGTACAACCCCAAAGGAGATTGAATCCGGTAATGAAAGAAGTGATCAGGAAAGAGGTGGTAAAGCTACTAGAAGCCGGCCTCATATACCCAATTTCCGATAGCTCTTGGGTGAGTCCCGTCCAAGTTGTACCAAAAAAAAGGGGGAACGACTGTCATCACAAATGAAAAGAATGAGTTAATTCCTACTCGAACGGTTACAGGCTGGAGAGTGTGTATTGATTACAGGAGATTGAACAGTGCTACGAGGAAGGATCATTTCCCGCTCCCTTTCATTGATCAGATGTTTGAGCGGTTAGCCGGACATGAGTATTACTGCTTCCTAGACGGCTATTCAGGGTACAATCAGATAGCTGTAGCACCCGAGGATCAAGAGAAAACTGCATTTACATGTCCGTATGGGGTATTTGCTTATCGAAGAATGTCGTTTGGACTGTGTAATGCGCCGGCCACATTTCAAAGTTGCATGATGTCCATATTTTCTGATATGATTGAGAAACATATCGAGGTATTCATGGACGACTTTTCTATATTTGGCTCATCCTTTGATAATTGTTTGATTAATCTATCTCTTGTATTAGAAAGGTGTGAAAAATCTAACTTGGTCCTAAATTGGGAGAAATGTCATTTTATGGTAAGAGAGGGAATTGTTTTAGGCCACCGAATCTCCCACAAGGGGATCGAGGTAGACAAGGCCAAAGTTGAAGTTATTGAAAAACTTCCCCCTCCTACCAACGAGAAAGGCATTAGAAGCTTTTTAGGCCATGCTGGATTTTATAGAAGGTTTATAAAAGATTTTTCAAAAATTGCAAAAGCACTTACAAACCTACTTGCAAAAGACACTCCTTTCAAATTCAATGAGGATTGTTTGCATGCTATTGACAAATTTGAAAAACCAGCTGATAACTGCCCCCATTATCATTGCACCTGACTGGTCACTACCTTTTGAAATCATGTGTGATGCAAGTGACAATGCTATTGGGGCAGTTCTGGGACAAAGAAAAGACAAGATGTTGCATGTGATCTATTGTGCTAGTCATGTTTTAAATCAGGCCCAACACAATTATGCTACAACTGAAAAAGAATTATTAGCTGTAGTCTATGCTTTTGATAAGTTTCGGTCTTATTTATTAGGATCGAAAGTTATTGTTTACACTGATCATGCTGCCTTGAGGTATTTGTTTACTAAGCAGGAATCAAAACCACGGTTTCTTAGATGGATTCTATTACTACAAGAATTTGACATTGAGATCCGAGATGAAAAAGGGTCAGGGAACACTGTGGTTGACCACCTATCTCGATTGGAGAAGGTTGAGGAGAATGAGGATATTAGACCAATTCGAGATCAATTTGCTGATGAGCACATCTTCGCCATTACCACGGTACCTTGGTTCGCCGACTTTGCTAATTTCAAGGTGGGGGGTACAATCCCATCTGATTTCACTTACCAACAACGAAGGAAGTTTATCCACGATTCCAAATTCTATGTATGGGATGAACCCTTTCTGTACAAAAGAGGAGTTGATGGGCTGTTGCGAAGATGTGTGCCCGAGGAGGAACAGGAAAAGGTAATGTGGCACTGCCACGACTCCGAGTATGGGGGTCATTTTAGTGGTGACCGAACTGCAGCAAGAGTTCTACAATTGGGGTTGTTTTGGCCTTCATTATTCAAGGATGCATTCAACTATGTGAAGAGATGCGATCGATGTCAGCGCACCGGTAACATTTCAAAACGGGACGAAATGCCGCAAAATCCTATATTAGAAATAGAAGTGTTCGATGTGTGGGGTATTGATTTCATGGGTCCATTCCCATCGTCGTATAAAAAAGTTTATATTTTGGTGGCAGTGGATTATGTCTCAAAATGGGTTGAAGCAGTAGCCACTCCAACAAATGATTCAAAACAGGTCATCACCTTTCTCAAGAAGAACATATTCGCTCGTTTCGGCGTGCCTCGGGCTTTGATTAGTGACGAAGGCACTCATTTTCTAAATCGGAAAATGGAATACCTTCTAAAGAAATATAATGTGCATCATAGGGTGGCAACCCCATATCATCCACAAACTAGTGGGCAAGTTGAAGTATCCAACAGGCAGCTTAAATGAATCCTAGAAAAGACAGTAACTGCCTCACGAAAAGATTGGTCAATGAAACTTGATGATGCACTTTGGGCCTACCGAACAGCTTTTAAGACCTCCCTGGGTATGTCACCGTATCAAATTGTGTATGGTAAAGCTTGTCATTTACCTCTCGAACTTGAGCATCGAGCATTTTGGGCGACGAAGTACTTGAACTTTGACTTGGGCAAGGCAGGCGAGTCGAGAATTCTTCAACTTCACGAGTTAGAGGAATTCTGGAATTTTGCTTATGAGAATGCCAAGATATATAAAGAAAAAACCAAGAAATGGCATGACAAAAAAATCAAATTCAAGGAATTCCAAGAAGGAGAACTAGTTCTCCTATTCAACTCAAGATTGAAGTTGTTCCCCGGAAAACTAAAGTCAAGATGGCCGGGCCCTTTCAAGGTAATCAAGGTATTTCCACACGGTGCCGTAGAATTGAAAGATGTACACTCCGATCAGAACTTCAAGGTCAATGGACAGAGACTCAAATCGTATTTCGGGGAAGAGTCAAAACTTTCGATGGAGTCCATCCATCTGGTCACCATTTGAAGAGTGAATTGTTAAGCTCAGGACATCAAACAAGCGCTTATTGGGAGGCAACCCAACTTCATATCCTTTTCATTTTAGTTTGATTTCACTCCATTTATTTTCAATTTTAGATTTTAATTACTAACTTTATTCATTCTTGATGTTTAGTATAAGCAAGAAATCATAAAAATGTGTGGGGGATTGTTTTTTTTAGTTAAGAGGGGGCAAACACGCGCCTGAAGCGCAACCCGTGCGCTTGAAGCGCATTCCTAAGTTCCAGTTCTGTAAACTCGCGCCTGAAGCGCATTTCGCAGTTTGAGCCTCTATCAACGCGCACCTGGAGCGCGCCCTGCGCACCTGTAGCGCATTTCGCAGGCTTAGGTTCTGTCAATGTGCGCCTGGAGCGCGCCCTACGCGCCTGGAGCGCATTTTGCAGGTTTAGGTTCTGTCAACGCGCGCCTGAAGCGCGCCCCATGCGCTTGAAGCGCGTTTCACAGGAATTGGCACTGACTTACACACGCCTGAAGCTGTGTTGTGCTTTAAAACATTCCAAGTAAGTAAACCTTCCCTCTTTCACAAACACCATTATCATTGAAGGTCAGGCTCCCTCTCTTCACACAATCTCGAAATTTCTCTCACCCTCAAGTAAGTTCCCCTCTCCTATCCAACAGCCTCCCCTCCTAAAGTAAGTTTCCTCAAACTTCTAATATCAACTCATTCTTATTTATTGATGCATATGGGTTTTTCGTCTTTTAAATCCGAATATGTGCTGATATTAAACATTCTGCATACACGCATGTTGATTTTCTGAGATCGAATGGGGTTAATGTTTGCGAGATTGGGGGTTGTTCAACCATTGTTATGCCTGCATTCCAACTATTTGATAAAATGTCACAACCATTGTTATGCCTGCATTCCAACTGTTTGATGAAATGTCACAACCATTATGATGCCTGCATTCAAACTGTTTGATAAAATGTCACAACCATTATGATGCCTGCATTCAAACTGTTTGATAAAATGTCACAACCATTGTTATGCCTGCATTCCAACTGTTTGATAAAATGTCACAACCATTATGATGCTTGCATTCCAACTGTTTGTTAAAATGACACACTCAATGTAAATGCACTATTATCACTTAGAATGTTGGTGGGCAAACTCATGGCCATATATGATGTTATTTTTCCAAGGTGGACCATGCCTAAATTAATTAGCTCTAACTGGGAATATTCTGAACCTTGGGGGTAATTACTTGTTTTTCAGGACTTAATGGCAACCCAACAAAAAGCAAAACCAACTAAGATTGCAACTACATCTTCCGCCCCAGAGCACGATGCATTCTTATTCAAGACCAGGGCAACACAGGAATACCATGCCAAACTCCCAGCAGTCCACAAGTTTGTAAGTGAAAAAAAAATTTAGTTGGAAGACGATGAATTTGTTGACATCCAGGCTATGATTGCTTCTAGAGGATGGGAGAAACTGACTACATTCGCCACCACAACGAGCAAATCATTAGCTGTGGAATTCTACTCTAATGCCTCCGATCTGAAGTCTGACCAACCATTCCCACTGGACCAATTTGTGAGTTATGTGAGGGGAAAAAGGGTACCCTTCACACCTCAAGTCATCAATGAAATTTTTGGTCTGCCGAACTATAATGATTGCCGCTTTCTAGCTAGGGAAAGACAACTTATAAGAGCAAGCAGTCAGGAAATCCTACGCATTTTATGCAGACCAGGCACAGATTGGGTACGAAATAGAGATGGCTCAGTTCGAAAATTACGCTCAGTGGATCTCACCCCAATTGCCAAAGCATGGAGTACTTTTGTCCATCATACACTAATGCCATGTTCGAATGTGTCCGATATAACATTTCAAAGAGCATGTCTACTACTTGCTATCGTAAAAGGTGACATAATTAATGTGGGCATGATACTAGCCAATGATCTTCGGAACACAACCATTCTTGATCCCCCGACAGGATACTTCCATCACGCCTCCCTGATAGGAAAATTATGTGAGCTAGTGAGAGTGGTACCAAAACAAGGCGAAGAATCGGTAGACTAGAAACTATGATGGAACGAATGATGATTGATCAGCGAGATAGACACGCCAGATTAGAACTGGGGATGACCAATCTCTATCGAGCATTTGCCTCTTCTCAACAGACACCAGGAGGCATGTTTTATGCTGATCTATTTGCACCTCACCAGTATACTGGCGACCATAGCGGAACATGAGCAGATGATCTAAACAAGGATCCTTGAATTGCTAAACTAAGAGAAGTTTTCTTTCTTTTGTTTTTGAATCTTTTCTTTTCTTGTTTTTCTTTGTTTTAGTCTAGTCTATTTGCTTTTCTTTGCTTCTTCTTGTTTTCTTTGTTTGATGATGAAAAGTTGTAATAACTTGCACTTGATCTTAAAGTTTCTGTTTGGGATTTCGAAAGTTAAACTCTATTTCTTAGATTATGTTATTTCTCAAGTCGACAAACCTTCCTAATGCATACATGCTTGATTACTAAATGGTTGCAGAAGGCTAATATGCCATCAAGTTTTTCAAAAATACAATTTTAACTTTTCAAAGGCATGTTTGACATTATGTCGATTGTTCATACTCTCTCTTATTATCCTAGCTGTGAGCTTTTGAGCCTAAACACTTAAATTCTTTGTTGTGTGATTATCCAGACATGTTTTATCTCTTCAGAACTTGCACTAATTCTGACTTGCATCACTTGTAATTTATGCATACATTGAGGCAATTTTATTTGGTCGTTTGAGCCTTTCTAACTACCCTATGAAAATGTCATCCTTTGCTAACCTCTTTGAGCCTTGCCCCTTTATTTCGGTTACTAGCCACATTACACCAAAAAAAAAAAACACTGCTTCAGTTACATCGCCTTACTTGGAGTTAGGTAGAAAAGTTTTGTCATGTATTGATCAAATTCTAAGTTTGGGGTTACTCATGGAATAGCAACCTTTTAAGTTTGGGGTGGTTATTCTCAAAAAGAAAAAAAAATAAAATAAAAAAATAAAAAGATAAATAATATCTTGACAAATAATCTCTTCTTGGTTCTTTTGTCAATGTTTGAGAATCTCCAGAATGAAAAAAAAAATGGTAGAATAAGTTGGAAATATATGCCTAACTCCAAGTAGTAAAGCCTACTATTCCAAAATGTCCTACCCTTACCTAAGCCCCATTACAACTCGAAAGTCCTCCAAAAATGTATGTGTTTGCTGCATTGTGATTGCTAACTAGAATTATTTCAAACCTATGGTAGCGTGATGCATGTTCTAGGATTTGAGTGATAAAATTCATAACCCTTTCTAAACACTTGAGAGAAATTTTGGTGAGATTGTGTGAAGAGAGAGTTGAATTTAATAAAAGAATGCCAATGTGTCTTGTTATTTTCTTTTAGCAACCATAGAGCATGATGGATGTTTGCAGTAGCTAAAACTAATAATTGAGTTTGATTTGATTTGAGAAATTGAGTTTAAGGTTATTTGTAACTACACCAAACATGAAATTAATTGTTGCTTGGGGACAAGCAATAGATTAAGTTTGGGGTTGTGATAACTCTTCATCATATGCATATTTTTCCACTGTTTTAGTCTTATTTATCTTCAATCATTAGTTAAATTAAGGATTTATTTGATATATTCGGTTTATTTTTGTTCTTTGAACTTATTAATATGTTATGCTTGTATTTCAGTGATTAAGTAGGAATTTTTCGTAATTTTACATTGCGTTTTGTTTTAAGTGCAGTGCTGAATTTTGGTGAAAAATCAACATGACATATGTGGAGTATTTCAGCCATATCTGGAGTTCTAGATGTCCAATTAGTGTCACTCCAAGTGCTAATGAAAGCTAAGATCCATATCTACAACTTTCATGAAGACACCGGGACCAAATTCAAACTCGAAAGATGCGAAAAATGCAAAATACGTCAGACAGCAGATGTTGTGCGCCTGGGACGCGCTCTGCGCGCCTGAAGCGCAATTCCAGCCATTCTTTAATGCCAATACGCGCCCGGAGCGCAAATCCTGCGCCTGGGGCGCGTGACGCGCATCAGCATTCATAAAAACACAAATTTTTACTGTTTAGGGATCTTTTTGACTCTTGGGAAGTTGGGAGACTTGTGCCCTAGCATAGAAACTCAAAGACGGCCGTTTCTAACGCCATTAAAGCAGTTTTATCAAGAATCATCCATGAATCATTCTTGTAATTCTTCTTTAATCCTTATCTTTTGTATCTCTGTCATGAGTAACTAAACCCTATTTGTTAGGGATGAGTGTAACCAGATGAAACCCTTATTTTTCTGATTTGATTTCTAGTTATATGAATGAGTTTATTGAATTGGTTTTCTCATCTATGTGCTTAATGCTTTTTATTGCTTGATCAACATTAAAATGTTCTACGATTTGTATTTTGAAACGGAAGTGGACTTTACGAATGCTTGAGATGAGAAATTCATGAATTTGTAGTCTAGGGATAGATGCATGTCATGAAATCAATTAAATTAGTTGCAAAGCAATAGTTTAAAAGAGAATTTCTATACGGTAATGCTTAATTCTAATCTTAAATCTACTAAGGAATTAGGGGTTACTTTGGAATTAAAGGTTCTGTCACTAAGACATTAGGGCAAGAATAATAAAGAGAATTCGGTAATAATTCAATAAAGGAATTCAGTAACTAGGATCAAATTAGACACCAAGGTTGGATTCGAAGTGAAACTCATCCCTAACATTTTTCTCATTATAAAAGATCAATTCTATTATTGTTTTATTACAGTTTTTAATTTTCAATATTATTTCAATCAAACTGGAAACTTTTTGTTCAATTTTAGTAATTCAATATAATTCAATAGTAAAACGCAATCCTTGAGTTCGACACTCGGTACTACCGTTTTATTATTACTTGCAACGATTCAGTACACTTGCTGAAACACTATCATGATATCTACAAGTTTTCCCCTTGGTTATTCTCACCTTCGATGTGAAAACCATTAAAAAATTCAATAACTTTTCCCTTCAGTATTTTACACGGCCAATGTGAAAATCGTTATTTTATTTCACAAAATTTTCAAAATTGGCACCATGTCTCGTTTCACATCGGTGTCAATGTTACTCGATGTGGAATACTTCTCTAGAATATTATTTTTCCACTAATGAACTATAGATTTATATACAACTTATGACGTTTTCACCATGATCTAAAATCAATCACAAAGTGTATGCACTAGCTCACTGAAACTCGAAGTTGATCAGGCTCAAACTCTCACTTTTCTTTGCTTTTCACTTGTTTTTTTTCCACTCCAGGAATAATGAATTGAATTGTTAATTACAATGAGAAACTAAGAATATACATCTTCTAAAAGAATTAACTAACTTTAAGTGACATCCCCTGAGTTAGTTTTGAGTTTAACTGAACATCCAACACCAACTATCAGCTCTCGAGGTAGTATGAGCTTCAATAGAAACAGACCAGCTTAGCCAATTTCTCAACACAAGCTCCGCCTATTGATGTTAGGCCTGAGAAGCCTTAGTGAGTGAAGCCCAAATAACTTAGTGCCATAAACCAACAAATCTCCAACTTGGTACTAATCATTTGACAAGCTATAAAAAAAACTTCATAAGCACAGATACCATTGAGTCCAAAATTTGTGATCAGCGCGAGTGTTGAGCAAGTCCAAGCAATGCTTGGACTTGCATATAGTTACTGCTTTTGTTAACATGTTAGCAGAATTTTCACTTGTGTGAATCTTCATAACTTGAACTTCATTTTTTTCTATGCCATCCCTAATGTAATGCAACCTTATATCAATGTGTTTAGTCCTCTTATGATATATTTAATTTTTGCTCAAATGTATTGCACTATGTCTATCAAAATTTTGACACAAAACTTGCTCCCACATTGCTTCCCTTACTGCATCAGCCAATGCAACATACTCAACTTTTGTTGCTAAAAGTGCTACTATATGTTACAATGAAGCTTTCCAACTTATAGGATTTTCAAATATTGCGAAGACATAACTAGTTGGAGACCTTATTATGTCTAAGACTTCAGCAAAATCTGGATCCAACTATCCTTGAATTGGTTGAGAGTTATTAGTCTTCTTTTCATACCTCAATCATGTGTCTTGAGTTCCCTTTAGATACCTAAATATCTATTTGATAACCTTACAATGAGTGTTCCTAGGATTACCCGTAAATTTGTTTGTGACACTCACATCATGTGAAATGTCAGGCCTTGAACACACCATTACATACATAATGCTTCATATAGCACTAGCATATAGGACTTTTCTAATGCTTTATTTTTCTTCTACTATTGAAGATGATCGGCTGAAGCCAAACTAACATGTGCTGCCAAAAGAACTATTGTGGGTTTGACATTTTCCATATTGAACATGTTGATTACCTTACTTAGGAAGTTTTCTTATGAGATGATTAGCTTCTATATGTCTCTCATTCAAATGATATCCATTCCCAATATTCTCTTGGTTGCACCAAGATCTTTCATCTCAAATTCCTTTTTAAGTTGATCCTTTAATAGTTTAATCTTATCCATATCTTTACAAACCAATAACACATCATCAACATAGATCAACAAATAGATGAAAGTATTGCATGTAAATTTCTTAAAATAAACACCACAATCGTAAGAAAGTAATGGTGTGAGGAGTTTTCAGATTTATGGTTGTTGATGGACTCTGATTTATGAGATAGCAAGTTGTGTGATTAGATATAACTCAAAATTTCATAGGCATTCTTGAGTTTGACAACATACACCTCATTATTTCTAGGATGGTTCTATTCAATCGTTTAGTCAATCCATTTTTTATGGAGTATGCCTAATAGTTTTGTGTCTAGTTATATATTGTTGCTTGAAATAGGTTGTGAACTCTTCACTATAGAACTTTCAGCCATTATCTATTCTAAGGGTTTCCATCTTCCTTTCAGCTTTAGTTCCTATCGTATTCTTCCATTCCTTGAAGGTCTTAAAGGCTTCATTCTTACTTTTAAGAAAGTAAATCCAAACTTTTCTACTACTATAATCATGAAAAGTAATGAAATACGGGTAACCTCCACAAGTATTTATATTTGCTGCCCCCCATAGATCACTATGGACAATCTAGAATTCCTTTGATGCAATGTTGACAAGTTGTAAATTTAGCCCTATGCGGTTTTCCATAGACACAATGTTCACAAAATGGTAATTCTCCAATATACATCCCTTTAAGACTCACATGTCTCAATCTTTGATGCCAAAGACTTGTTCTTTCTGATTTTGATATTGCAGCCCCTGCATCTCCAATTACGGTACTCCCATGAAGGACATAAATGTCATTCTTCTTGTGACCTATCATCACTATGGCATCTTTTATTACCTTCAATATACCATGTTCAATTTTGTATGAGCAACCAAACTCCTCCAGCATGCCTAGAGATATTAAGTTTCTTTTGTTGGGTATTCAATTATGAGTCTTTAGTCCCACATTGACCAGGAATGGTGGCTATATTGGATATATAAGGAGAATGACCCATACACCTAATGCCTTAAGGTTTTGGGTTGTGATGTGGTGTCTAAGTCTCTTATTAATCCTTGTTTAGCCCATTCCGAATTGTGGTGCTCCTCCGGTTTCTCCCCAACAAGTGGTATCAGAGCTCATTGTTGGGTATTCAATTATGAGTCTTTAGTCCCACATTGACCAAGAATGGAGGTTGTAATGGATATATAAGGAGAATGACCCATACACCTAATGCCTTAAGGTTTTGGGTTGAAATGTGGTGTCTAAGTCTCTTATGTATCCTTGTTTAGCCCATTCCGAATTGTTGTGCTCCCTCGGAATCTCCCCAACAAGTGGTATCAAGAGTTCGGTTATTTGATTTGTGCATTTAAATGGAAGAGGAAAATAAAGGTCCCAATATGATTAAACTCAACTCTTCTAATTACACACTTTGGAAGACTCTCATGGAAGACATGTTATACAGTAAAGATTTGTATGATCCTATTGAGGGTAACACTGCTAAACCCGCAGATAAATCTGACGCTGACTGGAAGAAGATGAATAGAAAGGCAGTGGCGTTGATCAGGCAGTGGTTGGATCTTAGTGTATATCCACATGTTGAAACTGAAATAGATGCTAACAAGATGTGGGAAAAATTAAAAGAGTTGTATGAACGAAAGAATGTGCAAAATAAAGCATTCTTGATTCGGAAGCTGGTGAATATGAAATACAAAGATGGGGATTCAATGGCAGAGCATATGAGTATTTTTCATAATACAGTGAATCAGTTGACAACCGCAGAAATTAAATTAGATGATGAGTTGCAAGCGTTGTTATTGCTGAGTTCCTTGCCTGATAATTGGGAAGTCCTTGTTGTGACATTGACCAATTCAGCTCCAAGTGGAAAGTTGAAAATGTCAACAGTTAAAGAGAGCATGCTGAATGAAGAAGCTCGAAGAAAGGAACGTGGTTTGATTGGTTCTTCCTCAAAGTCAGAAGCACTAGTTACAGGGTCACGGGGGAGAAGTCAATCTAGAAACTTCCATAGACGCGACAACTCTGAAAGTCGTAGCAAGTCAAGAAGCAAGTCAAGGACTAGAAAAGAAGTGATATGTTATCATTGTGGCAAAGCGGGTCACATAAAAAGAAATTGCAGGTTCCTTAAGAGATATCAATCAAGGGAAAGAGATGAAGACAAAGAGAAGAAAAATGATAAAGATACAACAGCAATTGTATCT
Source organism: Cicer pinnatifidum (assembly GCA_037974775.1). Taxonomy (NCBI): domain Eukaryota; kingdom Viridiplantae; phylum Streptophyta; class Magnoliopsida; order Fabales; family Fabaceae; genus Cicer; species Cicer pinnatifidum. The sequence goes on from JBBPBR010000004.1 coordinate 42,243,570, forward strand.
GTTAATAATGTCTACATTGTTTGTGATGATAATTCCATAAACCTTGCATGTCAGGATTCAACTTGGATTATTGATTCGGGTGCCTCATATCATGTTACTCCTAGGCGTGATTTCTTCTCATCTTACAGTGCTGGTGATTTTGGCATGGTAAAAATGGGAGATGAAGGAGTATGTAAAATTATCGGTATGGGAGATGTTTGGGTTGAAACTGGGATTGGTTGCAAGCTTCAATTGAAGAATGTTAGACATGTTCCTGATATTCGTCTCAATTTGATTTCGGTGAAAGCATTGGATATTGATGGTTATCACACTTACTTTGGTGGTGATGGTATATGTAAAATCACCAAAGGGTCCCTAGTGGTTGCAAAGGAGCAAAGTTCCACTTCTCTTTATAGGATGCCTACGAAGCTATGCAAGGAAGAAGTGAATGCAATTGAAGATGCATCTTCTGATTTATGGCATATGCGGCTTGGTCACTTGAGTGAGAAAGGACTCAACATACTTGCGAAGAAAAATTTTCTTCCTGTGAAAGGTACGTCTCTAAAAACTTGCACTCATTGTTTTGCTGGAAAACAACATAGGGTTTCTTTTCATAATACTGGTCCTCATAGGAGACAAAATATTCTTGATTTAGTTCATACTGATGTTTGTATGATGGATAGTAAATCTCTTGGTGGTGCATCATATTTTGTTACTTTTATTGACGATCACTCTAGAAAAGTGTGGGCCTTTCCTTTGAAATCTAAAGACCAAGTATTTGGAGTTTTCAAACACTTTCATGCAAGTGTTGAAAGAGAAAAAGGAAGAAAATTAAAATGTGTTCGATCAGATAATGGTGGTGAATACAGAGGTCCATTTGAAGAGTATTGCAGAGAACATGGAATCAGGTTTGAGAAAACAGTTCCAAAGACACCTCAACATAATGGTGTTGCAGAGAGAATGAATCGTACGATTAATGACAGAATCAGATGTATGCTCTCTCATGCAAAATTATCGAAATCCTTTTGGGGTGAAGCAATGAAAACTGCAGTGGATTTGATCAATCTTTCTCCTTCTATTCCACTTGATGGTGATGTTCCAAATAGAGTGTGGACAGGGAAAGATGTCTCTTACCGTCATTTGAGAGTTTTTGGCTGTAGATGTTTTGTTCACGTTCCAAGAGACGAGAGGTCCAAGCTTGATAGTAAATCCAAACAGTGTATATTCGTCGGTTATGGTGATGAAGAATTTGGTTATAGATTATGGGATCCGGTTGACAAGAAAATTATCAGAAGCCGAGATGTGATATTTCTTGAAGACCAGACTGTTGAAGATTTTGATAAAGCTGAAAAACAGAAACCAAATTTCAGAAGTTACATTGATGTTGCGCCTAAGCCTCCTACGGAAGCTTTTGTTGATGGGGGAGATGTACAAGTAGATGATGAGAATGTAACTGATGATCATGTGCCTCACCATGATGAGCAGATTCCAGTTGAGCCACCAGTTGAGTTTGATTTGAGAAGATCTACTAGAGAACATCAACCTTCTCAAAGATATCCTCCACATGAGTATGTGATGATCACTGATAGTGGAGAGCCAGAGTACTATCAAGAAGCTATTACAAATGTTGATAAAGAAAAGTGGTTGAAGGCCATGCAAGAAGAGATGAATTCCTTGCATGAGAATCACACATTTGATTTGGTAAAGTTGCCTAATGGTAGAAAAGCACTCAAGAACAAATGGGTATACAAGATAAAGACAGAAGAGAATAATTCTCAACCAAGATACAAAGCAAGATTGGTTGTGAAAGGTTTTAATCAGAGAAAAGGTATTGACTTTGATGAAATTTTTTCACCAGTGGTGAAGATGTCCTCTATCCGAGTTGTGCTTGGGTTAGCAGCTAGTTTGAACCTTGAAGTTGAACAACTTGATGTGAAAACTGCATTCCTTCATGGTGATTTGGAGGAAGTGATCTATATGGAGCAACTAGAGGGTTTCGAAGTCAAAGGTAAAGAGCAACTTGTGTGTAAATTGAAGAAAAGCTTGTATGGGCTCAAGCAAGCACCTCGACAATGGTACAAGAAATTTGATTCTTTCATGGAGAAACATGGGTATGGTAAAACTACTTCTGACCATTGTGTGTTTATCAAGAAATTCTCTGATGGTGATTATATTATTCTCTTATTATATTTGGATGACATGTTAATTGTCGGTCATGATACTAAGAAGATTCAGTCTTTAAAGAAAGATTTGAACAAGTCCTTTGCAATGAAAGACTTGGGTCCTGCAAAGCAAATTTTGGGCATGAGAATTACTCGTAATAGGAAGAATAATAAATTATGGTTGTCTCAACATAATTATATTGAGAAGGTATTAGAGAGGTTTAACATGAGCAATTGTAAACCTGTTAGTACTCCACTTGCTACTCATTTTAAATTGAATTCTGATAAATGTCCTACAAGTGAGAAAGACAAAGAAGAGATGAAGAAGGTTCCTTATGCATCCGCAGTTGGTAGTTTGATGTATGCTATGGTATGCACAAGGCCAGATATTGCTCATGCAGTTGGAGTTGTTAGTTGGTTTCTCTCTAATCCTGGTAAAGATCATTGGCAAGCAGTGAAGTGGATTATGAGATACCTTAGGGGCACTTCCAAAGTGTGTTTATGCTATGAAGGTGGTGAACCTGTGTTGGATGGCTACACAGATGCAGATATGGCAGGTGATCTTGATTCTAGAAAATCTACTTCTGGTTATATGATGACATTTGCAGGGGGAGCTGTGTCTTGGCAATCAAGACTACAAAAGTGTGTTGCTTTATCTACTACTGAAGCTGAGTACATTGCAGCAACTGAAGCTTCCAAAGAACTCTTGTGGATGAAGAAATTCCTACATGAGTTAGGCCTCAAGCAAGACAAGTTTGTGTTATTCTGTGACAGTCAGAGTGCGATTCATCTCAGCAAGAATCCGACTTTTCATGCAAAGTCGAAGCATATTGAAGTGCGGTATCATTGGATACGAGATGCACTGGAAATGAAGTCATTTTTAATTGAGAAGATTCATACTGATGAGAATGGTTCAGATATGATGACAAAGACATTGCCTGTGTCGAAGATGATATGTTGCAGGAAGAAAGCTGGCATGGTTGAGCAGTATCTTCCCACTTGAGTCGTGAGGGGGAGATTTGTTGGGTGGGCTCACTCCCCAAGTGGAACCCACCAATTTTATTAATAGTATTATTATTATTGAAATAAAAAGAAAAAGAAAAAAAAAAGTTTTAATGGGCTTGACCCACTTGAAGGTAATAAAAGGGGATTTAGAAATCCCTAAGAGATAACACATAGAATACAAACAGACAACAGAAGACGAACGGTTGCCAGAGAAGAAAAATAAGGGTTTGGTTCCAGTGGTGGTAACAGGTGTGTAGCAAACTTGCTCCGTTTGATCTACAAATTTAGTATGTTATTCCTACCACTGAGTTTGTTTAATATATAATTTGAGTAGTTTTATCTTCTATGAGAGTTACTTTGGCATACCCACTTTAGTGGAAGGTTGTTATAAGGTTGTTATAGAGCTGTTATTGTTGATTGATATTCCCTATTGTTATTAGGAAGACTTTTGGTGTACCCATTAATTATTATAGTGGAAGATTTTACTGGACTAGGTCCCGTGGTTTTTATTCTCTCAATTTGAGGGAAGTTTTCCACGTTAAAATTGTGCTTGTCTCATATTTAATTTTCTGCCAATTATTATTGCTCTTGGAATTGTATTTTCTGTTTGGCCATTTATCTGCACAGGTGGGGGAAAAATATTCCGCATTATTGAGATAGTTATCGCTAATTATCTCTGGTTTTTCCCAACAAAGTGGTATCAGAGCCGGGTTCGGCTTGACGGGGGAGCAAAAATTAAGGACTTTGATCAAGTGGATCAAGGTTATTGGTGGACCAAAAAGGACTCAGATCAAGTGGATCAAGTCTAGTGGTCAAGTGGTCATTAAAGGACTGGACTCGGTGATCAAGTGGATCAAGTCTAGTGATGGGAACTCATAATTGAGGGGGAGATTGTTGGGTATTCAATTATGAGTCTTTAGTCCCACATTGACCAGGAATGGAGGTTGTAATGGATATATAAGGAGAATGACCCATACACCTAATGCCTTAAGGTTTTGGGTTGAAATGTGGTGTCTAAGTCTCTTATGTATCGTTGTTTAGCTCATTCCGAATTGTTGTGCTCCCTCGGAATCTCTCCAACATCTTTTTAGTTGAAGAACATATCTCACTCTAGTTAGTACTTTTCTTGAACCGTCTTCAAATCCCAAATTCACTAATCTCATCCCTACAACCTTGCATTATGAATAACTTCCCATGACTACCCTTCCTCCATAAGTTTCTTTGTATCTAAGAATCCAATATTTCTTTGGAGTCATATGAAATGGGCATCTTGAGACCAAGACTCACTCAACATCAGAATAGCTTGTAGTTGTCATCAATATATCGTCATTTAGATAACTTTCTTGATACTTTTCCATTATCATTTTCATTGTCATTCTTTTTCTTGAATTTCTTTTAAAGATAAGATTTCTTACAATGCCCTCCTTGTTGCACTAAAAACACTTTTTGTTAGCTTTATTAGTGTCCTTCTCAATTTAAATTTCAGTTTTGATCCCTTCTTCTTGTACTTTGTTTTCAGAAACAATCGTTCATTGTTTCCTTTTGATTTTATTTTCAGCTCATTTGAAATGAATATCGATTGAACATTATCAAGGGACAAGGAGTCTTTACCATAAATTATTATATCACTTAAGTTTTCATACGGACTTGGTAAACAACTTACCATAAGTAAAGTTTTTTCTTCATCTTTAATACTCATAATAATGTTTTCAAGATCAATGATGATCTTATTGAATTCATCAATGTGCTCTTAAATTGATTTTCCTATTTTCATCTTGAATGTGTAAAACCTCTGCACAATTTAACTTGCTACTAATACCACTTGCTATGATTCCCTTCTCACTTGTTGCACAATTTAACTTGCATTCATGAACTAGTTTCCAAGCTTAAAAAACTTAAGCGGAAGAAAATTATAAAACTTATCAAAATGAAAATCAAGTAAGAGAAAAAAGAAAATTAACACACACAAGATTGTTAACTCAGTTTAGATTTCTCCTAGATATGGGGGGCACGAAACGACTTATGAAGTTTACACTATAATCTGAAATCAATTACATAGTGAATGCACTAGCTCACTGAAACTTGATCTTGAAGTTGATCAAGCTCAAAATCACATTTTCTTTTCACTTGTGTTTTTTCCACTCATTAATGAATGAATTGAATTACTAATTACAATGAAAAACTACCAATATATATATTTTCTAAAAGAAGTAACTAACTCTAACTGTTAGTTCCTAAGTCAATTATGAGCTTAATTGAACACACCAGTTCCAATGGTCAACTCTCAAGTCAGTTATGAGCTTCAATTGAAACATACCAGCTCATTTAGTTTCTCAACACAAGCTCAGCATGTTGATGTTGGGTCTGAGAGGCCTTAGTGAGTGCAACCCAAATGACTTAGTGCCATAGACCAACACTCACAATAGTTAATTTTAAATCCATTGTTCTTTTCTTACTCCTTCAATAACGTTTCATCTTTCTCCCTCTATTGAAGAACCTTAGAGAGTGTTGTCTTATTGACATGTACAAATGAAAAATAGTGTTACATCTACATATGTCTTTGTCATATCTATTAGGCTTTAGATTGGTATTCTTCTAATACGAAAAATTCTATGAGATTGGAGAGATGAGAACAACATTTAGAATCTCGATACAATGCACTATGCACTTCATAGTTCCCACACCTCGAGATATCAATGAGTTTTGGTTGAAGGATGAATAATGGATCGCCATTTAATAACACTTTTGTAAATGATCATGATATTATTTTGTTAACTATTTTACCATAGGTGGTTGTTCATGTCCAACAAGATTTTATGCAAGATATTTGTAGAAACATAAGATGATTGATATTTTGAAGTAAATTTTATTTGCACTCTGATAATGCTAAGGAAACACTATTCAAGATCCTTTAATGAAAGAAGGAAGAAAAACAAATGATGGAAGAAGAAAGAGAATTGAACTCTAAAATTAAATTGAACACCAAAATTTTCCTTTGTAACTATTGTCAAGAACCACGTTGCCACTTAAAATCATTGACATTACACGCTTTTAAAACTATGACACTTTGGACACATGTTGGATGACAATTGAATGTATAAAGAAAAAAATGTCCTATTTATTTTATTTAAGAATAAAAGTTGAGTTTTATTGTTTAATTTATGTTTTTTAAATACTAAACTAGGTCTTGGATTTTTTTTCTTTGGAACCAAAATTAGTCTCCACACTAATAAATACTCATTATGAGCCTATGATAAGAAGAAGGCTAAATTGCACATTTAGTCGCATAACTTATATAGCGAATAGTGTTATTTTTTATATAAAAAAAATCATTTTTATTTCTTTTTTTTTCAATTTTTATTTATTTATTTATTATTAAGACATTTTTTTTTACACATATACAAGTTTATATTATTAACTACTTTAAATATTTCATTAATCATTAAAATATAAATCATTAACAACTTATTTAATATGTATCTTATTAACCACAGAAATGTTATGTAAGACATTAACAAAATATTACAATTTAGTAGTTAAAAAAGTATTTTAGAGTAATTAATATTATATATTTTAATGGTTAATAAAATTTATGTCTAAAATTGGTTAATCACATATGCTAATAATTAATAAAATATTAATAGTGATTAATGCAGCATTAAAAAAAATATCTATAAATTTTTCAAAAAAAATTAAAAGAAAAAAGTTTTCAAAAAAAAAAAAAAGTAAATAGTACATCGTATATAATATATATATATATATATATGTCAAAAGTTGTAATTCAATATGAAAGGTCGCTAGTTTACATTCCCATTATACTTCTTAAACTCAATAAATAAGGTTCGTATGGGAATTTAATAATAAGTGTTGAAGTTAGTTAAAGAACCAATGAGAGATATTCCTAGGAAAGAGTGAAGCACGGCCCGCAGTGAGACAATTCCGTCGTGTCGTCGGACTTTTCGGAGACCCATATGTGAATGTGAGACACAGTCACACCAAACCAAACAGAAAATCACAAACACCAATTCCACTTCTACAATGCACAATTAGTGAAAATCATTTTCAATTCGTTCCTTCCTTCCTTCATCTTCCTCAAAAATCATTTACAATAGGACCCCGCTTTGTTATCGTCGCAACGCAACGTTTTTTCATCTTTTCTTTTTTGCCTTCATTCTCACACCAGTAAGCAATCACTCTCCTTATATTAATTAACGACTTTTGTTAATTAACCGCTGTAACAGATTTTATCTTTTTATTTTATTTTAATTACTTAATTAAATATGGATGATAGATATGATTAGAGTAACTGTTTGATTAAATCAAATTCCAAGGTTTTAAATAGCGCAGAAAATTGTGTGGTTAAATACGATGCGACCTCAATTGTGGTCGCATTAAAGGTCAGGTTGTGATATTTGATATTGCAGAGAATTGCAGTGGCCCAATATCACTAAGGCGGCCTCGATTGTGACTGCGTCGCAGTCGTGGAGATATTAATATCGAGGCAATATCACAGTTGCGGACCTACTTCCTTTGGTTCTGAATATAAAATAAAGTTGAGTCAATAAAAATTGATGTATTTGATTCAAAATTTGTACCAGATAGATTCATTTTTGTTGACCCAATTTTGCTCTTATATTTGAGATCAGATGAACTTTATTTAACAAGCTTGATATAATTTCATGTTTATTTGATAATAATATAATTTTGCTTGCTCTATGTAGAGATTCTATAAGGTCTGGTCTTGGAGATATTATAAAGATTCATCATCATCATCATGGCGACTAAAGGGAACCCTGGAGATAATAGAAATAACAAAGGTCCAATGTCAATTTTCATTGTAGTTGGTTTGTGTGGTTTTTTCTATATATTTGGTTTGTGGCAAAGGAGTGGTTTTGGAAAGGGAGATAGCATTGCTGTTGAGATTACTAAACACACTGATTGTAGTGTTCTCTCTGATCTAAATTACGAAACTCACCATGATAGTGACGCTGGAATGCCTGATGATTCGGATGAACAAGTCAAGGAGTTCAAGCCTTGCGATGATCGCTTCATTGACTACACACCCTGCCATGATCAAGCAAGGGCAATGACGTTTCCGCGAGAGAATATGAATTATAGAGAAAGGCATTGTCCTCCTGATGAAGAGAAATTGCATTGTCTTATAGCTGCACCAAAAGGGTATGCCACACCCTTTCCTTGGCCTAAGAGTCGCGACTATGTGCCGTATGCAAACGCGCCTTACAAGAGTTTGACGGTTGAGAAGGCTGTGCAGAATTGGATACAGTATGAAGGGAATGTTTTTAGGTTCCCTGGTGGTGGAACTCAGTTTCCTCAAGGAGCTGATGCTTATATTAATGAACTTGCAGCTGTTATTCCATTAGACAATGGGATGGTTAGAACTGCATTAGATACTGGTTGTGGGGTAAGTTGAAGCAAACATCCTTGTTTTGCTATAAGTAAACTATTTTGTCGGTCATTATACATGATTGTCGCGTGAAAAAATTCACGTCCCTAACAATGAGACAACACCTATGTAGCACTAACACCTTGGATTGAAGGCGTGTCTGGTGTCCGACACGTGTTTGACACCAACACGACAGTGACAATGTGGTTACAATCAATAACGTCATTTTTTAAATTATTATTGGTATTTACATGTTGGTGTGTCAGTGTAGATATCAATGTGTGTGTATAATTGCTTCATAGGACAACTCTGGCTAATACTTATATGCTTTTGTAGTGGAATGCTTCATCCATTCAATAGGTGTCAGTGTAGTTTTCAATGTTTGTGTCTGTAACAGTGCTTCATAGGACTACACTGGCTAATACTTATTGATGTCTATATTAGTGTTTCATAGGACAACACTGGCTGATACTTATGCTTCTGAATGCTTCATCCATGCAAAAATCATTCATTTACAATTGTTTCTTTTTTGTTTTTCAATTTTAAGCCTGTATTTGTGCATGTTGCTTCCATTTATTTATGTTCTATCTTATTTTCTTGTCATTGATGATCCCAGGTTGCTAGTTGGGGTGCATACCTGTTTAAGAAAAATGTAATTGCAATGTCAATTGCACCAAGGGACTCTCATGAGGCACAGGTGCAATTTGCTTTGGAAAGAGGTGTTCCTGCAATCATTGGTGTTCTTGGAACAATAATGCTTCCTTTTCCTTCTGGAGCTTTCGACATGGCACATTGTTCTCGATGCTTGATTCCGTGGGGTGCAAATGGTGAGAATTACTATAATGTTTATGGCCAAGGTTGATTAAAAAACAATCTATTCGATCGACTAATGAGTTTCTTGGTATCTTTTGGAAACGATTCCATAAGCTTTAGACAACTAATTGTATTTGTTTGCACTGACTTTAGACAACTCAAAATTGGAGTCATGTGCTAAATCTATATTTTGATTTTACGATGTTTTGTTAACAAAAGCAGTACTCCGTCTGGTTTTTTGGTTGTATTTTGAAACTGTAACAATTGGAATTTTTTCTCAGGTGGATTGTATATGAAGGAAGTTGACCGAGTTCTTAGACCTGGTGGTTACTGGATACTTTCTGGTCCTCCCATCAATTGGAGGAACAGCTACCGAGCATGGCAACGCCCTGAAGAGGAGCTTGAGGAGGAGCAAAAGCAGATTGAAGACACTGCTAAACTTCTTTGCTGGGAAAAGAAACATGAGAAAGGTGAAATCGCAATATGGAGAAAAGCATTAAACAATGATGAATGCAGTGATCAAGATACTCAACCTACAATATGTGAATCCGCAAATTCTGATGATGTCTGGTAAATTGCTTCACTTCTTTCTGCCCTCTTTTTTGCTTCATTAATTAGTTAAGAATTTATGTTCAGATAGTGAAATACTTCGGTAGAAAGTCCTTACTATACCCTTTTTTGAAAAACAGAAAGTCCTTACCTTCCTTAAGTAGACTATCCTTATTGGAAGGATTCAACAAGAACTTTGAATTTTATTCTCTATGCATTTTGCAAGAATTAGATTTTCTTTTACCAAATGCAAGAATTACTTATTGGCTGGTAAAATCTTCTCTTTCGTGATATTGAGTATTTGAGAGACATGTTTTCTTAGACATCAGATTTTTTCAGTCCCTAGCCTTTGGTAAATGTTATCAATCGTAGATTGCGGAAAATAATAGTTTATTCAAATTCTGCAATGCTATAGTGCTACTATAGCCACTATTTGACAAAACTGCTTTGGATTATGGACTATTGGTTTTCAAATTTTCAATAGTTATCTAAAACATTTGACATTGTCTAGGTACAAAAAGATGGAAAATTGTGTAACGCCTGCTAAACCTAGTGGTTCATGGAAGCCGTTCCCAGAGAGACTCAAGGTTGTTCCTTCTAGAATCACCAGCGGATCTGTTCCTGGTGTATCTGCAGAGGTATTCCAGGAGGACGTCCGATTATGGAAGAAACATGTGAATGCTTACAAACGTGTCAACAAAATCATTGACTCGGGAAGGTATCGCAATGTGATGGACATGAATGCTGGTCTTGGAAGTTTTGCTGCTGCCATTGATTCTCCCAAATTATGGGTTATGAATGTTGTTCCTACAATTGCCGAGAAAGCTAACCTTGGTGTTATATTCGAGCGAGGATTGATTGGCATTTATCATGATTGGTAACTTCCTTAACTTGGTAACTTCCTTATATTTCTAATGGTTTGTATGTTTTATTAAAGAAGAAATTTTTTGTTGAGGTTATAGGGATTCAGGTAGAGAAGGAAAAGAGAGACTTTGAATTTATTGAATACAACATTGATATATGATGAACAATCATGTGTCAAAAGCAATATAGTAGATGATCTGCTGAAATATGTACCTTAAGAAGAACACATTCTGAAGAACTTAATAAAATATAAGTGACTGTTGATTAGTCAATGTTTAGTTGCATGTCAATTTATTACAAAGTGTTACGAAATAGATAGTCAATGTTTAGTTGCATGTCAATTATTATGTTCTCATACAATTCAAATGGGAAAAGGAAGGCATAAAAAATAGCCCTTGTTCTGTTGATTAATTATCTATTTTCTCCCAGGTGTGAAGCCTTCTCCACATATCCAAGGACCTATGACCTTATCCATGCAAATGGTCTTTTCACCTTGTACAAGAATCAGTAAGTTGATTTCTTTCTCTATTTCCCAGCTTGTACATGTCTAAGCATAGACTAAATAAAATTTCTGTAATTGGAAAGATTAACGGTCCGTTTGTTATTTTTAAATAATACTTTTCAAAATTTCTATCTGTTGGTTACAGATTTAAAAAAAAATGAGAATCTGGAAAATTAAAATCTAAACACCACTTCAAATGAATAGTTGTTTAGTGAAGTTTCTCTTTAAAATCATTTTTTATTGAAATTTAAAAAAAAACACAATGATTTTCATTACCATAATCAAACACAAAATAGCTTATGTTTTCTCAAAAATCTCTAAATTATTGAGTGAATACCAAAATAATCTGGAACGAACAAACCCTAAAACAAATTAGCAATAATGTAAAATGTTTATAACAGACACTTCAGTAAAAACCATCTTGGAAGCACATGTGCAAGGAAAGCAAGCTCTTATAGGTTTTCCCTAACTCTGGTGTTCAATGCAGGTGCAATGCAGAAGATATCCTATTAGAGATGGACCGTATCTTACGGCCTGAAGGGGCAGTAATATTCCGAGATCAAGTTGGGGTACTAAAGCAAGTGAAAAGAATTGCAAAAGGAATGAGATGGAATACCAAAATGGTGGATCATGAGGATGGTCCACTGATTTCAGAGAAGGTCTTGTATGCTGTCAAGCAGTACTGGGTTGCAGGTAACAACACAACAAGCTCAGAGTGATAATAGAATGGAAGAATAGTTTCAATATTCTTCAGCTAACATATTGATTCTACTTGTGAATTGTATTTGGGATATGAATTTTTCTAGAGTCTTAACCAGTGAGCATATATGTTTATTTTGTTGAATGTAAAGTTGATAGATGTCTTACTTTTTAGAGTTTTAATATAAATCATGGTCATCACTTATCATATTTCTTTATTTGGCTTCACCATGAGTCACATTTTTTCTTCTCTCTTTTTTAATTACATATGTTAATTATTTTTTAGAAATTTTAGTTGTTGAGTTGAACTCACAATTTCTTATGACAACTCTTTTGTTCTTTTCTTCAAATCAATTCATTTAACTCTAGAAAATGTGACTTGATCGTGAGATTCTATTTAAATATTAAAATAGTATTTTTAAATTATCTATAGTGAGTGTTGTTATTTATTAGGACAACAATAACACACTAAGAGTATTGTGTGTATAGATGATCACATCTTATAAATTATAAATAAATGGTATCAAAACTATATGATGTCAAAGTTATGCAATATTATGAATATGTAGTATTACTGATACTCAGTATCAATATTATGAAAATGTAGTATTATAGATATTCAATATCAAGATTTGTGAAATTATACCTTCTATTTATAATGATATTGTAATAATTATCTATATTAAGGAAAAATAATATTATGTTAGACCGAGTGTTTTGGAGAAAAAGTTTCTTGCGTGGATAAGTAAAATAAATTATTTATTAAAGATTTTTAAAAATACTAGAAAATTAATTTGAGCTATTATTGGTTGATTTTTTATTTCCTACTCCTGCTGCCTGAGACTTTACTATCATGTGTTGGGACTTACAGTTTTTCTCTTGTACCTCTACATTTTCTATCTACACCACTCATATTGCAATTAAAAAAATATAAATTGAAAATTAGACTAATGGCGGCGAAACAATTTTTCTCTCAATTTCGTTCCCACCAATTATTTCTTGTTTGAATCGATCACAATCATTTTTGGTTTCAATTATATCAATCGTGGCTCTGTTTCTTAAAAACAATTGCGTTTCTTTTGTTGGGCGAGCTATTTTTGGCCAATTGTGATCACCATGTTTGTTGTCTCAAAAACATGGTATAGTTTTTGGATTCCTCTTGCGAAACTTTCAAGAAGAACTACTCATTTGTATTTTGCGTTGAAGTTGAAGTCAGACCCTTATGGCGCTCTGACGAGTCGTTGAGATTTTTTTTTACAGTTTTTCTCATCGTTTTGACTCCACTTTGACTCCCTAAAATTATTAGTAATTATTTAACAACTATTTTTATGATCTGCATAATTTTTCAATCGCGTCTCGACGATTTTGTAAACTTGCTGTTTATTCGGATTCACTCTTTGTACCTTGTTGGTCTACAGTTGTGGTTGAAAACTTTCATTAATTTCTGTGTTTGAGAAAACCTCTAAATAAGGTAAGGGTTGAAAGAGCGTTTGGATTCATGAGTATAATATATTGTGATATGAACGGGAAAACTTTATTTCCTAACAATTCATTCGGCACTTGCTACGTACGGCAATAGCCTTTTGAGGGATACATAAATTAATGTGCAAATATAGAAAATGTGGAATAAAAATATTTACCAGGTGTTGATTGATTTAATTTCGTTAAATGTGTGCTATTTGATATTGTTGTGATATTGAGTGCCAAATAAATTTTAAGTATATGTTTGATTAGACGGGTTTATGTGATGTGATAATAAAAGGTTAATTTATTTTGATAAATTTATGTGATTATGATTATGTATAATTAATAGTAGTGATGTTATAAATTTGTGATGAGTTTATGTGATAAGATATGATTAACAATAGTAATATTGTGAATTTGTGATGAGAATATTAATAGACTATCATAGGCCAACGAGGGAATAAAATAAATATTAAAAAAATTTAAAGTGGAGATTATTTTATCTTAATATAAGTAGGGTCAGACAAGTCTAATGATTTCGAGGAAGTACAACTGAATGAGCCTGATCATAGCAGTCCGCTGTTGATCATATCAGTATGAATTTCAATAATAATACTAATATTTGAATTTAGGTGATTTTCATTGTTAAAATGATAATTTCAACATAAATATTTATTTGAATTTTTATATTTTAAGATAAAATAATAGTATTACTAAGAGATATATTTAGATAATAATAATAATAATAATAATAATAATAATAATAATAACAATAATAATAATAATAATAATAATAATAAATATACATAATAAATTAAAAATAATTTATATTTAAAGACAATTTTTTTTTAAATAGTATTTACAATTAAAAACAAAAATAATATATAAACAATAACTAATACTACACTAAATATGCCATTAACTACTACACTACAACCATAATTACTCAAGATGCAACTTAACATGCTATTCTTTGACAAGAACTTTAACATGCTTATTTAAACTTAAACCAATACTTCTTCCGATTTTAAAAATACAAATAAAAGTTAAAATATATTTTATTCAAAATTTAAAATAAATGAAATTGTCTAGGTCAACTAAACCCGACGATTCAATCACTTTCATTAATTTTAGCCCTTTTAAAAACACATTTGGTATTAAAACGTTCTTCGTATTAGGCTTTATGCTAACCAAAAATCATAAATTTATATTTTAAAAAGAATATCTATCAAGTTTTAAAAAGAAAAAATTCTAAGTTGTTTTACAACAATAGTGATACATTATTTACTATGAACTCTAATTGATCCGGTTAATTAAAAAAAATAGAATTAGACAAGTATATTTCAATAATTTTTTTTTAAATTTTAAATTTTACATCACTTAAGTGTTCTTAATTAGTCATATTCACTTATGCATAATTTTTCAATAACTTAACCTCACCTAAAATAACTTTCACCAAAAAAAAATTGAAAATAAACACTCATTATTTCTAAAAAGTATAATGTTGCATCAATCATTTTTCGATAAGTAAAAACGTTAGATCATAGAAGTTTAATAACCTTCAAGGAATAAAAAATACTACTTAATTTGTATAAAAATTAATAAAAATAAAATTTTGCAAGAAAATCCACAGGAAACTATCTGCGGAATTTCCTACGGAACATATCTCAAACCTAATACACAAAAATGAAATCGAACTAGAAATTAAACAAAAAAAAATTGAAAACAAAAATGCTTCAAAGTATATAAAATTTGAAAACGAACCTTAAAATTATAGCGACGAAGAGAATAAGAGACGACACACCAAGGATGACGAAAACGGCGCACGGAGAGGAGGAAGGACGGTCGGGACATAATATCACATATATCATACCACCTTCTTATATTACTATTTCTCTCAAAGTATCAATTTATTTTTGGATGTACACTATTTTTTTAAGAATTTTATAAAATGGTCACTTGATAAACGTTATTAATCATTATATTTCAAAACAATGGCATATGTGTCTTTTTTATGATATTTTTGTTAAGTTCATTACTAACATAATGCATCTTTTAATTCCCTAATAATATAATTGAGGAATTTATTTTGTTGATATTGATACATAAATAAAAATTTATTGTATTGAGATGAATTTCCTTAGTAACCAATTATATATTACTATTGATGCTAATGATCTTTATAATAAACTATTTTATTCTCAAAAACAATAAAAATTTAAGCTACATATTTTTGGTATAATTATTTATACAATATACTGTAGTCCATTTTAAATAAATACAAATAAAAGTAATATAAAAAAAGTTGATTTATGCTATTAAAAGTTAAAATAAATTACATCAATTTTTTATATATATTTTTTATTTATGTTTTATTCAGTAGTATATATTTATAATTCATATATATACTTCGTAATATTATGTGTGATGCAAGACATTTGTTATTAATAAAGAAAACAATAATTGGATGACAAATGCAGAATTTGTCCCGATATATTGGTGTATTTCCCAACTTGTTAACAATATGGTATGGTATAAAGAACA
>JBBPBR010000004.1:42263023-42278649 GCA_037974775.1 Cicer pinnatifidum
AAAAAAAAAAAAAAAAAAAAAAAAAAAAAAAATATATATATATATATATATATATATATATATATATATATATATATATATATATATATATATATATATATATATATATATATATATATATATAACAACCTCCCTCACTCTATTGGTGCCACATGTGTAAATATATCCTACCTAGTGGCAGATCTTTTTTGGAGCGGGGCCACGAAATATAATGAATAGAAATGTAGTTGTTGTGTTATCATTGTCAAATGTATATTTGAGTTTAATATGAGAAGAAGATGTGTTGTTTATACATTTTTTTTGTTACAAGAATTAACCTAACAAAATGGTATGCATCATGTAGATTGGTATGTTTAAAGTGCATCATGTAGATTGGTATGTTTAAAGTGCATCATGTAGATTAATATGTGTATAGAGATTAAAATTTATTTTATCCATTTTTTTAACTATAAAATTGCATTTTTTTTTATTAGGGATCCAATTTTTAAGATTAAAAATGACATCTAAAATCTTTAAAATTGACTATGTGTTTTGTTTTAGACCAATTTTATGACTTGATAGAAACTCGAGATGTATCTATAAGCCTATTGAATACTAGATGTGAGAGGAAGTTGTTATTTTGTAGATTTGTCAATTAGTGTAATTCATTATCATAACCAAATATGTCTTATGATTTGTGTCATGTGCACTACTTTAGTGTATATAAGTATATGATTTTTTGTAAGTATTGAGAAAAGAAATTGGAACTATTTTAGATATGTTAATTAATTGAAAAATTTCGTATTTATCTATATATATAGTTTAAATTTTCTTTCAAAATATAAGTTAAAAATAATTATTTTATAGTGATTATTAATATAAAAATGTGTTTTTGATGATCAAAATACAAGTGAAATTTTAGAAATCTTATAGATTTTAAAAATTCACGTAATTTATTTTAGTTTTCTTTTATTTAGACGTGATTTATTGAAAAATAGTTTAAGGAAAAAACTTTGAATTCTCAATGTTTTTTTTTTTGTGCTAAATGATTAGTGATACATTTTATAATAATTTAAGTGTAGAAATCAATTTTTAGAATTATGTGTAACCTTTAAAGTGGTTTATACACCACCTAATTCAATTTGGTTTAATAGCGTGTTGAATCTTTTGGTAAATAATTATTTCACTATTTGGAAAATATTTCCTTTACTTTGTTGTAATTTTTAAATGATGAGGATTAATTCAAAAGAAAATTTAGTCATGATCAATTTGGAACAATTAGTCTTCTATGGGAGTATGTTAGATGTGTGAGAATCATCGTTTGAGTTAATGAGATGAACAAATTTTGGTGCTAATTTTTGGATTAATTATGTGATGGTGTATACGATTATCTAAATATTAAATTGTTTGTGTTTCAAGTGTTCTACTTATTGGGAATTAGTGTATAGAGTAAGAGTAGTCGAGAGCATGTAAAAGTGAAATAGATCTATATCTTTTTGATCAAATTATTGATTATATATTGATGCAAGTGTCTTTGTTACTACTCCTAGTTTACAAATAAATTATTATGAATATGTGATTAAGTGAATTTTTAACTTGAAATAAGGAATATTAGTTGTGGTGCTGCTTTCGCACTCATGGACAACTTTGAAGGTACTTTTAATTACCCATGTTTGAATTTGAATGACCACAATTATGGTTATCTTAAATAGTTGACTACACGACTAAGAGGGACTAGCTACCCTGATGACTCATCGTCAATAAAAGAGGCAACACTAACTTGTTGACTCATCGTTAATTTTTTTTTTGTTTGAAATATATAAAGAAGATCATGTTCATTTCTTATAAAAAAAATTGAGTGACTATGAGTCTCATGTCACATGAGTGTTGGAGCTGCTAATGGTTTATGTGGCATGAATATTAGGTTGGAGTGTATTTTGAAACTATGTGAAAATATTTGTCCTGTTTCGCTATGTTTATGTACTCTAGTTCTTGATTTCTAAGAAATTGTTCATGATACGAATTCTTATGCATATCTCTATTTGAAATTTATAAGGGTATGAAATAATTGAAAAATTGCTATCTCTCTTTCTTACTTAAGGGAAACTTGTTGAGAAATTGATAATATTATTTAATTTTTTTTAGAGTAAAATTAGATAATATTTGTCCTCTTTCACTATGTTTATGTACTCTAGTTCTTGATTTCTAAGAAATTGCTCATGATACGAATTCTTATGTGTATCTCTATTTGAAATTCATAAGGATATGAAATAATTGAAAAATTGGTCTCTCTTTCTTACTTAAGGGAAACTTGTTGAGAAATGGATAATATTATTTAATTTTTTTTGGAGAGTAAAACTTGAAAATTATTGTTTGAGAAATTAGTTGGAATTAACCATCTATTTGGCATAATTTCGCTTCACTCTACTTTAGGTAATAAGTTTATCATTACCAAATCTATAAGACTTATTTTAGCGCGGCTACGACATCCTTATATTTTTAAAAAATAGAATGAGTAGAAATGTAGTTGTTGTGTTATCATTGTCAAAATGTATATTTGAGTTTAATATGAGAAGATGATGTGTTGTTTATACATTTTTTTTGTTACATGAATTAACCTAACAAAATGGTATGCATCATGTAGATTGTGTAACACCCCGATTTTTAACAGCGAGAGTGTATTTTTTTTTTTTCAAAACAAATTCATAAAACAAAGAAATAAATAAGGAAATACCTTTGGATAAATATTTAAGTCATAACACAACTTACAAACAGCGGAATAGTTTTTGAAATACAAATCCAAAGTATTTACACATCCAAAAAGTGGTACATGGAACCCATCAAAAATAAAAGCTCATGTTGACAATATTGGTATAGGTACAGTCTTCCAAATTAAAATAACCATATCCCAAAAGAAAGACATCTTGTCCCTATACGTCAACCTAATCTGATCATTCTACAAAAACTATACGTCCCGAGTGATCTTCACGCGCCCCGCAAGATCCTCCTAACATAGCTCCAGTCAGATGTTCCCAACTACATTCCCATCCACAGGGTACGAACCGGTAGGATTGTCCTGGCTCTCATATGAGGGCAAAGCCCAGATTTCCACAATAGTTGTAAAGGGTCACCAACCGAAATTAACAAATAACACATAACATTTAAGTTTTTAAATGCACAAAATAACCTTTCAACTTAGCATGCACCTTAAAAGGGTTTTCCATATGCTAAACGTTCATATAATACTTGCCAAGTAAAAATGAAATCAAAATAGGGTTTTAATCAATCAAGTAATGAATCAACTGACCAATCAATTGATGAATCAATTGGGCAATCGATTGTCTGACTCAGAATAAAAGTTTTTACTAAGCAAATCGATTGGGAAATCGATTTCTTAAAGGTTTGTAGTGAAACCTGTATTCTGGGTTTAAATCAATCGATTGGGAAATCGATTGGGCAATCGATTGGGAAATCGATTTCCTAAATGTTTATAGTGAAACCTCTATTCTGGGTTTAAATCAATCGATTGGGCAATCGATTGGGAAATCGATTTCTTAAATGGTTTTATCAGACCTGTGTCCTGTGATTAAAGAAATCGATTGAAAAATCGATTGAAATAAATAGTTGAGCCACTGTAACAAGCCAAATCGATTGGCAAATCGATTAGTTCAGTACATTTTCAAGATTCAAGAAACACATGAAACGTGATAATCAATTAGACAGTCGATTAAGTTGATATTACATTTTAACAAAATCGATTGGGAAATCGATTGTTCTGAATTTTTTTCTAAAACTACATAAACGGAATCCATCACAATTACACACAATTCCAAAACATAACACTTAGCACTTATAACGCAATCACCACGACATATGAGTTTCGAAATAGTTTTGCAATCAAACACACTATCACACGATTCCATTACATCCACACTTGACAAATATAACCCAATTACCACGACAACTTAAGTTCGAAATGGTTTTGCAATCAATCACACTCACACACAATTCCAAAACATAACACTTAGCATTTATAGCACAATCGCCACGACAACTTGAGTTCAAACACTCAATCATAATCTTGAATCAAACACGACTCGTGTGCCAAGCACCCTAATGCAATGCGTATATGCCAAAATGCATGGACTCGGAATTCCAAACCAAAACCCTCCTCAAAGGACCGTAAATCATAATTGTACCGCCTATCACATGCCAAAGTACTAAATTACCGAGGTGCCACCTATCACGAGTCAGCACGATTTACTAAAAAGCGTAAATCGTAAACGTACCATCTATCACAGACCAATACTATTTACCGAGGTGCCACCTATCATGTGTCAGCACGATTTACTAAAAGAAAAAATGTAAATCGTAAAAGTACTGCCTATCACAGGCCAAAGTACTATTTACCGAGGTGTCACCTATCACGGGTCAGCATAATTTACCAAAAACGTAAATCGTAAATGTACCGCCTATCATAGGCCAAAGTACTATTTACCGAGGTGCCACCGATCACGGGTCAGCACGATTTACCAAAAATGAAATGCATGAGCGTACTCTGACTCTGTCCACGACAATCGTTAAGTAAATGTAGATATTAAAAGATTCCCCATTTTTAATACTCATTTAACTCTAACAATTTTCACGACAATCATTAAGTAAACAGAGATATTAAAAGATTCCCCATTTCTAATACTCATTTAACTCTAATGATTTTCAAATTTCCCACAGAGCGTACTCAAACATATTCTCAAATTCAATCCACAATTCACACCAAATCACATCAATTCATTTTTCCACAAAATCCACACAAACACATCTCAAATTTCATAAGTATTAATTATGAACACGTCAAATATGACGAACACAAATCATCACAACCCACCACTCAAACACATCAAATTTCATTTCCTCAAAATCATACATAAATGAGTTAAATTCATTTTCCACAAAACACTCATCAATGTCATCAAAACCCAACTCTAAGATTTTACCCATAAAAGCATTAGATTCATTTTCCCCCAAATCAACACTTCAACCCTAACAAAATTCTTTTCCACACAACAACAGATAAGTCCCTAAATGCAAACTAAAAGTTTGGAAGGAGCCCTTACCTTAACGTTTGCTTTAACGTGCGATTACGGTACCGCGAGTAAATCCGGTAAAATCTCCGCTCGCGACGTCACTTCCAAAGTTAGTTCACTAGCACCATCGCGTGGAGGTGAGCAACTTTCCCTTCTATCTCTTCGCGAAACGAAGCTTAGATCTAGATGAAACGTGGAGGTTTGCATTTGACGGTTTTGAAATCACTAACACTGTTTTCGAATCCGAGAAGAAGGAAGAAGCTGGAAATTTGTTCTTTCTCACCCACTAAGCCTTGGGTTTCTTTTCTTGAACTAAAAGAAAGCAAAAGAGGAAGGAGAAGAATGAGAGCTTCGCGAGGCAGGGGGAGGAAGAAGACGAAAATGTTTTTCTTTTTCTTTTCCTTTCTTCCTTTTTCCTTCATTTCTATTTCTTTTTCTTTCCTTTCTATTTCCTTCTTTTTTCCCTCCAAACAAATATATATAACTATATACATTAATTATAACTTAATAAATATCTCAAAATATCTAGATATTTATTAGAATTACCATTTCACCCATAACCTCTCCAAACCACTTTTAGTTAAAAATATCTACTATCGTCGTAACTCAATTGACAGATACAATTTTCAGCAACCCGAGATATTTTGAACAAAACTGCCCATAATTATATTCTTCGTAAACCTAAACAAATTATTCTTCGACAAATAATTTTAATGCAATTTACAAAAATATATTTTCGGCATTTAACTCACTAAATACCGAAAACTGGGCTAAAAGCCTAAGCAATTTAACACCAAATACCCTAAAATTGTATAATTTAGGATTTAAAATTAAG
This sequence comes from Cicer pinnatifidum, assembly GCA_037974775.1. NCBI lineage: Eukaryota > Viridiplantae > Streptophyta > Magnoliopsida > Fabales > Fabaceae > Cicer > Cicer pinnatifidum. The sequence continues at coordinate 42,268,922 of JBBPBR010000004.1, forward strand.
GGTCTTACATATTGGTATGCTTAAAGTGCATCATGTAGATTAATATGTGTATCGAGATTAAAATTTATTTTATCCATTTTTTTAACTATAACATTGCATTTTTTTATTAGGGATCCAATTTTTAAGATTAAAAATGACATCTAAAATCTTTAAAATTGACTGTGTGTTTTGTTTTAGACCAATTTTATGACTTGATAGAAACTCGAGATGTATCTATAAGCCTATTTAATACTAGATGTGAGAGGAAATTGTTATTTTGTAGATTTGTCAATTAGTGTAATTCATTATCATAACCAAATATGTCTTATGATTTGTGTCATGTGCACTACTTTAGTGTATATAAGTATATGATTTCTTTTAAGTATTTAGAAAAGCAATTGGAACTATTTTAGATATGTTAATTAATTGAAAAATTTCGTATTTATCTATATATATAGTTTAAATTTTCTTTCAAAATATAAGTTGAAAATAATTATTTTATAGTGATTCTTCATATAAAAATGTGTTTTTATGATCAAAATACAAGTGAAATTTTAGAAATCTTATTGATTTTAAAAATTCACGTAATTTATTTTAGTTTTTTTTTTATTTAGACGTGATTTATTGAAAAATAGTTTAAGGAAAAAACTTTGAATTCTCAATGTTTTTTTTTTTGTGCTAAATGATTAGTGATACATTTTATAATAATTTAAGTGTAGAAATCAAATTTTAGAATTACGTGTAACTTTTAAAGTGGTTTATACCCTACATAATTCAATTTGGTTTAATAGCATGTTGAATCTTTTGGTAAATAATTATTTCACTATTTGGAAAATATTTCCTTTACTTTGTTGTAATTTTTAAATGATGAGGATTAATTCAAAAGAAAATTTAGTCGTGATCAATTTGGAACAATTAGTCTTCAATGAGAGTATGTTAGATGTGCGAGAAACATCGTTTGAGTTATGAGATGAACAAATTTTGGTGCTAATTTTTGGATTAATTATGTGAAGGTGTATACAATTATCTAAATATTAAATTGTTTGTGTTTCAAGTGTTCTACTTATAGGGAATTAGTGTATAGAGTAAGAGTAGTCGAGAGCATCTAAAAGTGAAATAGTTCTATATATTTTTGATCAAATTATTGATTATATATTGATGCAAGTGTCTTTGTTACTACTCGTACGTTACAAATAAATTATTATGAATATGTGATTAAGTGAATTTTTAACTTGAAATAAGGAATATTAGTTGTGGTGCCGCTTTCGCACTCATGAACAACTTTGAAGGTACTTTTAATTACCCATTTTTGAATTTGAATGACCAAAATTATGGTTATCTTAAATAGTTGACTACGCGACTAAGAGGGACTAGCTACCCTGATGACTCATCGTCAATAAAAGAGGCAACACTAACTTGTTGACTCATCGTTAATTTTTTTTTGTTTAAAATATATAAAGAAAATCATGTTCATTTCTTATAAAAAAAATTGAGTGACTATGAGTCTCATGTGACATGAGTGTTGGAGCAGCTAATGGTTTATGTGGCATGAATATTAGGTTGGAGTGTATTTTGAAACTATGTGAAAATATTTGTCCTCTTTCGCTATGTTTATGTACTCTAGTTCTTGATTTCTAAGAAATTGCTCATGATACGAATTCTTATGCGTATCTCTATTTGAAATTTATAAGGGTATGAAATAATTGAAAAATTGCTCTCTCTCTCTCTCTCTCTTAACTAAGGGAAACTTGTTGAGAAATTGATAATATTATTTAATTATTTTTAGAGTAAAATTAGAAAATATTTATCCTCTTTTCACTATGTTTATGTGCTCTAGTTCTTGATTTCTAAGAAATTGCTCATGATACGAATTCTTATGTGTATCTCTATTTGAAATTCATAGGGATATGAAATAAATGAAAAATAGGTCTCTCTTTCTTACTTAAGGGAAACTTGTTGAGAAATTGATAATATTATTTAATTTTTTATGAAGAGTAAAACTTGAAAATTATTGTTTGAGAAATTAGTTGGAATTAACCATCTATTTGGCATAATTTTGCTTCACTCAACTTTAGGTAATAAGTTTATCATTACCAAATCTATAAGACTTATTTTAGTAATCTATAAGACTTAATTATTTTTAAATATATCTTATTATAATTAATTATTTTATAAAAATTATCTTGAGACATTAGTATTATTGATATTGATTTTCTTTATTTTTATGTAGTTGTTACGGTATGATAATTTTATACATATTTATTTTTATTTAGTAATTATTATAAATTGTTGATGTTATATTTATTTATTTATTTATTTGATCATTTCGACTATTCTATAAAGATGATGTATTTTATGTGATTACTTTGAAAAATATTATAGTAATAACTATAGTTATTATTTTGATCATCACAATTTTGATTAAAATTAGATTTATCTATGTTAAGGAAAAATAATATTATGTTAAAATGAGTGTTTTGGAGAAAATGTTTCTATCGTAGATAAATAAAATAAATTATTTATTAATGACTTTTAGAAATACTAGGAAATGAATTTAGACCATTATTTTCTACTTCTGCATATTAATTTGCGCTATTACTTGTTGGACTTTTATTACCTACTCCTACTGCGAGGACAATTCTACCCTGCACCCCCATACCTAAACTTGCCACCCTTCAAGACATATAGAAATACAATTTTACCCTCTTAACCATTTATCATAAGTTTCAAAATTGATAGTTTCGGAATTTTCAAATTTTGAATTTTAAAATTTTCGAAATAAGGATTACATTTTTAAAATTTGGAAAGTTTCTATATTTGGAAATTTTCAAAATAAATATTATGTTTCGAAAATTTGGTATGTTTCGAAAGTTTTGAATTGTTTGAAAGTTTCAGAAATTTTGGAATTTTCTATTTCGAAAGTTTCGAATTGTTCTAAAGTTTTGAAAATTTTAGAAATTGACATGTCAAAATTTTCGAATATTCTAGTAAGAGCGGTGAAAAAATGAAAAATTAAAAAGGTTGAAGGGCAAAATTGTATTTTTCATGTTGGTTGGGGTGACCAGTTTAGATGTGGAGGTGCAGGGTAGAATGCTCTGCTGCGAGTTGCTTATTACACTCCTATTTCTGCCTCAGACTTTACTACCCTGTGTTTGGTCTTACAGTTTTACTTTTTTCCTATACATCTGCTATCTGCAACCCCTCCTTCTACAACTAAAAAAAATTGAAAATCATATTAATGGCAACCAAATTGCAGCAAACCTTTTTTCTCACAAATTCACTCCCAATAATTCTTTGTCATTTGAATCGATCTCAATCACTATCCCACACAAAATCGGCCACCAAATCTATTTTTGGTTTCAATTTTATCCATCATGACTAATTTTCATCATAACTTATAACTTAAAAAATAATATTTTTGAAACTTTTAACTCAATTATATCAATCATGGCTTCAATTTTAATTTGCCACATTATACTTTTTTAAAGGAGCTTATAAAAAATAACATTTTCGTAAGTGGATTATAACTTAAAAGTTAAGGTGGCTAATGAGATAAATTTAATGACTAAATCAAAAATAAATAAATAAAACGTATAGAGACATAAAAGGAAATTGAGACAAATTTAAAAGAGTAATTTTTTTATCGTATCAATAACTATTTTTTATTGATAACGTATGATAATTATGTTTACCAAAAGTATAGAATTATGTTTATTATTACATAAATTATCAAGAAACCTCGTCGTTGTCGAAGTTTAAACACTTTACTTACCCCAATAACCCTTTAATGGTTCAATAGACGTTGATGGCTCATTATTCTCGAAAGCCAATTAAATAATATATTAGTTAATAAATCTACTTTTGATTTTCATACCTATTTATCTTGCCGAATATATTCATATGTTTCACAACAATTAAATTCTTAGAAATTGCAGCAATGGTGAAAATCAATGCTTTTAATTTATGTTTCCTTTGTGCATTGTTTCTTTTATCTGTTGTGGCAACAGAGACATTAAAAGAAGATAAACCATATACAAAAGAGTCGAAGAAAAATGTTTTGGTAGATAAGCTTGATGGTGGGGGAAAACCCATAGATATAGAATCTTTTGATCAAAATAAGCCCGTTGGTGCGGGAAATAAAACAAGGGAAGAAAGGATGATGGAAAAGGAAGCAAAGCAGAAGGAAAGGGAAGCAAAGCAGAAGGAAAGGGAAGCAAAGCAGAAGGAAAAGGAAGCAAAGCAGAAGGAAACGGAAGCAAAGCAGAAGGAAAAAGAAGAAAGAAAAGAGATGAGAGATTATGCAAGGAAAGTAAAGAGAAAGAGAATAGCTAAGGCAAGGGAAGCACTGTCGAAGGCAATTATTGAGGAAAAGTGGGAATTGGCAAGGAGGAAGAGACTAAGTATATATGGAAGAGCAGTATCAAGGATAGCTGCTATTCGTAGGAAGCAGAAGATATGGGAAATGGAGCAGATGGAAAAGGAAGCAAAGCGTAAGGAAAGAGCTTTGGTAAGGGAGAAGGAAAGAGCTTTGGCAAAGGAAGCAAAAAAGGAAGTAAAGCAGAAGGCAAAGGAAATAGCAAGGGAAGAAAGGGAAAGGGAAATGGGAAGGGTCAGAGAAAAGCCCAACGAAGAGAAATAAAACAAGGGAAGAAAGGAAAAGGGAAAGGGAAATGGGTCAGAGAGAAGGCCAAGACATTATTAGTTGTAAAAATAAAATATAAAATAAAGCATACACTATAAATATGCAAAATAATAATAATAATAAGATTGACCCATGTATAATTGTTTATGTAAATTTATGTACGTGATCATTTTTATTTTTATTTTTATAACAAATTCGCTTCTTTAATCTCATTTAGTTCCTTTATTTATAATTCATGCACAACTAATTAATTAATTTTTATTAACAAATGTCAAGATAAAAAATCCACCTTGAATTATTATTAATAATTTTAATTTTTTACAATAGTTTTTATTAAAAATAATGAATTCATGATCCTCTTCTTTCAATAAATACTAGATTTACTTCACCTATTAGAGAACCAACTTTTTAAAACTGAATCCAAGAAATGAGAATTCAAATTTATGATCATAAATGAACAAATAGTAAAAATGGCAAAATAAATATCCCATCATTTTGACTCCACTTTGACTCCCTAAAATTATTAATAATTATTTAACAACTAGTTTTATGATCTGCATTATTTTTCAATCGCGTCTCGACGATTTTGTAAACTTGTTGTTATTTGGATTCACTCGTTGTACCTTGTCGGTCTACAGTTGTGGTTGAAAACTTTCATTAATTTATGTGTTTGAGAAAATGTCTAAATAAGGTAAGATTTGAAAGAGCGTTTGGATTCATGAGTATAATATATTGTGATATGAACGGGAAAACTTTATTTCCTAACAATTCAACCGGCACTTGCTACGTACGGCAGTAGCCTTTTGAGGGATACATAAATTAATGTGCAAATATGGAAAATGTGGAATAAAAATATTTACCAGGTGTTGATTGATTTAATTTCGTTAAATGTGTGCTATTTGATATTGTTGTGATATTGAGTGCCAAATAAATTTTAAGTATATGTTTGATTAGACGGGTTTATGTGATGTGATAATAAAAGGTTAATTTATTTTGATAAATTTATGTGATTATGATGATGTATAATTAATAGTAGTGATGTTATAAATTTTTGATGAGTATATGTGATAAGATATGATTAACAATAGTAATATTGTGAATTTGTGATGAGAATATTGAAGTAACCCCATAGTTGGTGAAGTAGTTGTGATTCTAATTTGTGTTTGAGATGACGGTCTTAATGGACTATCATAGGTCAACGAGGGAAGAAAGTAAATATTAAAAAAATTTAAAGTAGAGATTATTTTATCTTAATATAAGTAGGGTCAGACAAGCCTAGTGATTTCGAGGAAGTACAACTGAATGAGCCTGATCATAGTAGTCTGCTGTTGATCATATCAGTTTGTGGTTCACATATTTGAATTTAGGTGATTTTCATTGTTAAAATGATAATTTCAACATAAATATTTATTTGAATTTTTATATTTTAGGATAAAATAATAGTATTACTAAGAGATATATTTAGATGATAATAATAATAATAATAATAATAATAATAATAATAATATTAATAAATATACATAATAAATTAAAAATAATTTATATTTAAAGACAATTATATTTTAAATAGTATTTACAATTAAAAACAAAAATAATATATAAACAATAACTAAGACTACACTAAATATGCCATTAAGTACTACACTACAACCATAATTACTCAAGATGCAACTTAACATACTATTCTTTGACAAGAACTTTAACATGCTTATTTAAACTTAAACCAATACTTCTTTCGATTTTAAAAATACAAATAAAAGTTAAAATATATTTTATTCAAAATTTGAAATAAATGAAATTGTCTAGGTCAACTAAACCCGACGATTCAATCACTTTCATTAATTTTAGCCCTTTTAAAAACACATTTGGTATTAAAACTTTCTTCGTATTAGGCTTTATGCTAACCTAAAATCATAAATTTAAATTTTAAAAAGAATATCTATCAAGTTTTAAAAAGAAAAAATTATAAGTTGTTTTACAACAATAGTGATACTTTATTCACTATGAACTCTAATTGATCAGGTTAATTAAAAAAAAAATAGAATTAGATAAGTATATTTCAATAATTTTTTTTTTAAATTTTAAATTTTACATCAGTTAAGTGTTCTTAATTAGTCATATTCACTTATGCATAATTTTTCAATAACTTAACCTCACCTAAAATAACTTTCACCAAAAAAAAAATTGAAAATAAACGCTCATTATTTCTAAAAAGTATAATGTTGCATCAATCATTTTTCGAAAAGTAAAAATGTTAGATCATAGAAGTTTAATAACCTTCAAGGAACAAAAAATACTACTTAATTTGTATAAAAATTAATAAAAATAAAATTTTGCAAGAAAGTCCACAGGAAACTATCTGCGGAATTTCCTACGGAACATATCTCAAAACTAATACACAAAAATGAAATCGAACTAGAAATTAAACAAAAAAAATTGAAAACAAAAATGCATCAAAGTATATAAAATTTGAAAACGAACCTTAAAATTATAGCGACGAAGAGAATAAGAGGCGACACACCAAGGATGACGAAGACGGCGCACGGAGAGGAGGGAGAACGGTCGGGACATAATATCACATCTATCATACCACCTTCTTATATTACTATTTCTCTCAAAGTATCAATTTATTTTTGGATGTACACTATTTTTTTAAGAATTTTATAAAATGGTCACTTGATAAACGTTATTAATCATTATATTTCAAAACAATGGCATATGTGCCTTTTTTATGATATTTTTGTTAAGTTCATTACTAACATAATGCATCTTATAATTCCATAATAATATAATTGAGGAATTTATTTGAAACATTCACAAATAAAATGATTTTGTTACATTTTTTCTTTATACCATGTGGTTCTTTTGCATTTTTATTTATAGTATTCTTTCTAAATTTGTATTTAATTGGATTAAATCTCGAAAATTTTATTTATTGGGGATGAATATTGATTTTTCCTATTTTACTTTTTCTATAATCTCGAAATATTTATTTATTGTGGATTAATATTGATTTTTACTATTTTACTTTTTCTATAATTTTCTATTCTATTTTGTTGATATTGATACCTAAATAAAAATTTATTGTATTGAGATGAATTTCCTTAGTAACCAATTATATATTACTATTGATGCTAATGATCTTTATAATAAACTATTTTATTTTCAAAAACAATAAAAATTTAAGCTACATATTTTTTGTATAATTATTTATACAATATACGGTAGTCCATTTTAAATAAATACAAATAAAAGTAATATAAAAAAAGTTGATTTATGCTATTAAGAGTTAAAATAAATTACATCAATTTTTTATATATATTTTTTATTTATATTTTATTCAGTAGTATATATTTATAATTCATATATATACTTCGTAATATTATGTGTCATGCAAGACATTTGTTATTAATAAAGAAAACAATAATTGGATGTCAAATGCCGAATTTGTCCCTCTATATTCGTGTATTTCCCAAGTTGTTAACCATATGGTATGGTATAAAGAACATTAAAATGCATCATTTGCCCTTTACTTTAATTTTCGCTTAAATTATTTAAACTTTTAAAAAAAATTTTTAGTGAGGTGTTATTTTGCAACGTTAGTTTTTATATTTTGAGTCCTTTGCATTAAAATAATGTCATGTGGTTGTTATAATATAATGTTGGCATGATAAATTATAAAAATACATCATTCTCATATGTCCTTTAATAAAAATTTTACTTCGATCAATTTTCACATCTTCTTCCTCTCCACCAACTTCAACAAATAAAATAAACTAGAAAAACATTGACCATAATAAATAATTGCTTTAAAAAAGAGAAACCTATTATATATTCCAAAAAAATTTATAGTAATTCGTGTTTTAATTGAGTGTTTTACTCAACCCTTCTTAATATTTTACTTATTTTTTGAACTAGTTAATTTTTGTATGGTTTCAAAAAGCTTTAGATGTGACATGTTATTCCTTCTTCCCACTACATCAAATAAACTCTTCATCTTCTTTATCATCAACCTTTATTATAAACATAAAAAAAAATATCCAAAAAATTCCAATTAAAAATCAAAGTAAATATGAAATTTAAACTTAATATATATATATATAAACCATATCTTGAAAGACTAGATTTAGAGAAAAAAAGGACAAAATATATTATAAAGAACCAATTCAAAAAATTAAAAATATAATGGGTTAATTGATGGGTCAAATTTAAAGAATCAAGTTTATTTTTCCACAGGTATGAATAATAGTTTTGATGATTTTGTATGTGTGAACAAACACTTATGTTATTATATGAGTCCATTGCCTTGATCTTAAATTATCAAAAGATGACTACTTTTCATATATCAATTTTGGGTGAACTACGTGTGTAGGAATCCTAGACTAAACTTTTTATTATTGGATCTATACCCGACATTGAACATCCTATTGGAGAGGGAAAGAATGGTGATTTATTCTTTAGTAGAAAAGATGATGAAATAGTTTAGTTTAATTATAATACGCAAATTGTTGAGGAGCTTGGTCATAAAAGGGGTGTATATCAATGTCACACTGTCATTTACATAGAAAGTCTTCTTCCCATTAGACACATATATGATTGATTAGTTTCATTTTAACTATTTCACTCAAGAGTTTTATGATGGTCGTTATTAAGATCTTTTCAAGTATATCATAAAAATTATTAAGTATATAAGAAATTAAAATCTGTTTAATAATATAAATCTTGTTTTATGGAATTGATTTTGATGTTTAATCTCTTTCCGTTTGCATATTATTTTTTCTTTTTAATTTCATTTGTATGAAACCTTTTTTACATCATGGACTCTTGTTTGTTTCTTGCAGTATTTCACATTAACGTCTTATTGTGTACAAAATATGATTTGATTTGTTAAATGTATTTTAGTATAAGAATGTATGAACAAATTTCATTAATCTTTGTAATTTAGTACATGATTTGATTTGTTTATGCTCAATCTTCCTTTATTGTATAAATACTTCTTTGTTGCATAATTTGACGAATAAAATATATTACTTTGTTGTTGTCAATTAACGGTTATAGCGTTATAGCACAATATATTTCAATTGAATTCATTATGAAAAGCGTGACG
>JBBPBR010000004.1:42296445-42327200 GCA_037974775.1 Cicer pinnatifidum
ATCGTAAATTAATTTAAAAATAGTCGATCAATGAAAAACGTTAAGCACATATATTAAAAACACAAATCAATTGAATTCATTCGAATAATCATATATTAAATCATTTGAATAATCATAATAATCATATATTAAATCAAACGCTAAAGGTTTTCATCACATTATACTCATTTCTAACAATTGCAAAATTAGCAACCTTTATTTCAAAAAATAAACAACAAAAATAAAATAAACTTGAAGAAAAAGAAATAAACTCAAAAATAAACCTTTATTTTTTAAAATAAAATAAAATAAAACAAAAATTACGACAATATCGACATCACTCTCCACTATAGTTCTTTAGTATTTTTTTCTTTTTTCTTTGGGTATCATAGCCATTTTTCCTACTCAGCGGCTCCCTATTTTCTTCACATATGCATTGATTTAATTTCTGTTTGGAAATGGGCTTGTGAATGATTTTGCTTCCTCATCATACTATTTTTATAACAATTTGTAATTTTATAACCATGGTATGAATTTCAGTGTAGACTGTAAAATCAATTTTGTTAAATTTTTTGGTAAATTGAAATGAAAGTTTATTTTGATTAGTTAAAAATATATTTTAACTGAATTTGCATGTTAACAAGGTTAATGTTAAAGAAAAAGGTTAATACTCAATGAAAAAATTTAATAAAATTAATCTAATATTACTGCAAACAAACAAAATGCAATGAGGGACTCAAGAAGAATAATTTGAGTTTTGGTACCAAGTTTAGGAAAAAGTGAGAGATGGAATATTTTCAAGAATATGTTTTAGATGTAAGATGAAGCACATTTGAGTTGTCTAAGTTTTATATATATATAAATTAGCTTTTCCTGTACTTTATATTCTTATGTTTCATAAAATAATATATTTAACAAATGCTTCACATGTATTGCACAAATTGACAATCGAGGACAATCTTTGAAGTATATAGGAGTTTATCTATCACAATTTATATTTCCATATATAAAATTATAGACTATCGTTTCAAGAGTGACATCAAGAAAATATTTAAAGATGTTGATAGTAGTTGACCAAAACTAATAAACAAATCACTTTTAATATAGTTTACAAAGAAATATTTCAAAGTTTATACTAGACCATTAAGTAATAGTTGTGTTCAATTTACAAGTTTGTATTTTGTTTTAAATTTATGGATTACAATAAAACTATGTTTAATTTCAAACACTATAGGTCTAAAAACCATTATTTCATTTATCAATCCCATTATCATATTCCAATGTAAATAAACTCATCTCTTATTAGCTATATCATATATCAACAAGTGGGAGTTAATCAATCAAACAACAATTTTAACATTTAACACACATATCACAATACTATCATTACAAGTAAACACATAGATCACGCATATTCTAATGATCCAACTAATGCAATCATTACATATAGGATGCAATGCAGCTTAATCATCAACTAATTCCCGCACATGAATCCAACTAACTTTATATTGATATATACAAGTAGATGAGCTACCTCCAACCCCATAAACAAGAGTTGTTCATTCAAGTTAACTCAATTTCTACAATTGATAGTCCCAATAATATATATTCAACCGTTACAAAAAAACTTTATATTGATGATATCTTCAAAGTCTCCTCAACAACCGAACTTCGATTATATCATAGCTCAATCCTCAACATGTTCTACTACATGAATATCACACATAATGCACACATGACATATTAATCATCAACATTCAATGTTAAACATCGTGTCAGAACAAATTAACTTATTAACAATCACATTAGGCGATACTCATATCTACAACTAGTACTCATAATAGAGTAACTTTAGCTCAACAATAAATCATCAACAGACATATCACACAATATAGATATATCATACATTATCATTCTTATTATATTTTTATGTGATTATTATTACTATGATCTTACCACTTTACTAATTACAATTTATTATTAAATAATCAATAAATCAATACTCATTACCGATAAATAATTTTTATTGATTATTTGATAACTTTAATACTTTTAATCTAAGTAATTAATAAACTAATGTTACTTAAATATTCATCTAATAATTAATTAATTAAAACAATAATCTAATTAATTATTATTAAATTTGAATCAATGATTAATTATTTCTTATTATAACTACATTGAATTACCACTTATTTATTAATAACGAAGTATTTGACTTAATTGCAGTTGTGGTACTCCTATTTTAGCTGAATCGCGAAAGTAGTTCCTCCATTTTGTTTCTCCCCAATTTTGATCCCCAAACAGAATGTTGGTCCAAAATTTGATGAAATTTCATTTTTTTTAAAGTCGTACTACACCATTTATGATCATATATTTCAGGTATAATTGTTGCAAATGAGATCTTGATGCATTGTGTGACTTAAATAAATGCAAAAAAAAAGGAAATTTCATGAAGTTTTGGACAAAAATTCTGTTTGGGGAATCAAAACTGGGGGGAAACAAAATTGAGGGACTACTTTCGCGATTCAGCTAAAATAAGAGGATCAAAACTGCAGTTAAGCCTATTTTTAGCTTCTAACATCATATTAATAGATTATCCCTACTTGAGTAGTCACTTTATACTTATTAATTGGTTATTTAATTTCTATTAATCATTCTTTTTAAACAAGACAAAAATATTTATATTAACACCTCCTAACTTAAGCACAAGATAGGTCAAAACAAGGAAAAAATACAAAAAATATCACATAACATATAACGAGAACTGCAATATCAAACTCCCAAAACCTCCCACATACCCATCATGAAATGAGACAAAACAGAAAATACTAACACAAAGAACTCAAAACAACCAATTGAATTGGTCCACATGCATTTGACTTAACTCAATGTTAAATCCTTTACTCTTGTCCTGCAACGACCACCTCAACAAAATTTTGATTCTTGCAACCACCATTCTCAAACCAATTGCAAGATGTTTAAAAAAAAATAAGAAGAAGTGATGAACCTATTTTTAGAAATTCCACACGAACACCAAGCCACTAAATGACCAAGTTCCACAAAGCTTCAAATAGTGGACACTCTAAGAACAAGTGTAAAGATATTTCCTCACATCCACACCCCCGACCACAAATTAGACTTGGTATGGATTGCACCTCGACAAACTAGGATAGCTTTGGAAGACATACAATCATCCACAACCCTCCACACACAAAACAACACCTTCAAATGGACCACCTTGTTCCAAGTGACATTAGCATAAGGATACAAGATAAAGTTAGAACTCGTTAACAACAACACTATATGCTACTTTAATTGTGTACTTCGTACTATGCCCATTTCACCAAAGCCCCCAATCAACAACCATTTCCCGCAAGAAAAATTATCCAATAACAAAATACATTGCAAAAGCAGTTCCTCCTCCCATTGAATAAAGTCGCACCTCCACCTTCATCAACCACCACCAGACCCTACCCCACTCTTTAATACCCCTTATATGAAGCAAGACTTAAAAAACCTACTAAAACTCTCCTTAACGACCATCCCCTAACCAAGGGTTCTCCCAAAAACAAGTGTTCTACCCATCCTTCATTATTATAGATAAATTATGACAAACCACCTACCATCCCAAAGCCACCCTAAAAATTAGATTAAATATCCCTCCACCACAAAGACTTTTTCCTCGACTCTTGCCCCTTACCATTCCTAAAGGTGCAAAAACACGAGAGAGCAGATTGAATTGTGTTTTGCCTTTTAAAAACTTCTTTTCAAAAATTTGATTTGAGATACTAGAACATATATAACATATTAAAGGCACCAATAAACAAAGTATTAGGATTTCTGTTGGTTCACTATAAACGTGGTAGCTACATCGAGTAATCTCAAATTGAAGGATTTATCCACTAATTCAGAACCTGAATTGCAACACCTGACGCTACAAGTCATTCTTCTCAACTTTCAACCTGAAACATACAGACCGTTGAGGCACTACAACACCTTGACTCTACAAGTCAAATATTCTCAACATACAAATTGAAAACCTACAAGTCATTAAGGTAGAATAACCACTACTAGGTTGGATTACAAAGGGGTGAAATCGGGTTTTGTTTTGCTTCTTCTAAGCGAATCAATTACAATGAACTTCACACTAAAACAGAGCACTAAGCACTAAGTAATATAAAGTTGAACAAGTGTGTTTGCTAAAACTGAAATCTTGATAGATACATTTTGAGAATATGATCATTGAAAAATATGATCATTGATAGATATATTTTGAGAATATGATCATTGAAGCTTGATTAACTCTAAAATGAATCTTCAACCAAATCTCCTTGATTTTTCTTTCATACATTTGTTTAAGAGCAGCAGGAACATATCAAAATATGTTCTTAGAACTTCATAATCATGAAGCAGCTTAGTCACCATCATATCATTAACTTTCCAACAGAGTTGTTAACTTTCTTCAGAATAAGATAACTTGATCGTCAGGTTCTGATATTGTGTTACTTGGTTTAGGTAGTCAGAGGCAGAACTACATGACTTAGAATTAGTGGCTTAGGCAACGTCATCTTGTTGCATCTTTAGAGCATGTTGTGTATTAAAGTCAACATCTTGGAACAAGTTAAGTCTTTAGAGTGAGAAGAACATGTGCTTTAGAGGTACCTCGAATAGAAGCTTCAGAGTTACGGTAGCGGGCACTTCAAAACATGCTAAACACAGACATGCTTCAGTCTTCAGAGGCAGATAATGACTCTTCATCATATGCATATTTTTCATTATTTTTAGTCTTATTTATCTTTTATTCATTAGTTAATTTAAGGAGTTATTTGATATATTTTGTTAATTTTATTTCTTTTTTTTTAATGAAATATTTATGTTCTTATTTCCTTGATTAAGTAGAGATTTTTTGGAGTTTTACGTTGTTACTTTATTTTAGTGAGTGCTGAATTTTGGCGAGAAATCAACATTACATATGTGGACTATTTCAACCATATATGGAGTTATAGATGTCCAATTGGAGGAAAACCAAGTAAAAATGAAAGTTAAGATCCACAGCTACAACTTTAATGAAGACGTCGGAACCCAATTCATAATCAAAAGATGAGACAAATGCAGAAAATGTCAAACATAAGAAGTTGTGCGCCTGAGGCGTATTTTCATGCTAAAGCCTCTATTGGGATGCGCTTGAAACGCAAAAGCTGCGCCTGGGGTGCGTGGCCCCCAACAACTTCATTAAAATGTAGTTTTTTTCATTTTCTAGGTATCTTTTTGACTATTGGGAAGTTAGGAGACTTGTGCCTTAGCAGAGAAACTCAATGACGGCCGTTTCTAACACCATTGGAGCAGTTTTATCAAGAATCATTCATGAATCTTTCTTGTAATTCTTCCCTAATCTCTCGCTTTTTTATCTTTATCATGAGTAACTAAATCTTATTTGTAAGAGATGAGTGTAACAAGATAAAACTCTTATTTTTCTAATTTGATTTCTAGTTATATGAATAAGTTTATTAAATTATTTTTCTCATCTCTGTGCTTAATGCTTTTTATTGCTTGATCAATATTAAAATGTTCTACAATTTGTATTTTGAAACGGAAGTGGACTTTACGAATGCTTGAGATGAGAAAATCATGAATTTGTAGTCTAAGGATATATGTGGGTCATGAAACCAATTAAATTAGGTGTAAAGGCAATAGTTTAACAAGAAAATTCTTGTACGGTAAGGCTTAATTCTAATCATAAATCCACTAAGAAATTAGGGGTTACTATGAAATTAAAGGTTTTGTCACTAAGACATTAGGGCAAGAATAATGAAGAGAATTATGTAGTAATTCAATAAAGGAATTCAATAACTAGGATCAAATTATACACCAAGGTTGGATTCGAAGTGAAATTCATCCTTGGCATTTTTCTTATTATAAAGGATGGATTTTATTACTGCTGTTAATTTTAAATATTATTTCAATCAATTTGGGAACCACCTAAAGCTAAATAGTGGAAGTACTTTAACCCACTCGGAGAAAATAGTCACCCCAACATCAGTTGAGAAGCACATCGATGTTGAAAAGGAGGAAGAACCTGTGATACAAAAAAAGGAGACACTACTTAAACCAAAAATTCAACTTTCGTTTCCTCAAATATTACAAAATTAAGAAACTGAAGAAAAAAAAAACAATTCGTTAAATTTCTTGATGTTTTTAAAAAATTGCAAATTAACATTCCTTTTGCATAAGCACTAGAGCAGATGCCAACATACGCCAAGTTCATGAAGGAGATTCTGTTAACGAAAAGAAAAAATGGTAGTGAAACAGTGATGCTTACCAAAGAGTGTAGTGTTATTCTACAGAGGAAGTTGCCATCTAAGCTCAAGGATCCTGGAAGCGTCTTTACTCCTTGCGTTATTGGGGATAGAACTTATGGGAAAGCCCTGTGTGATCTTGGGGCTAGTGTGAGAGTTATTCCCCTTTCCACATACAAAAGGTTAGGCATTGGAAGAGTCAAAGACACACAACTGATGTTACAGTTTGCGGATCGTTCAATAAAACATCCATATGGGATGGTGGAAGATGTGTTGGTCAAAGTAGATAAGTATATTTTTCCAGTGGATTTTGTGGTACTAGACATGGAGGAAGACAATGATATCCCCTTGATCTTGGGGAGACCATTCTTAGCAACAGGGAGAGCTATGATTGATGTGGCGGATGACACCTTAACCTTTAAGGTAAAGTAGGAAACAATTACATTCAATATTTTAAAAGCCATAGAGCATGCAAACGAAAGAGAACAGTGCCACCGAATTGAGATTTTCAATTCGATAGTCGATGAAGAAGTTGAACATCAAGGACTCATTATGTCGTTAGAAAGAGTGTTATGCCTACCCAAGATATAGTGAAAAACCAAGAGTAAAAGAGGTTCTATTCAAGTTAGATGCATCAACATCCCACTCCCCCCGCTTCCATACTACATGGGAGGAGTTGAAAGGGAATGAAGACGAATATGTTGAGAAAAAGAAAGAGACGCCACTAGTTGAATTCAAGCAATTGCCACCTTACTTGAAATATGTATCCCTTGGTGAGAAAGATGATGTGTTCTTTGTGTCATATAATACACCTTTTATTTTTGCAATCTTTTTTTTTTGAATTTGTTTCTTTTTAATTGTGTGAAAACGTGCACTATGATAAAGAGTTTTTAACAACTTGAAGCTAGTCTTAAACTATTTGTTTTAGATTTTGAAATTTAAACTTTATTTATTTGCTCATATCATTGCTCAATTCGATAAGTTTCACTAATGCATGCATTGTTGATTACTCATTGGTTGTCGAAGTCTCACTTGCCTTTTTTTATAAATAAAAAAACTAAATAAATTTTGTAGTGGCATGTTTGACATCATTTAGATAGTTCATACTCTTTCTTATTATCCTAGTTGTGGGCTATTGATATTTGGTGAGTTTAATGCCCAAAAATATCTTTTGATAACCGATTAAAATTATTCGTCAATAAATAAATTAGATTAAGTGCGGTGAATCTTTTGCCGAAGAATAATTTATTTATGTTACGAAGCATTTAATATCAGGCACTTTTGTTAAAAATATCTCGAGTTGATGAAAATTGTATGTGTCAATTGAGTTGCGACGAGAGTAGATATTTTTAACAAAAAGTGGTTTAAGAAGTGATGGGTGAAATGGTAATTTTATGAAGAAAGAAAAGGAAAGGAAGGAAAAAAGAAAGAAAAGGAAAGGAAGGAAAAAGAAAGAAAGAAAGAAAGGAAAATTGAATCTTCTTCCTCCTCCCTGTCTTCGCGAACCCATTTTCGTCCTCTCTTTTTCTTTGCTTTCTTTTGCTTCAAGAAGAGAAACCCAAGATTTGGTGGGTAAGAAAACAAGGATTTCTCAACTTCATTCTTCTTCTTTGATTCAAAAACAGAGAAAAACGGTGTTGGTGTTTTCAAAACCGTCAAACACAAACCTTCACTTTTCTCCTAGATCTAAGCTTCGTTTCAAGAAGCGATAGAAGAGAAAGTTTCTCACCTCCCCGCTATGGTGCTAGTGAACAAACATTCAAAGCGACGTCGCGAGCGGAAATTTTACCGGAATTAATCGCAGTACCATAATCGGTTGGAAAAGCGATAGCGGAGGTTAGGGCTCCTTCCAAACTTTTAGTTTACATTTAGGGACTTATTTGTGGTTCTATGGAAAATAAATTTGTTGGGTTTGAAGTGTAGATTTGGGTGTTTTCATGGAAAAAGAATTTGATTCATCTATGTGTGTTGTTGAGGAAAAGAAATTTGATGTGTTTGAGTGGTGGATTGTGAAAATTAGTTTGGCATGTGTTATGTTTGAGTATTGTGGAAATTTGTGGTGATTGATGATTGAACTTGGTGTGGATTTTGTATTTTTTGAATTGATTGAATTAAATGTAAATTATGGATTAAATTTGATGTGTGTGGTGGAAAATAAATGTTTGAGTATGCTCTGTGTGGAATTTGAAAATCGTTAGAGTTAAGTGAGTATTAAAAATGGGGAATCTTTTAATATATGCATTTATTTAATGATTGTCGTGAAAATCATTATAGTTAAATGAGTATTAAAAATGGGGAATCTTTTAATATCTACATTTACTTGATGATTGTCGTGGATAGAGTCAGAGTATGCTCATGCATTTCATAGTACATGGTGACCGTGGTGGGACCATGGTGATAGTGGTGACCGTGACGGGCCACGAGATGATGTCATGTGATTAGTTGGTTCATCTTATCCTTGCGGGAATTATCACATCGTGCTGATCTGTGAGAGAATACACTCTAGTTGTGCTGATTTGTGAGCGATTGCACTCTAGAAAGCAGTGTAAGGCTTGTGATAGACGACACTTTAGTAAATCGTGCGGGCCTGTGATGGGTGGCACCTCGGTAATTAGTACAAGGCCTGTGATAGGCAATACAATTATGATTTACGCCCCTTTGAGGAGGGTTTTTGGTATAGAATTCCGAAATTCATGCATTTTGGCATATACGCATTGCACTAGGGTGCTTGGCACACGAGTCAGGTTTGATTCAAGATTATGATTGAGTGTTTGAACTCAAGTGGTTGTTGTGATTGATTGCAAAACCTTTTCGAAACTCAAGTTGTCATGGTGATTGTGCTATAATTGCTAAGTGTGAATGTTTTGGATTTGTGTGTAAGTGTGATTGATTGTAAAACCTTTTTGAAACTCAAGTTGTCATGGTGATTGTGCTATAATTGCTAAGTGTGATTGTTTGGATTTGTGTGTAAGTGTTGATTGATTTCGAAACCCTTTTAAAAGCTGAATTTTGATGTTTTTCTTCTATTTTCTAATGTGTATTCGAATACAGAAGGTTGTATTCGAATACAGACATCCTGTTTTAGTTACTGACTTATGTGTAGTCGAATACAGAACGTTGTATTCGAATACAGACATCTTGTTTTAGCTACTAACTTATGTGTAGTCGAATACAGAAGACTGTATTCGAATACATACATGTTGTTTTTGTTGTTGACTTATGAAACAACCTTGTATTCGAATACAGAGATGTTGTATTCGAATACAACAGTGCAATTTTGTTTAAAACTTCATTTTTCAACTTTGTTTATGCATGTTTGGCATATAGAAACCCTTTTAAGGTGCATACTAAGTTGAAAGGTTATTTTGTGCATTTAAAAACTTAAACGTTATGTGTTAATTGTTAATTTTGGTTGGTGACCTTTACAACTATTGTGGAAATCTAGGCTCTGCCCTCAGATGAGAACCAGGACCATCCTACCGGTTAGTAGCCTGTGGATGGGAATGTAGTTGGGCACACTTAACTGGAGATGTGTTAGGAGGATCTTGTAGAGCGCGTGAAGATCACCCGAGATGTATTGTTTTTTGTAGAATGATCATATTAGGTCGACGTACAGGGACTAGATGTCTTTCTTTTTGGGTTGTGTTTATTTTAATTTGAAAGACTGTACCTATATCAATATTGTCAACTTGACATTTTATTTTGATGGGTTCCATGTACCATTTTTTATGTGACATGAGGAGGTTAAAATTCTCAGGGCAGTGCTTTTGTACAGGTGTCTGCCGAGAATACCCCAGAGGTATGAGCTATGCTTGATAGGTCTCATAGCCCTGGTGTATTTTGGTGTTTAAATACTTTGGATTTTTGTTTCAAAAACTATTTTCGCTACTTGTAAATATTGTTGACTGTGGTCGTTGTGTTACGACTTAAATATTTATCCCAAAGTATTTCCTTCATTATTTCTTCGTTTTTATGAATTTGGTTTAAAAAAAAACGGGATGTTACAATTGTGGTATCAGAGCTTTGGTTTGGATTTCTTTGGGGATGTGGAGTTTTTGGTTATAGATTGTAGGTTAACCTGCAGGTTGGGAGTTGTTATCTGATCATGCGTCGGGGTAATTCGTTCGGGTTGTCGGGTTCGATGTAGTTTCATTGTGTTGATGTAGTTAGAGGTTATTTTTGGAATTATTTTAAGGGGTGTTGAGATTTCTTCTTGATGTTGGTTTTGAGGAAACAATGCATCCAAGAAGGGGTGAGGCTGCAAGAGTCAACGTCAATAGGGATGATCAAATGGCTGAAGCTATGAATAATATGGTTGCTTCTGTTGCTGCACAGACTGATGTCAAGACTCTGCGGGATCTAGAAAAGAAGGAAAGAGAGATTTGTGATGCTGAGTCAAGAGGATTGGAAGAGTTTCTTTGTTACCATCTTGCAAAGTCCAAGGGTGATGACAACTCAGAAAAAGCTAATTAGTGGATTCAAGAAGTGGAAAAGATCTTCGAGATGACAGATTCTCAAGCAGAGTTGAAGTGAATCATGAAGGCATGGAGTTTATGAAATGGTTCCAAGAACACAAAAGCTATGTGTTGGTGTTAACTCGAAGATGATGAGTATGGATGGATTAACATTAGACTAATAAGGGATTGCAAGTAAAGATCTAAGTGGAGGACTTTTGTTTAGAAAAGTATTAGATGTTTTCCTGGTAGATTTCAGGACGAGACTGGATGAAGTTTGATAATTATCAAAGACATGTGAACATCATGAAATGGTTGAGAAGACGAGGTTTCCTTTTGGAATAGCATTTTGGTGTTTAGGTGTCCTGGAAGAGGCTTGTATTGAAGTTAAGAGGCACTACACATTAGGGGTAAGTACTTCCTTAGTTAGATAAAATACGCTTTGAGGAATAGTCGATACCTTGGGGGGTAAAGTCAAGCATTCGAGTTAAACTAGATTCACAACTCAGATTATTAAGTATGAATCTCATGACGAGTATAGGAGTGAGAATATATATTTTATTGGTAAGTGACAAATCTTTGTGTGATTTAAGTGATAATAAGTATGGATAGTGATATTAGATGAAACTATATACACGTAAGTATGAAATTTTGAGCGATGTTCAGAAAAACATAAGGAGTTAAGCCTTGATGTATTGAACCCTACGTTACCATTAAGTGAAATTCGAAGTATCGAGTACGAGAATACTTCGAGATTGTAGTGATGTAAGTTTTGAGAGTCTATTAAAGGATGGAAATTACTAGGAGAATGTTAATATTTTGATAGGTCAGAGGGATTTGGGACCCTAAGATGGTTGATCTATAAGTCGACGATTTAAAATCCACAAGGTTGGATGGAGGACCAAGTGACGCCTTAAACTTGTATAATTGATGTAGTTGAGGTAGGCAAGGGATAAACAATTCAAGTTATGAATGAGAGTGTTTGAAGATCTACTAAAAATGTTGTGTTATGATTAGAAGAGTTTTTAATTAGTGAGATTACTAAGACGATTAAAGTCAATGATGAATAAGACCTTGTATTGTATCTTAAGATGAAATGGATGAAATTAGACGACGTGATGAGTATTTGGAGATTTCGATTACCAGATTTTAGATTTTTATTTAATGATCGAGAGTGAAAAAGAAGAAACAAAACAAATGATTTATGGTTTAGTTGTTGGTCTTGTAAAGTCAAGCGTGAAGATTTGAATTGATCGTTTCAGATACTAGATGGATGGTGAAAGGTATGTGGGTCTTGGAGATGTTTTACTACAAAGTTATGAGTATGAGGCTTATGGATAATTATTCCTTAGAAGATGCTTATTGGGAACGTTTGAGGAATAGTTCTATAGGACGTTCGTTTGTTGGCACTCTTTTATTTTGTACCTCAATGAAGGTTGGGGACGAATAAGAATCCAGCGAGTAATCCAAATTTTGGAAAAACGTGCCACGAAGACTCGTTGGAGCAGTACATGGATATGTAGTTTATGACAATTAAAGATTGATGAAAGGAATTATCTCACCTATAATTCAGACATTGTTATTATAAGGGTATGTCAATGATATAAAGGCATTACTTGAGTGCATGTCATGGAGGTTGCTCTTGTGTTCGTTAGTCAACAAAGTTAAATGGTTGTTTGGAAGGGAAGAATTGAGCATGAAATGGAAAAGTTTGGTGGGTACTAGTAAGGCTTGATTTATTGAAATCACTATAATGAATTAAGATTTTGTTTGAATCGTTGAAGGAATTCTTAAGGACCAGAATAACAAGCTTATTCGAAAGAAGGAAAGTTTAGTAGTAAGAGGAAAGACAAAAGAAAAATCAAGTTAGGCAGAGAATACTTTGAGATATAATGCACAATAGTGTGTGTACCAATTGTGGTTGTCAAAAAAGAGAGCAATTTCTAGAAAAAGACATATGAGTGTAAGCTAAGTAATGATTTTGAAATAATGAAGATGTATCAAGGTTCGAGGTAGAAACTTAAGGTTTGTATAAATGGAGAAGTGATGGAGTGAATACAATGTGTTTGACCTATCATAATGAAAAGATAATCATCAAGTTGCAAATAAAGGACGTGGTGAAATTGAGAAGTATCAGAATGAATGTTGGCAGTAGATGTAGGATAATTATTTTCAACTGTGCAGAATTGCGAAGTATGTAAGAAATGGACTAGTGAAGCGTGAATTTGGGGTGTTGGGCATGAGACAAATGTAGGTCTTAATTAGTGAATGAATTCAAGTTGGATTTTTGTTGGAGACGTGTCTCTTGAAATGAAGTACTAAATTGAAAGGAAGTTTGTGTGTCCTAAGTAGTATAGTCTTTGACATGATTTCGAAAATATTTGAGGAAGCTTGGATCACCAAGTAGATGTGGGGATGGAATTATTAAAGTTATAATTGGAATAACATACTGATAAGAACACTACGATTTGACGTAGTTGTACGACTAAAGAAAAATTGAGAATTTATGGACAATGGAGAAATTTAGGAGTTCTCGGCTATAGTGATTGTTTTGTGCTCAGTGTGTTGGTGTCATACTTAGTGTTTCGGTTTGGTACCAAAGGGATGTTTCGTACCAAGTGGATGTAAATGAGGCTATGTGACATAGCTATGGGCGATTGTACTTCATCGACATGATCAAAGTTATAGGAAAATAAGGGAAACTCAGTGAACCTTGAGAAGATTGTTGACCGCTTGTACATTAGGATAACCTCAAGTGTAAGTTGAGGGGAGCGCTATTACAGTTTGGTTAAGATAGTCCAAGCCACCATCATGGTTGTTGGCTATTTATTGACGAATTGAGGGACTGATTATCCTTAATCTCTTGTTGATAGTAGACAAAATCATGTTGAATGGAACGAACTAGCCTTATTGGCTACGGTAGTGTGTAAAGTTATTAAGCACCTTATGAAAAGGGGTAGACAACACTTTCTTCGAGTAGACCGGGTGAAACAAGTTATGACTTGTATTTTGAATTTGATAAAGTTCTAAGTTTGGGGTTGCTCATAGGGTAACAACCTTTTATGTTTTGGGTGGTGATTCTCATAAAAAAGAAAAAAAAAATCATTTTGTGTACTTTGATAGATAATCTTCTTAGTTCTTTTGTCAATGTTTGAGAATCTCCACAATGAAAAGGTGAAGAAAAATAAAAAGTGATAGAATAATTTAAAAATGTATGCCTAACTCCAAGTAGTAAAGCCTACTATCCCAAAATGTCATACCCTAACCTAAGCCCCCATTACAACCCGAAAGTCCTCTAAAAGTGTGTGTGTGTGTTTGCTGCAGTGTGATTGCTAACTAGAATTTTTTCAAGCCTATGATAGCGTGATGCATGTTATAGGATTTGAGTGATAAATTCACAACCCTTGCTAAACACTTGAGAGAAATTTTGGTGAGATTGTGTGAAGAAGAGTGAACTTGATGAATGAGTGCTAAAGTGTACAAATTGTGTTGTTTTTTGTTAGCAACCGTAGAGCATGATGAATGTTTTGTAATAGCTGCAACTTTGAAAATTGAGTTTGATTCGATTTGAGAAATTGAGTTTAAGTTTCCTTTTAACTTTATCAAATGTGAAATTTATTGTTGCTTGGGGACACATAATACATTAAGTTTCAGGTTGAGTGATGATTCTTCATCATATGCATATTTTTCATTGTTTTTAGTCTTATTTATCTTTTATTCATTAGTTAATTTAATGAGTTATTTGATATATTTTGTTAATTTTATTTCTTTTATTTAATGAATTATTTATGTTCTTATTTCCTTAATTAAGTAGAGACTTTTCGGAGTTTTGCGTTGTTACTTTATTTTAGTGTAGTGCTGAATTTTGGCGAGAAATCAACGTTACCTATGTGGAGTATTTCAACCATATCTGGAGTTATAGATCTCCAATTGGAGGAAAACCAAGTGTAACTGAAATCTAAGATCCATATCTACAATTCATGAAGACATCATAACCCAATTCAAACTTAAAAGAGAAGAAAAATGCTGAAAATATCAAACAAAAGAAGTTGTGTGCCTAAATCACAACAGATGCGCCTGAGGCACAATTTCAAGCTGAAGCCTCTGTCGGGACGTGCTTGAAGCACAAAAGTTGCGCCTGGGGCGTGTGGCATGCAACAATATTCATTAAAATGTTTTTTTTCACTTTCTATGTATCTTTTTGACTATTGGGAAGTTGGGACACTTGTGCCCTAGCAGAGAAACTCAAAGACGACCATTTCTAACCTTATTTGTTAGGGATGAGTGCAACAAGATGAAACTCTTATTTTTCTAATTTGATTTATAGTTATATGATGATTTTATTGAATTATTTTTTTCATCTCTGTACTTAATGCTTTTTATTGTTTGATCTACATTAAAATATTGTACGATTCGTATTTTGAAACGGAAGTGGACTCTATGAATGTTTGAGATGAGAAATTCATGAATTTGTAGTCTAGGGATAGATGCGAGTCATGAAACAAATTAAATTAGTTGCAATGACAATAGTTTAACAAAAGAATTCTTATACGGTAAGACTTAATTCTAATCTTAAATCCACTAAGGAATTAGGGGTTACTTTAGAATTAAAGGTTATTTCACTAAGACATTTGGGCAAGAATAATGAAGAGAATTCGGTAATAATTCAAAAAAGAAATTCAGTAACTTGGATCAAATTAGACATTAAGGTTGGATTCGAAGTGAAACTCATCGCTGACATTTTTCTTATTATAAAGGATCAATTTTATTATTGTTGCTACTTTTAAATATTATTTGAATCAATTTGGGAACTTTTTGTTCAACTTTAATAATTAAATATAATTCAATAGTAAAACGCAATCCTTGAGTTCAACACTCGATACTACTGTTTTATTATTACTTGCAACGATTCAATACACTTGCTGAAACACTATCAGCAAACGCGCAAAAGCTTTTGAGGCACACTGGGCAGACGCTTCAGAGGCAAATGTGTTCACACAACAATACATGTAATAACCAAAGTTTGAATGTTACGTTGATTTCATTTGACTTCACTTGACTTTGGGGTCTTTGTTTCCTATTACATCTTCACTTTCTCTAATATCGTTTCCTAGTTCTATTTATTTCACACTCAATGAAATTATTAATGCAATAAATTATTCTCATAAGATACATGTGTTATCATCAAAACACTATGAAGGAATTGTTCCTAAAACCAATTTGGTTCTAACAATTCCCACCGCAAGACATATTTATGCATTAAAATCTTATACCAGAGTCCTTCTGATCCACCTTTAACTTCCAAAACCATTTATCTAAGAGAGCCAAATTAAAGACTCTAAAACTACACACGTCCAAACTCTTTCTCTCATGCTATAAAAAAATCATCTCTCATTTAACCAAGTGAATTTTTTGGGTCTCCTCGCCCTTTCTTCATAAAAATGATTTAAAAAATATTCAATTTTAGAGATAATACCTATAGACACCTTAAAGAAAGACAAAAAAAAAAAATGGAACCATATACAAGGAAACTTTTAATAAGACAAGGCGACTATTCAACGATAAATTTCAACTCTGCCACCCATATAACCGTCCTCTAGTCCTCTCTATAATAGGTTCCCAAAATGATAACCTCCTTTGATTCCCACTAATCGGAAGACCTAGATACTTAAATGGTAATCGACACATTATATAATTAAGCCCTCTAGCCGCATCCTCCAACCATGAGTCGTTAACCTTAACACCAACCGGAAGATTAACGAAAAATTACTTTTAACTTGGTGATTAATTCAAATAACATAAGATTAGATTTAATCGCTAAAATATTCAGCCTACTTTTTTCACTCACTATCAAAGTATCATCTTTAAATTGTAAGAGTGACAACCAACATCCTTTCTTAACATCAATTCGTACCTGATGGAAAAACTTGTCAAACACTAAAGCATTAAACATAACGATCAAACCTTAGTCGCTATGAGACTAAAAAATGGTGAAAGCAGATCCCATTGCCTTAAACTATAACCAAGAGAAAATTCCTTCGTTGGAGTACCATTAACAAGTACCAAAGTAGTAGTTGAACGGTCACATTCAAGAATCCACCCCCTCTATTATATTGGAAAAGTCATTTTCACAATTACTAAATCCAAATGACTTCGTTCCACCAAGCCACAAGCTTTCTCAAAATCAACCTTAAACAATAGTAGCTCACTCCTATGCCTTCTAGCTTCACCCACTAAACTCATTATAGATTAAAATTCCATCAAGAATTTGACAACCTTTAACCAAAGTAAATTGTGTTTCTGAAATTACTTTCCTAATGACTCGTAATTGTCTATTTACTAAGACTTTAGACAATACCTTATACATACACCCCACCAAAGGTATATGACGATAATTTGACAACCGATATAGGTTTTCTTTCTTAGTTATCAAACAATGAACGTGTAATTGGAGCCTTTGACCAATCTGCCATTATAGTGGAACTCATTCACAAATCTTAAAAAAAATGTTTTCGCCAAATCCCAAAAAATTTTCAAGAAACCAAAATTCACGTCAGTAGTACCAAGGCTTTTGAAACTGTCACACCGCCTAACTTCACTTAATTGATTATCTTCACCCCCACTAATCGATTATTAATAACTTAATACTCTAACTAATTTCGATCAATGCCTAATCAATTATCAAGCTCCAATTATTCGATTGTTACACCAATTAAGGGATTATCAACCTAAAATAATATATTATTTCCTCTAAATAACACATAATATATTTTGGGTTTTACTCTCTTTAATCAATTAATCCTATTTAACTAATAATTATTCTTACAATCAATCCTATTTAACCTATTATTAATAATCAACTATTCTTACTATTTTACCAACTTTTACTTCATTTGGTCCATTAAACTAGTTATACTAATCAATTAATTAGTTCGTTAGACCACAATCATTACCAATAACTCAAAATTATCAACTTAATCATCATCAACTCAGAAAGCATAATTATCAATAAATAATAAATAAAAAAATAACACATATAACAATCAATCATTAAAAATAACACATGGCACACAATTTAGTTTAACATAACTATTATACAAATCATTTGTATCTTTATACAAGAAAAGTGATCTTCATACATAGTAAGTCATTGTTCCTTATTATTAAGATTGGATCACAAAAGCAACTTCATGGACCAAAACATCTTACATTGATCTTAGAGCTTCAAGAATGATTGATTAAGAGGAAGAGAATGATCATTGTTTCTTGTCTCAGGCTTCACCCTGAATGAGTATAATGGAAACAAGGTTAGAAAGAGCAATTTTAATGATTAAGTTCAAAATATAAATGAATACTTATCTGAACAAAAATGGAGGCTGAAACAACGATAAAGTAGGTATTACTAGAATGGAAGTCTCACAACGGTTCCAATAGACAACCAAAATAAGAAATAAGGGTTACCAAAGTTGTGACTTTTAAGAGAATCCTAGATTTTCACATAAAATAAAAGGATCAATACAAGGAGTTGGAATAAAAGGAACTCTAAATTTATTTGTATATGAAATATTTGTATTTTTAACCAACGGGAGTTGAATTAGTGGAACGGTCTGCACTTATACACAACGTGATGAACCGAAATTCGAATCTCCATTGGAAGATGTACCAACATTTAGTGTTTGACGCGCCTTGAATAGAATTACCCCTAGTGGAGGGAACCTATAAGAAACCAAAAAAAAAAAAATTTGATGAAATGTCAATACATTTTATTTATTTAAGGGATAAATAAGTTTTTAGTTCTTATAAAAAAAATCATATCTTTTAGTCTATATTAAATTATTATACAAGCAATTAAGTCTTTGTTGGAACATCAACATATATTTTTGAATGATTTTTTTGTATACATGTTTTTAACACTATAAAAAGTTCATCCACAAAAAAAAAATTTCAAAATGCAATTTTTAGGTCCATATATTTAAGGACTTATTTCTTGAACATATGACATTAAAAAAATCATATTTAAACTTATGTGAATAAACTTTTAATAATGTTCTAAACATTTATGTGAATGAACTTTTAATAATGTTCTAAGAAAATCATATTTAAATTTATGTGAATGAACTTTTAAGAAAGTGTTTACATTGTTGTACTATCATAAACTTATCTCAACACTTAAGTAAAACAAATAATTAAAATCAAGAGTGCAAAGGCGATTATATATGCTTATAACACTGTATCTCTTATTTTGTATATCAAGTGAGGAATCCACGTCTTTTTATAGTGATCGTTTAAGGTTTTTGTTCGTTGTCATGATTGCAAGTAATAAACATAATCATGAAGTTTATTATCAAATCTTTTGATATTGATTTGCCATAGAAAACTCTCCAAAATGAATCCTTGTAATTGGTTCAGCGTATCTTGGTATAAAGATAGAGGAAGTAGATGATATGATGATTCGAGCGTGTCTCATAGACCTTCAGACAAGTAACAAATTAAGGATGTTCATCAGAGGATGCACAAAAGTTGTGTTCTTCGGAGAGTTGACTTTTATCAAAGCATTGATTTTCATCAACTTGTTGACTTTCATTAGAGCGTTGACTTTCATCATACTATACATCATACATCAAAGTCAGACCATCAATTACTTGATGAAATTATCAGAGGTGAACGATTAGATATTTAGGCATTCATCAATGACAAACGAATATATGCTTGTTGTGTCATTAGAGGTAGACGAAACATAACATATTACTAGAGTTACTTGAGGCGCGTTTTAGAGTGCATTTGTCAAACTTAAAATATGGAGTATAAGTGGAGTCATGGTGTTCCTTTATCTTAGTTCGATTATTAAAAGATCCAACAAAATTCACTTGATTTGGAAACTGTACACTTAATCAAAACGTTAGTGCTTTAAATTATTCTCATAAATTAATTTTGTTATCATCAAAACAAGTAAGAATCATAGTTATTCAAACCAACTTAGTTCTAACACAATAAATATTCTATAATTTATCTATGTTTCAATAAATATTTTACAAGTAAATAGATACGAAGAAATTACACTAAACAAGTTTTAGACATTATAAATAACTAGATGGGTTCATATAGGATTTGAAGTTTATTTCACTACATTGTGGACGGTGTTACTATTTCGTTAGAACCAAATCTTTTTTATTTTGTTTATTTTTTTTAGTAAAATATATAAAATTTTACATGATATTACAATGCAAAAGAATATTTATTCTTATGAATGAATACTAATTTGTGTACTTTTTTTATCTGTAGAAGGGATGAAAAATATCACCATAAATTCACACAATTGCAAGGTCCTTGATTCAAACCCGAGACAAAATATTCAATCTAACAATATCGATATTTTTCAGTTGAGTTAGGACTTAAAGACATATTAATTTATGTTTGCCATAAGTCAATTGCACTAGTAATAAAAAAGTAGAAGTAAATGAACAAAGCAAAGCGTCATATTCTCAAATTTGCGTTGCCACATTCTTTGTGTTAAAAAGAAAAAGAAAAATAAAAATAGATCCAACAAAACCATAATTACAAACTTGAAATACCAATGTAATAAGCACAACCACCCTCTCTTAGTACCCTAGTTTCACTCTCGCAACTGCATCGTTGTTGAAGCACCATTACAACACCGTCTATGAAGAAGATATCAGTTACTACAATCAAAACATCTGATTAATTACTTAAAAATATCAATTTTCTAGATAAAGAAATAAAAGAAATGTCGCCATGTCTCCCTAATCACAACATCATCACATCTCCCTACAACATGAACAACATTCAACAATAGTAGTTTAGTTGAAACTACATTGCTTTGATGTTTGTTTTGTAGGAAGTGTCTTGTTAATTTTCTCTTTGTGTTGGTTAGATTTTGATTTTATTGCTTCTTTGTGAGAGTTTGGTTCTTATCTTTTCTTTGTGAGAGTTGTGTTTTCACTTTTTTCAACGAGTTGTCAAACATGATGTGGTCGAGGACTTAGGAACCCACATACAATTTGAATGTTGAAAATGCTTATTTTTTATAAAAAAAAAAAAGACTCAACCTTGTTTTCCTGTTAAAAACAAATAGAAAAGATTTTGAGATGGTCCATTTTAGAAATTAGAATGATTTTTCTAAAGCCTTTGTTTTTAATTGCTCTAGTGATGGTTGAGAGAAAGTGAGTGGTCTGACTTGTTTGTGGAATTTAATCATGAAGATTTTACTTGGCATTGCACTGGTTTGTATTGCTTTTTTGAAATGGGAAATAAATATCGTATAATGCAAACTCTCATTCTAATGACAAATGGATTATTTTAGTTTTTTTTATGAGTGCCCATAAACAAAAGTTATGGTACCTCAAAGTTAGGTGATTTGGTTGAATATTATCTTCAACTTAGAGAAAACTCATCACTTGTGATCAAATGATACTTTTGGATGATCATTAGCGGATCTACACACTTAAAACAAACGTCAGAAAATAAATTATTCTATTATATATTTTGTTATCCTCAAAACCAAAACTAAAGTGGTTCTTTAAACTAATTTGCTTCTAACAAGGTAGAATTACTAAGACTATAACTATTACTTCAGATCAACCTTTCTCTTGCAAAGAGGTATATAAGGCTATTAAATCTATGAAATCGACAGTGGCCCCCAAGTTCTAATGGTATGCTGACTATTTTTTCCAAAAATACTAACACTCTTTGAATAATGAGATATTGCTTATGATACTTCATATTTTGACTCATAGTGAGGACATAATTACCAACATCAGTCACTCTTTCCTATGCCTTATCCCGAAGAAAAAGAAGCCTTAATTGACAAGTTTTTCTTGATCGATTTTGCTTCATAATGTCGTTTACAAAATTGTAACAAAAGTCATAACAAATCGTTTTAAATTAATTTTAGTATACACAATCAACTTGCCTCAAAGTGCTTTTGTATTTGCCAAATTAATTACTAACAATGCGCTTTAGCTTTTGATGTTTTTGATTATATGAGGAAAAAAATCTTTTGATAGAAAAAAGTTATGTGAATGTGATATGTCCAAAGCATATGAGATAATTGAATGACTTTTTCTGATAGCAATTTGGACAAGTATGTATGGGTTTTTCCAACATTTGATGTCTCTAATCATCAACTGTGTTTTGTTAAAGGAAAGAAATGGTGTATAGTGCATCACTAGAGTTAGTCATCCTAATTAGGTAAGCATTGTCCGTTCTTACAATCCTTTGTAGCACCAGATATTAAAAATAACAAGAAAAATACAAAGAAAAGCAAGGGGTAACAATCAAGCCCAAGCACATTAATAAAATATAAAATTAGAAAGACGAATCATATTCCTAAAAAAACTCATTAGAGATAAAAAGAGAGATAACATTTCATCAGACAAAATCCCTAGTTGGAAATACAAAAATTAGCCAACAAGTTAACGCAAAAGTTTCCCTCCCTAAAAACATGTGAACACTAAAACCTCATTTGGGAGGTAACATACATATAATTTTTCCATCTATTTTGATGTCTCTAAGGGACAATATGAGAATTTATGGAAAGTCACAACAACCAAACTCGAATCATATTTTAACCAAAGGTTATGTCACTCTTTCTCAAAGTTATCTCAATGACCAATACAACATTAATAAGTTATGCAAAGAGAGCATTGTGAGTACCTAAAGGCATAACAAAGCACTTGAGAGAAGTTGTGCACCAATCTTTGAAAAGACCACCACAAGTGGAAGACCTAGGGCTACCTTTAGCAGCTCCATCTGTATTACACTTAATCATGCAGCAAGGAGGGGTTGACCTAAATAATTCTCGAAGCTTTAGGTAAGTGACATGTAATGGAGAAGCAACACATTATATAAGGTTAAAAAACAAGAAGAGTATATGTGCTAGGAGCAGCTGTTTCCAGAAAAAGACACATTAGAAGCAACTGGATAAATTTCTTAGTGAAGAATAACGTTCTTGTTGAAGAATCTAGATTGATTTTGACAAAACCAAATGCGCCAGAAGACATTAACCACAACATACATGACCAGATCTTGCATATGAGGGCTCCAATTTGACTTGCACATCTACAAAATAGACAAAAGACTAAACACATACAAATTAGACATTAGGATTCCCTCAAGCCATAACTTAAGGCGTTGAGAAAATGGGCAATCAAAGGAGAGATGTTAAGTAGTGTTAGTAGCGAGACAACAAAAAGAACAAACACAAACTATTATACAACATTTTTTTTCCAAAGTTTCTCATCAATGGGAATTCCACCATGACAAAATTCTCTGAGGAATATAAATACCTGAAAGGCGTTGAAAATTGTACGCTCTTTGAAACTCAAATCACAAGAATGTGAGGGAGAACAAACTAAGTGACCATGGACTTAAAACTTAGGAATATAAATATTATCAACCTCATCGTGAACAATAGTAGAGTTTAAAATGCTAGGGAAGGCTCATGTGCTATTAGCAATGAAATCCTTAACCTTAGCATGAAGTAACAACTGGAATATCAAGCATATCAAAAATTGGGCGGAACAACCAAGAACAATTCCAAAAATTAATACTATGGCCATCACCAACCTTCTAGAGAACATTATCTTTAATTAAAGAAAGATGTGCATGAAATCCTGGACAAATGGATTACAATATGTAATACTTAATTTGAGAATTATCACGATAAGCTCTATTGCGCATCAGATGAGACCATTTAGTACCTAAAGAAAAGAAATTCCATGAAACCTTCAACAAACCAACATTGTTGATGACATTTATAGAACACATACCCAAGCCCCCATCTTCTATTGGTTGGCAAATCTTTCTCCATTCTACCGTAACAACTTTTTTCACAAAGATGTTCCCAAAGCAAATAAAATTTCGGATCCAACTATCTAACGATTTGACAAAAGCTGCATATCAATAATACACATGAAAGCTATATAAAAAGCATATTGTGGATAATAGTGTTCACGAGATGCACCCCTTTCCCATTATAGATATGATTGCACCTTTTCGAGTTAGGAGTTTGATTTTAATACGATTATCATTTGACATAAGATGCACCTTCTAGGGTTTCCCTATGAAAATAGGTACACCTAAGTATATAAAAGGAGGTTGACCAGGAAAAAGCCAAGAAGAACAACAAAAGTATAAACTTTAGCCATAAATAAAGAACCTGTGTAAAACTTTGATTTATCATTACTGATCACTTGCCCATAAGCATTCTTGTAAGAATGAAAAAGGCTCATCAAAGTATTTGCACTAGAGCCAGTAGCATGATAACAAATCATAACATCATCAACATACAAAACATGGTTGGGCATCTTGAAGCCCCTTGGACAAAACATAAGCTGCAACTTTCCTTCACTGACAAACTAATATATTTCTCTACTAAGAACCTCTTTAGCAATACAACACAAAAGAGGAATAAGAGGATCTCTTTATCGAATTTCTTTTTTACATTTAAAAACCCTACAACCTGCCATTCACATATATAGACAGGTTGACAAAATTAAGAATGGTGAGAATTTGGTCATAAAAAATATCATTAAAGTCAAACACATACAAAACAATAATCAGAAAATTCCAATCAATAATACTAAGGGTATTTTTTATATCCATATTTAAGGCCAACTGACCCCAAAAAGTTTTTATATCCAAAAAGTTAATAGATTTTGTTGCGATGCAAATGCAATTGAAGATGAGTCTATCTTTAACGAAACTTCTTTAGTTTTCAAATATTATTTTATAAGCAACAATAGAAAGTCAATCAACCAAAACTTTAATAATAATATATTTCAACAGTCTCCCCCATTTATTGTTTTGAATGGTGGACCTCGTCAAATGTTCACCTCTTAAAGAGGACTTGAACAAAGAGACACTTTATCACCTTATCTCTTTATTCTCTATGTAGAGATTTTTGAGATCTTATTTCTGAAAAAATAAACCAAATTATATTACATATAATTCAAATTATGAGAAGTGCACATGCACTGTCACCAATATTTAAAATATTCTCAATCTCTATCAAAATACTTCATGCTAATTTTCCAATCTTGATAATTAAATATCTCTTTTAGTCAAAATAAACCAAATAAAAAATATTGATATAAAAAAATAAATTCCTTTTAAGGAGTAGATACAATCTAAATATTAGGAATGTAACCATAGAGTGGACAGATGTCGCGCGCTGGTTAATCTACCTTGTGCACCCGCACGTTCAGGTGTTACACATTATTACTCACATAAATCGATACGATATAAACCCCAAAAACCCTAACACTTCAATCAGTTATAGACGAGCTTGTCTACTTGCTAGGGTTTCATATCCACAGGCTCTGTCTCTGCATCCCAACAACGATGGTGGCCGACAAATCCAAGAAGTTGAAAGTTTCTGACAACAATGAAGAAATCGATGGAGAACTTGTTCTCAACATCGAAAAGTTGCAGGAAATCCAAGACGAACTCGAAAAGGTATTCACTTTTTCATCCTTCGGTTTTTTTTTTCTGAAGCCTTCAATTTAGACGCATTCAGTTTCACTGGTTAAATGTATTTTATTCATTACTATATGCTTTCAAAATGTAATCGAATTTAGTGTGTTCAATTCTTTGAGTATTGGGACTTTTTACTCTAGTGAACCCTAGGATCCAATTTACATTACTTTTTTTGTTGTAAAAAATTGATATGTAATGTGATTGATCTCTTTGAGTGTTTGATTGTTTTTATTTAACTTCATTTGGATGGATATTGTTTTAGATCAATGAGGAGGCGAGCGATAAAGTGCTCGAAATAGAGCAGAAGTACAATGAGATCCGGAAACCGGTGTATGATAAGCGCAATGATCTTATCAAATCAATTCCTGATTTCTGGTTAACTGCTGTGAGTTATCTGATTCTATTCTCTTTAGGTTTATTTTTTTTTAATTCGGTTTTGTTTTTTCGTTGGCTCAATTATGGATTTGAGAAATTGTTGTTTGTAATGCAGTTTTTGAGCCATCCTGCCCTTGGTGACCTTTTGAATGAAGAAGATCAGAAGGTTCGGCTTCTTTTGTGGCTTTCAATTAAATTTTCCTTTTGAAGCATTTGTGTCGCATTTTGATTATCTTACTAGAACAACATTTAAAACTTGTAAATGTGATGTTCTGGTGCTGTTTTGAGGTTTTTGAATTTATTGCTTCTTATTAAGATTTTGCGCAAACTAAAATCTAAGCAGTTTTTATATTATTTTTTGTCTAAGTAACTAGTTCTATGAGTTCTTGTTGAAATGCCTATTCAGTTTACTTTTGACTGTAGCTTTACATAAATAAGTACTTGAGTTGTTTATCTGTGTCATTCGTTACTTATCTTTTCCATCTGTTTATTTGTAGTTGCTTGGTTTATTGTTTAAAATTATTCTCTTGAAGTGTGTCAAATATGGTTATTACTTATTAGTATCTTATTGAGTCCTATCTCGATTTCATGTGAATGTGAAGCCAATCGGTTTCTTGTGTGCATCTATTTAGGACATGAATATCAATTTGAATCCTGATTCATTGTGAAGAATCTTGATTTTTTCTAATGATCACAACCTGACATGTTGATAGCCACTTTTTGTCATCTTTGTATAGCCAACTGCTTTTCTTGTCATATGATATATGACTTCAAACTTGAATTATTTTGAGTTTTTCTATGCCACTTGTTTTACTTAAAAATACCATAATTTCCTTGATGTAAGATGTATCGTACAATTCATAATTACTAATAAGATTCCATTCAATTGATGATTCGGAAAGTGGGTCTTTTGATTCATGATTTCAATCTTGATTTAATAACTCTGCTATCAAATATTGTTCCTTTTGTTTCAGATACATGTTGTGTAATTCAAATTTACTAACGACCCCTTATTTTGTAGATATTTAAGTATTTTAGTTCTCTTGAGGTTGAAGACCATAAAGATGTCAAATCAGGCTATTCAATCACCTTTGTGAGTTGCTTCTTCTCTTTCCTTTGGGTTCACATTTACGTTCTTGAAATTCATATTTTCCTTAAACCATTCAGTTATATGAATAATAATAACTTCTGGAAATATTTGTTCAGAATTTCAATCCCAATCCCTATTTTGAGGATACAAAGCTTGTAAAGACTTTTACCTTCCTTGAAGAAGGAACAACAAAGGTTACTGCTACACCCATAAAATGGAAAGAGGGCAAGGTGAGGCAATGTATTTCAGTTTTTTCCGTCTATCTTCTTTTTATCTTTTGTTATTTTGTTTATTTCTTAAACCATTATCTTAAAAGTTGATCTTAAAACATGAAGGAGGTTCCCAATGGAGTTAGTCACGAGAAGAAAGGAAACAAGCGTGCTCCTTCTGATATCAGGTTGGTGTCCAAATACA
The DNA here is from genome assembly GCA_037974775.1 of Cicer pinnatifidum. Classification (NCBI taxonomy): domain Eukaryota; kingdom Viridiplantae; phylum Streptophyta; class Magnoliopsida; order Fabales; family Fabaceae; genus Cicer; species Cicer pinnatifidum. Next base: position 42,323,553 of record JBBPBR010000004.1, read on the forward strand.
TCATGTGTTTATATAGAAGACATTGAAAAACAAAAGAAAGCTATTATACACATGCACTGTTAAATAGCAAGTAAAACAGTTATGATTGAGAAATAATATTGACACAAATTTGACATATAAAATTAACATAACCTAGATGGTTAAACACAATTTAAATATGTAGATAATTATGTTTAGTGGATGATTAATGAATAAAACTAGTTTACAACTCATTAACCAACTATTGATTGAAATTAACCACAATTTTGAAGTTTGAACATCATTTACCATGATTTTCAAGTGGTCAAGTAAACATGATATTTTCATCATAACCATCCAAATTATGTTGATATATACATGATTTGGAGGTTTTCAAATATAACTACAGTTTATGTTCAAATATTCACCTAAAATTGTGGTTAAAGACATTCAAAAGTCATGGTTAATTGTGTTCTGTAAATGGTTATTGTGTTGGGCACATTGTTGTATTCATTAGCCATCTATTAAATGCAATTAACCATGTATTTAAATTTCATTAACCATCTAAATTGTTGTCAAAGTTTGTTGCCCCTTTGTGTTAAAACGATCACCTTTACTAGTTTGGTATTTTACATCACTGACTATCTTGGTTCAGTAGGATGATCTTTTGGAGTTTAGGTTGTATTGGGGGCCAGTTTCTGGTTTATCCCAGACTATATCCATTTTTGGATCACATCCTTACCCCTTTTTGTTACATACGTGCCAAGAATAATAGCTATAAGCTCCTCTCCTCCTTGTTCACCTTCCACCTCTTTAACCATATGTTTAATTTTAGCTTTCTTCCATGATTTTAATAGCTATAATAGTATGTTTAAATTTTAATAGCTCCTTGTAAATACCAAACAGAACAACTAATTAGTTATAATGTGGTAATGAATGCAGTTTCTTTAGCTGGTTTAGCGACACTGAACAGAAAGAGGACTTGGATGACATTCATTGTGAGGTACATATATTTTCATGTTTTTGTGAATTCTTCTAGAGTTTGCATTTGTATCACATAGTTTCTTGGGCTGGTTTGTATCACCTGTTTTCCATCTTCTATCTATTAAAAAAGTAATTGATGTACCGTAGTTTTGTTTACTATTACATCAGAACCTATTGTATTTTTTCACTCCTAATTGTAGGTTGCAGAAATAATCAAGGATGATTTATGGCCAAATCCCCTTACTTATTTCAACAATGTAAGTTAACTTTTTATTTAAGTGACAATTAGTGTTCTGTCTTTCACTCTATTCATTTTACTCTCTAGCCTCTACCATTCGTCTATCCCTGTGTCTCTAATAGTTGTTTTGTTGATTACAATGTAACAGGAGGAAGCAGATGAAGATGACGATGAGGCTGGTGATTTGGTAATTAATGTTTCATTAATTTCTTCTGCTTTTAAAAAGAATAGGTGGTTAGAAAATGTGGTTGGTTATTACCTGTATACTGACTCCAGCAATTTTTGGTTGCATGCTGAATCTAATGTGTGCTAAAAAGTTCAATTCTTGAGTATTTTGTGATTGCATATGTTTTGGGTATGACAGGTGTTTAAAGAGTAAGGGTCAAAATTTAATACTTCCTTACAATGGTCTGGTTGAGTAGTTGCTTTACTAAGAACTGATCGGTTTACTGAACATGTTTTTCTAATTGCAATTAATTTGCTCATTTGTGCTTTGTGTTTGTAATTATTTACATAACTACATTTTGAAATTAAATGTATAGATATAAGATATTATGGTGTAATTTTGAAATAACAAGTGCATAATTTCATCATATGTAGGGAAAGGATGATGATGACTCTGAAGAAGATGATGATGATGAGGAGGATGAAGATGAAGAGGAGGAGGAAGAATAGTGTAGAATGCATTATCATTAAGTTACCTGGCTTTTTTTTTTTTACTTTAAGATTATAGGAGTATGTTAGTTGTCTTTAAGGGATGATGAAGACGGCGACCTATTTATATTGTCATTTAAAGTTATGTCTGGTTTTATCTCTAGTGCACTTTTTGAGATACTTGTGACAATGACTTTTTCCTTGGTCATTTGATGAACCACATAGTTAATTAAAATGCAGTATATTTAGTGTATAGTACCTGCGTAATCAATATTGCTATCGCTAGTCACAACTATAGAGTATAAATAATAAATATTGTCCCTTGATTTGAAGCGTGGTCACAATAGTCTTTTCGATGTATTAAAATTATTAAAATATATTTAATTATATATTTTTTTAGTCATTTTGATTCTCTAATATGTTTTTTGTTATTCTGTTTTATTTTAAAATGTGTATTATTTTTGTTATTTTAATCCATAAAATTAATAAAATATAAATGATGTGTTTGCAATTTCTACGAATTTGAGAATTCTCAACTAATCTCAAACATCTAATTTTGCTACAAGTTTTTGTGAAGTTTTAAAAATTAAGAGAGAAATAGACACGTATAAGTAGTTTGTCTTCCTAAACAAATTATTGTATGGATTTATTAATTTTTTAAAATTAAGAGCATAAATAAAAATAGACACTAAATTACTATACAGATATATAGGTGAAAGATAGTAAATTATAGTTTGTTTTTTTAAATAGAGAGCCTTCTGAAAAAGAAATAGAGATGATCTGAATATGTTGCAGACTTTTTTTTATATAATATGTTTCAGACTTTGGTCAAAGAAAGTAAATCCACCTTATAAGTTTTTTCCTGTTTACATTTTAATTATCTTATTTGAGCTGGGCATAATGTCTAAAAAAACGATTAATAGAATAATAAATAATTTCATACATAAATAATGACAAATAAAATACTTGTTGTGAAACGGAGAGAGCTTAAAAAAAATTAGCAAAAACTTTTCTCATAAATATTATATTATATAGGTTTGCAGCTAAATAAATATTTATTTTCTGAAAGGAGCTAAATAAATAATGTTAAGAGGTTACATTTGTGAGGAAATTATTGAAGCAAGAGATGGTTGAGCCTAGTAGTATTCCCACAGTTGACCTTTCTGTTTTCCTAAGAGAAAAAGAGGATGACAAAAAGAAAGCCTTGGAAACAATCACAAAAGCATGTTCTGAATATGGTTTCTTCCAAATTATAAACCATGGTGTTTCTTTAGATTTAATGAAACAAGCTATTGAACTATCCAAGACATTTTTCGATTATTCAGATGAAGAAAAGAACAAGAGCAGTCCTTTGTCTAATTCACCGATTCCTGCTGGCTATGGTGGACAGCATATGCACTCACCTGACAAAAATGAGTACTTGCTTCTTTTTCCTCTATGGTCCAACTTCAATGTTTATCCTCAAAACCCTCCCCATTTCAGGCAAATTTTAATTCTTTCATTTCTCATCAATTTATTCATCATCTTTAATTGTTAATTTTAAGTTTTATCTAAATAATAGGTTGTTCGACTGAACAATAAGTAAAATTTAACTCAACTTTAGATCTATGTTTTAAGGATCAAATTCAAATACTAATTAGATCTTTTCTTTTCTTTAGATAAAACATGTTAACCACCTCTATGTAGCATAATAGTATAGTCAAAATTCTTATTTTGAATATGAGCAAGTTAGAAACAAATAAAATATAATAATTTATGCGGTTATTTTTGTAAGTATAATTTAAAATTGAAATTCAATAAAATATAAATATAAA
>JBBPBR010000004.1:42327210-42337780 GCA_037974775.1 Cicer pinnatifidum
ATATTACATTTTTATTTTTTTTTGTTTATTTAACAAATAAAATAGAATTATTTGGTGAGTCGTGACTTTTTTTCTAAAATTAAAATTATTTATTTTGCAGTGTCAAATTGACAATAATTTTTAAATATAAAATTCTTTCATTAATTAATTATTTATTTTTAATGCTTTTGTTAATTTATAATATTTAAAAGTATTGTAGGTTAATTTTGAAAAATAGTAATTTTTTCATTTAAATATAATATCATGTAATGATGATTTGTTATCATGTGCACAACAAATATAAGATATTATGTCTCTATCTTATATTTATTTAACTTTATATCATGTTATATGTCTATCATATCATTTGCATCTGACATACTTATATAGTCGTTAGGACTCGCTAAATATCGTAAGAGTTTAATTGTCTTACACTTTAATGTATATAAGTTTATATTGTCAAATGCATTACTACAATCAATTATCTATGTGATTTTTGAAGTAGTTATGATTGAAGTCAAATATTTATAATAATTTTATCATTCATTTAGGGTGTAAATTTTTGTTAATGTATATATGAATTAAATACAAATTCTAAATTTCTGTATGCACATTAAATGGGTGCCAATAGGGAAGCAATTGAAGAACTATTTGTACAAATGAGCAAGGTTGGAGTGATAATGGAGAACATTATAAATGAATGTTTAGGCCTCCCTTCCAATTTCCTCAAGGAATTCAACCAGGATAGGAGCTGGGATTTGATGTCGTTCAGGCGATATTTCCCAGCTTCTAAAGAAGATAATGTTGGTATCACAGAGCATGAAGATGGAAATTGCTTAACCTTTGTTGTTCAAGATGGAGTAGGAGGTTTGCAAGTCCATAGGAATGGAGAATGGATTCCTGTTGTTCCTGCAGAGGGAACCATTGTTGTTAACATTGGCGATGTTATTCAGGTATTCCTATGTTTGCACTCAAATCATGCATAAATACTCTGATACAAGTTCACTTTAACGGAGTCATTTTTTTTGTTGAACTAATGACTTCTTCAGGTCAAGAATAATGCAAGATCCACAATTTTTAATGCCATTCATTTTTAGAAAAAAATATTTGCTAATGTTAATTCATATCGACTATAGATAGGGTCTTTAATATGACCAATTTAATCACGTATTGAAAAATTATTTGTAAAGTTGAAAGGTTATTAAAGATGATGTTAACCTTAATAAGTCCTTTATTCAAAATATAGTATCAGATAAACGAGTCACTTGTATATGTAAACACTACGCCAAAATAGAAAAAGCAAAAAAATCACATCACGATAAATAAATAAATAAAAAAAACAAAGTAATCTCAGCTATTATTAATGAAAAAGTTAATAGATTTTCATGTTTTTTTTACTCAATTTCTATGTGTTAGGATTACAATTAAGTTTAAATTATATCTGACTGTGAACATGAGTATTTAAAATCTCTGTAGAAATAAATTCACTTTAAAAGAGCACTTTACGATGATACTACATATATATTTTGTATCACACTCTCATTAGTGTTGTCATTTTGAAGGTCTTGAGTAACAAAAAATTCAAGAGTGCAACTCACCGAGTAGTAAGAAAAGATGAACAAAGCCGATACTCTTTTGTATTCTTCTATAACTTAAATGGAGAGAAATGGGTTGAACCATTGCCACAATTCACCGAAGAGATTGGAGAAGCACCCAAGTATAGAGGATTCTTGTATAAGGAGTATCAGCAATTGAGGATGAGGAACAAGACACATCCACCTTCTCAGCCTGAGGATGTAATCCGCATTACTCACTATGCAATTGATCCTTAGACTCTTCTCTATTGACACTTGTGTTATTTGTGATGGTTCAATATTTGTGTTATTTGTGGACTCATCATTAAAATAAATATGGTTGCCCTATCTATTTCATAGCTTGGGTTATTTGTGATGGTTCAATATTGTTGTTATTACTTAATAAAACTCTCTTTACATTAACGATGAATATGAATTAAATTCATATAACACATATCAAAAATTGAAAACATAAGAAAATATGTATTCATGAAAGTCTAATATATTCATATATTTTATAAAATACATATATTTGATTACAACGAAAGATTAATTTTATTGGTTGAACAATCTGTCAAAAGTTCAAAGATACAATTAAAATTGTATCTTCAGATTTTTCAAAATAGGATATATAAATCACTTCTCAAGAATAGACCACTAGGTCACATCTTTGTCAACTACTACGATCTCCTCAACTATGTCTCGAAGATCATAGCCTATATATATGATAAAATAGAAGTATAAAAAAATAAAAAAAATATAGGCTAAAGTTTACATTAAATTAATATAAAAAGTGTGGATGGGATGTAAAGTAGGAATTATATATGTCAAAGAGAGGAAAACACATAGATTAATTCATCTTTTAATTTATATATTTGAGATCATTAAATACTCTTAATGCAACCCTTTAACTATGTGATGGAACAAGCTTTTGATGTTGTCAAGGATATCCCCAATATTATGGTTAGATGTCACATGACTACATGCCATCAACACCTCCATATATTCTGATTAGATGCCAATTGACTTCTCATGGAGACTAAATGTTATATATCGATCTTGAAAGTTTATTTTGAAGAATAATAGTTTCTGGGTTGTAAGTCCCGTTTTTAAGCCGACGAACAGGCGTTTAAGGGCAGTGAATCCTTGAAAGTTTCTTCAAAATAAAAAGACAATTTTAAATATGGATAATCTCTTTTGTAGAACTTCTTCTTTCTCAACTCCTTCTACCAAAAACTTCCCAGAACGAAGGGAACCCATCAATAGTGAGGAAATCACCATTGAAGACTTCCAAGAATCCATTAACAATTGACAAATCCCAAAAATCAAAAAAGATGAGGTCTATGTATCTAGTCTTTTCAAAAATCTTTTAAAAACCGATTATGTTATCAAAACGGAGGAACGTGATGTTACTCTTTCTGACCCCTTTGAAACAATATATCTTCTTTCTTCAAAAACTCTCAAAAAACACGCTGACAGGAACTATAATTTCATACATATAGGTCTTGTTCAAGTCGGTATAAAACCTCTAACACGGGAAGGATTAAACACTTCAATCCTATGCGTCCTACGGGATGCAAGGTTCTTAAACTTTCAAGATTCAATTATAAGCACAGTTGAATCTAGTCTGTGTCAAGGACCAATTTGGTTTGGATGTCATCCAAATTTTTCTTTATCCTTATAAGATCCAAACATTACAAAATCTCTCATGCTTCAAATCAAAACTCATAACTACAAAATGATAGAAGGATCTATTCCTGTAGCTATTATTTACAGAATTCATTACAAAGCAATGTTTTCAGCCTTTACAGCAACAAAAAATTTTGAAAATAAAAAAGGCGAAACGCTATTTTTACAAACAGATTTGACTAAGGCAAACACTGTTATTCCAAAAACCATCCTCTGGAAAGATATTGATCTTCCTGAAGAATGGATTCTGGAAGGAGCTGTTAAACCACAACCTCTCCAACAGTCAAAACCAAACAACAATCTCAAACAAGTCATACAATACAACGATGGTAGAGTAAAACTAAGTTTCTCAAGAACCTCTAGTTTTTCAAGAACTTCTACTGCCAGATATTCTGATGCTAGTTCCTCTAGGCCATCTCCAATCGTACAATTGCCTCAAAAATTAGAAAACTTTACAAAACCGCGTTTCTCATGTTCCAACATACCAAGTGCTTCTTTTCAAAACGTTGACTACTCCACAAATATACCTCATCAAATTTACACAGTACCTCAAAACACTAATGAGGAACAACAAAATATTTCTCCACCAACTTCACCATCTTTCTCTGCTATAACTGAAAATGTTGTCAATGAACTTAATGTTATAGAAAAAGAATTTGAAGTTAATAAAATTATTCTCCATAATGATTTTTATGCTTCCAGAAATAGGGAAAAAAGAACTTGGTTCTTCAAAAACTTCCTAAAACAAAGGCATGACATTCAGAACGAGTTTTACAAGTTCATTTTACAAAACAAATCCCATATTCTATTCTTTGAATGGTTTGAAAGTTATGCTAAACAAAACCAAATTTCTTACCCTTTCACACAAAACCTAGGTTCTGTTAATCCCATAACAACCAGAAACAAAACTCCAAAATGGGATTTAGCAACCAGACAAAAAATCCAGTTTGAACACCCACCTTTAAGACAAATCATAATAACACACCCAGAGAAACCAGTAGATGCTGCCCCTTTCAAAATCCCAAGTGATAGTTCTGAAAAAGATATTAGAAATATCCTTCAACAAAATAATTTTACAAATGTCCATCTTAGTACAATAGCAAAACAATTAACAAAGATAGAAGAAAACCAACAAAATTCCACTATCTCTCCGATTGAGACAACTGTTCCAAAACAGAAAAACCCAGTTTTTAAACCATTCCAAATCTCAAAAACAAGCCAAAAACTGTTTAGGGAAGGCAGATCAGAATTCACCCAAGCTCTACATGAACAACTTAGTAGGATAAAACATTCTTCTACCTCCAAACCGATGGTAGCTAAAGATACCCTTGACAAAACGGTCACAACTCTAGACCAAGTTTCTTAAACCGAACATGAAACACAGAACTTGTGCAAACTCCAGTGGCAAAAGGGCCAACCTTTAGCCATGGTCACAACATCTGACTTAGGTATTGAAAATAGACCTAATGTCCTCTCTCAATCCAAATACAATGCCAACACTGTCTACGAATGGAACATAGATGGTATGTTTGAATACAACATCTTAGGTCTCCTCCAACAAATGACAATGGCATCAAATGCTTATAAAACCAAGGCCAACACGCCTGACAAAGCCATAGCTGAACTCCTAATAGCAGGTTTCTCAGGCCAACTCAAAGGATGGTGGGATTACCATCTCACTCCCCATCAACACTTAGAAATCTTAAACGCAATCAAAACCACAGAGGAAGGAATTCCAATCCTCGACGAAATAGGAAACCCAATACTTGATGCAGTTGCAACACTAATACACACAATTAGCTTGCACTTCATAGGTGATCCATCACATTTAAAAGACAAAAATGCCGAACTCCTATCCAACCTTAGATGTAAGAAACTTTCTGAATTCCAATATTACAAAAACACTTTCCTAACCAGAGTTATGCTAAGGGAAGACTCAAACCAACCATTATGGAAAGAGAAATTCCTTGCAGGACTCCCAACCCTTTTAGGAGAAAAGGTTAGAAACAAAATCAAAGAAGTTTATGGGGTAAACCAAATCCCATATAACCATTTAACTTATGGTGAGTTGGTTAGCTTCACTCAAAAAGAAGGTTTGAAAATCTGTCAAGATTTAAAACTCCAAAAACATTTAAAATGGGAAATGAAAAGGACTAGACAAGAACTAGGATCCTTTTGTAAACAATTTGAAATACCCATGACTAATATTTCAAAAGACTGTGAAGGGTCTTGTTCGAAACTATATAGAAAACCACACAGAAAATCTTTCACTAAACCAGAAAGACTAGAATTCTACAAAAAAATCTAGACCCCAAAATTCTTACAATCAAAGAAAACCAAATTTTTATAAGAAAAAACCTTTTCAAAAGAAGTTTGAACCTCAAACTTCAAGACAAATAACTTGCTATAAGTGTGGCCAAACAGGACACATTTCAAGATATTGCAAGAGAAATAAAAAACTCCATGAATTAAAAATCGATGAAGAAATAATTCAAAAAATAGAGGCAATACTTTTAGAAACCTCTGAAGAAGAAACAGTCACAGATTCTGAAACAGGTTCATCAGAAAATGATAAACCTTTACAGTTTGACGAACTAGGAACCTCTGACTCTCTTAACAATTCAGAGGCAGGTACAAAATCTATTAATGTTTTAACAAAAGATCAAGAACTAATCCTTGATATTATAAAACAGGTTGAAGATACAAAACTTCAAAAAGAAATAATAGGAAAACTATTAAATACTTTTGAATCAAAACAAAGTCAACCTTCTACATCCTCAACAAAATTACTTCCTAAGACCACTTATGACCTAACAAATATCTTAGGAAAAAGAACAAAGACACAAGCCCATGTCACAATTCAATCCCTTCAAGAAGAGATCAAAACCGTTAAACAAGAGTTAAAAACTCTTAAACAAAAGCAAGAAATTGATTCAAACATTCTTCAAAACCTTCTTTCCCAGGTACAAAATCAAACCTCTTCTGACCAAGAACAGGATGAAGAAGAAAAAGAAAATGAAGAATATTCTATCAAAATTGAAAATTTAGAGGAAATCCTAGAGGATTTCTTGTTCGTTTTAAGAACTATAACAACAAGAAAATACTTAATTAAAATTAATTTAGTTTTTTCTGAAGATTTCAAATTTGAAACAATTGCACTTTTTGATACTGGAGTAGATTTAAATTGCTTAAAAAGTAGCATTGTACCAAATAGATTTCTACAAAAATCTAATGAAAAACTTGTTGCGGATAATAACTCCAACATGGTTATAAAAAATAAAACTAAAGCTTCCATTAAAAATGGTAATGTTTCAATCAAAACTCCTTTTGTTTTATTAGAAAATATTACTCATACTGTCATTTTAAGGACTCCTTTCATTAACATGATAACTCCCTACTCAGCCAATTACGACAACATTTCTTGCAAAACAAAAGAGACCAAAATCATTTTCCCTTTTATTGAAAAACCCAGGACAAAGAATTTAAATCTTTTGAAAGCTTGTTCTGTTTACAAATCTGAATTAAATTGTTTGATTCAAGGAAAAGAAAAACATTTATATTTCTTAAAACAAGATGTTTCTTTTCTCAAAACTGAACAACAATTACAAAATAATTTCGTCAAACAAAAAATTTCAGATCTTCAAAAGAGAATTGAAAACGAAATCTGTTCAGATTTACCAAATGCTTTTTGGAATAGAAAACAACACATGGTAGACCTACCATATGAGAATGGCTTTTCCGATAAACAAATCCCAACTAAGGCTAGACCTATTCAAATGAATTATGAACTTGAAACACATTGCAAAGCAGAAATCCAAGACCTAGAACAAAAAGGTCTAATTACAAAATCTAGGTCACCTTGGAGTTGTGCAGCCTTCTATGTGAATAAAAATTCTGAAATAGAAAGAGGTACACCGAGGTTGGTCATAAACTAGAAACCTTTAAACAAAGCTTTAAAATGGATTCGATACTCGATTCCAAACAAAAAAGATCTTTTACAAAAATTACACTCTTCTTCTGTGTTTTCAAAATTTGACATGAAATCAGGATTTTGGCAAATACAAATTGATCCAAAAGATCGTTATAAAACAGCTTTTACAGTCCCTTTTGGTCAATATGAGTGGACAATAATGCCTTTTGGATTAAAGAATGCTCCTTCAGAATTCCAAAGAATTATGAATGAAATTTTTAATCCATACTCAAAATTCTGCATTGTCTACATTGATGATGTCTTGATATTTTCAGAAACTATTGAACAACATTTCAAACATCTTAGAACATTTTTAATGATTACTAAGAAAGCCGGAATGGTTGTTTCAAAATCCAAAGTCTCACTCTTTCAAACAAAAATCCGTTTCCTAGGACATTACATCTCTCGAGGCACTATTACACCAATTGAGAGATCCCTATCCTTCGCAGATAAATTTTCTGATAAAATCCTTGACAAAACACAATTACAAAGGTTCTTAGGATCTTTGAATTATGTATTAGACTTTGGTCCTAACATTAATAGGATAGCAAAACCCCTTCACGATAGACTAAAGAAAAACCCTGTCGCTTGGACTGAAGAACACACAAAATTAGTCCAAATGATCAAAAAACAAGTAAAAGAAATACCTTGCTTGCATCTAGCTGACCCTTCAGCCCAAAAAATTGTTGAGACAGATGCATCGAACATAGGTTACGGGGGTATCCTTAAACAAATAACAAATAACAAAGAATATATTGTACAATTTACATCTGCATATTGGAATGATTGCCAAAAGAATTACTCTACCATTAAAAAAGAAATTCTTTCAATTGTCATGTGCATTACAAAATTTCAAAGCGATTTACTCAATCAAAAATTTTTACTTCGAATTGATTGCAAATCTGCAAAGGAAGTTTTACAAAAAGATGCTCAAAACATTGCATCAAAACAAATTTTTGCCAGATGGCAAGCAATTCTTAGCATTTTTGATTTTGAAATTGAATTTATAAAAGGAGAACAAAACTCAATTCCAGATTTTCCAACCAGAGAATTTCTCCAAAACAGGACTTGAGTGATGCCAAGAAAAACAAAAAAGATAGAGGTCCAAAAGGACCAACCTCAAGAAACCCCAAAACCTATCTCATATGCAAAACCAATCCGGTCTTGGAAAGAAGCTGTAAAGGAGAATGAAGAACAAAACCAAATTCAAAAATGGCTTGCCAGCCAAGTATTAGTTGGTCCTGACAATCTCCAGGAAATAACAGACTCGATTGAAGAAAACCTTCAACTGCAAAAAATCGCAAAACTCCACAAACTCCAACAGGAGATTGAATCCCTCCAAATTCAATTGCCTTCGTTTACGGGGTAGGAGAGAGGAGAATCTTCCTAAACCCAAACCCCTTCTCAAAAAATTATTTCAAAACCTTTATAGGAGGAACCATCCTGTAAAATAATTTCAAAAATCTCCCATGGAGAAACCTCAAAAATTATTTTAAATGATTCTGACAATATTTTGTTCAGACAAAAATCCGAATATTTTGTCAAAACAGATTACCAAAACATTTGGACAATTGAGGATCATTTCTATAATAAAAATCCTCAATCCGTCATCTTAAAGATTTTCCCAGAAGGCTGTTTTTTCAAGCCATATGATTTATTAAAATCCCAGCCTTACTATAAATCTATTCTTGAATGTACAGGATCTGTAACAATTCAAGACAACCCAAAAGAAGGCCCAATAGCTTATTCAACCGCAAAAATCCACAAAATAATCCCACCATCAGAATGGGGACCAAACCTACACACACTAAAACAGTTCCCACTCGATTTCAAAAATACAATAAACCATTGCAGGACTTTTAATTATTGGGAATACCAGCAAGCCTGGTATAACACCTTTCTCATTCAAAACCAAAAATTTAGCCATACTTGGCTATTTTTCTTTAACCTTACTATGGAACCTTCGAAAATTCCTCAATGGTTTGCTCATTGGTGGAAATTCTTTGGCTCCATTCCAGATATCTTAAAACCGGAAGTCCACGGAAACTTCCAATTATACAAAACCAATTACAAACCAACAGACAGAGAACACATTTTTGACACTCTAATGCTATTCTCTACAAAATTCTTTCTACCGTGGGTATTAGCATGGTATTTTGACATTGACCAAAAAGAGACCCAAACAATCCTGGTCAGGAAATTCAAAGTCAGATGGTGGACAAAATTTTCTATTCCTCAAAGTATCAAAAAACAAGTTGTATCGACGTGGCTCCAAAAGCAAGGAATGAGGAAACCATACCCAATGGTAACTACATTCTTGGCCCAAAAAAATTTTGCCTAAACACAACTTGCAGCAGCAAAGTCAGAAGAAGAATATTTTGAAATCATGGCCCAACTCCTCAAAAGTAAGGTCCGATCATCAAAACATTCTTCAAATAGTGTTTCAGAAGACACTATTAATATGGATTATGAAAATGAAGACGATTGTTTTGGCATCATATCCATAAAATAAATGGCCCGATACTATTGGCCCGTTTAAAAAAAAATGCTTGTATATCATGTAATGGGCATAGCCCAAATCACGTAAAAAAAATGGTCTAGGATATCATATACGGGCCTGGCCCGATTTCAGACTTAAAAAAAAAAGTATTTTGAAAATCAGAAAACGAATATTTTCTTTCTGAAAAGCAAAACGCAAAAGCAAAAGATAATGGACACTTGTCTGCCATATGCACCAACAGACAAACATGGCACCGAAAGTGGAAAGAATCTCATCATTTCCTCCACCTCATAATCCAGCACAAGCGGAATCCTTTCTCTATATAAGGAAGGCTCCTCTTCAAGCTCAAGGCAGAGTGAAATATAGCAAGCAAATTTCTGTTAGAAATCTTAAGAGTTTCCTAAGTGTCTCCTACATTTTCGTAATCTTGTATTTTCTTTTCCGTTTTACAAAATCAAGTTCTCATTGTAAGTATTTGTTTACTATGTATTAATATTCCACCTTTATTTACATCAAATCCGAATTTATATTGTGCACAATAAGTATGCTCTGCACTTGCAGCTATTTGCTGATCTTGTGCATCAGAAAGTATGTTTAGATCAGATTAACATGAACTTTTGCTTTTTCTTTGGTGTTTTCCAATTCATTTTCCTAAAAACAACCGATTTGGATTTCTGGCTTGACGATTTATCTTGTTTTTCGTTCTATGGTTTGTCGATTTGGTTTTGTTTCATTGAGTTAAAAAAACGCCATAAATCGTATGCAAAACTTTGAAACAGATCTGATAAAAGAATTTCTATCCTTTTATTGGTGACCCTTACGATCCAAGACGTTCGTTGGTATCAGACTTGGGGGGGG
>JBBPBR010000004.1:42337950-42348136 GCA_037974775.1 Cicer pinnatifidum
GGGGGGGGGGGAATAGGTGACATAAAAGTGTTTATAAATATTTAAAATCTTGAAAGTTTATCTTGAAGAATAATAGTTTCTGGGTTGTAAGTCCCGTTTTTAAGCCGTCGAACAGGCGTTTAAGGGGAGTGAATCCTTGAAAGTTTCTTCAAAATAAAAAGACAAAATTTTAAATATGGATAATCTCTTTTGTAGAACTTCTTCTTTCTCAACTCCTTCTACCAAAAACTTCCCAAAATGAAGGGAACCCATCAATAGTGAGGAAATCACCATTGAAGACTTTCAAAAATCCATTAACAATTGGCAAATCCCAAAAATCAAAAAAGATGAGGTCTATGTATCTAGTCTTTTCAAAAATCTTTTAAAAACCGATTATGTTATCAAAACGGAGGAACGTGGTGTTACTCTTTCTGACCCCTTTGAAACAATATATCTTCTTTCTTCAAAAACTCTCAAAAAACACGCTGACAGGAACTATAATTTCATACATATAGGTCTTGTTCAAGTCGGTATAAAACCTCTAACGCGGGAAGGATTAAACACTTCAATCCTATGCGTCCTACGGGATGCAAGGTTCTTAAACTTCCAAGATTCAATTATAAGCACAGTTGAATCTAGTCTGTGTCAAGGACCAATTTGGTTTGGATGTTATCCAAATTTTTCTTTATCCTTAAAAGATCCAAACATTACAAAATCTCTCATGCTTCAAATCAAAACTCATAACTACAAAATGATAGAAGGATCTATTCATGTAGCTATTATTTACAGAATTCATTACAATGCAATGTTTTCAGCCTTTACAGTAACAAAAAATTTTGAAAATAAAAAAGGCGAAACGCTATTTTTACAAACAGATTTGACTAAGGCAAACACTGTTATTCCAAAAACCATCCTCTGGAAAGATATTGATCTTCCTGAAGAATGGATTCTGGAAGGAGCTGTTAAACCACAGCCTCTCCAACAATCAAAACCAAACAACAATCTCAAACAAGTCATACAATACAACGATGGTAGAGTAAAACTAAGTTTCTCAAGAACCTCTAGTTTTTCAAGAACTTCTAGTGCCAGATATTCTGATGCTAGTTCCTCCAGGTCATCTCCAATCGTACAACTGCCTCAAAAATTAGAAAACTTTACAAAATCGCGTTTCTCATGTTCCAACATACCAAGTGCTTCTTTTCAAAACGTTGACTACTCCACAAATATACCTCATCAAATTTACACAGCACCTCAAAACACTAATGAGGAACAACAAAATATTTCTCCACCAACTTCACCATCTTTCTCTGCTATAACTGAAAATGTTGTCAATGAACTTAATGTTATAGAAAAAGAATTTGACGTTAATAAAATTATTCTCCATAATGATTTTTATGCTTCCAGAAATAGGGAAAAAAAGAACTTGGTTCTTCAAAAACTTCCTAAAACAAAGGCATGACATTCAGAATGAGTTTTACAAGTTCATTTTACAAAACAAATCCCATATTCTATTCTTTGAATGGTTTGAAAGTTATGCTAAACAAAACCAAATTTCAAATCAAAACTCATAACTACAAAATGATAGAAGGATCTATTCCTGTAGCTATTATTTATAGAATTCATTACAAAGCAATGTTTTCAGCCTTTACAGCAACAAAAAATTTTGAAATCGAGTGGGAACTGTTTTAGTGTGTGTAGGTTTGGTCCCCATTCTGATGGTGGGATTATTTTGTGGATTTTTGCGGTTGAATAAGCTACTGGGCCTTCTTTTGGGTTATCTTGAATTGTTACAGATCTTGTACATTCAAGAATAGATTTATAGTAAGGCTGGGATTTTAATAAATCATATGGCTTGAAAAACCAGCCTTATGGGAAAATCTTTGAGATGACGGATTGAGGATTTTTATTATAGAAATGATCCTCAATTGTCCAAATGTATTGGTAATCTGTTTTGACAAAATATTCGGATTTTTGTCTGAACAAAATATTGTCAGAATCATTTAAAATAATTTTTGAGGTTTCTCCATGGTAGATTTTTGAAATTATTTTACAGGATGGTTCCTCCTGTAAAGGTTTTGAAATAATTTTTTGAGAAGGGGTTTGGGTTTTGAAAGATTATCCTCTCTCCTGCCCCGTAAACGAAGGCAATTGAATTTGGAGGGATTCAATCTCCTGTTGGAGTTTGTGGAGTTTTGCAATTTTTTGCAGTTGAAGGTTTTCTTCAATCGAGTCTGTTATTTCCTGGAGATTGTCAGGAACAACTAATGCTTGGCTGGAAAGCCATTTTTGAATTTGGTTTTGTTCTTCATTCTCCTCTACAGCTTCTTTGCAAGACCGTATTGGTTTTGCAGATGATATAGGTTTTGGGGTTTCTTGAGGTTGGTCCTTTTGGACCTCTATCTTTTTTGTTTTTCTGGGCATCTCCCAAGTCCTGTTTTGGAGAAATTCTCTGGTTAGAAAATCTAGAATTGAGTTTTGTTCTCCTTTTATAAATTCAATTCCAAAATAAAAAATGCTAAGAATTGCTTGCCATCTGGAAAAAAGTTGTTTTGATGCAATGTTTTGAACATCTTTTTGTAAAACTTCCTTTGCAAATTTGCAATCAATTCGAAGTAAAAATTTTTGATTGAGTAAATCGCTTTGAAATTTTGTAATGCACATGACAATTGAAAGAATTTCTTTTTTAATGGTAGAGTAATTCTTTTGGCAATCATTCCAATGTGCAGATGTAAACTGTACAATACATTCTTTGTTATTTGTTATTTGTTTAAGGATACCCCCGTAACCTATGTCCGATGCATCTGTCTCAACAATTTTTTGGGCTGAAGGGTCAGCTAGATGCAAGCAAGGTATTTCTTTTACTTGTTTTTTTGATCATTTGGACTAATTTTGTGTGTTCTTCAGTCCAAGCGATAGGGTTTTTCTTTAGTCTATCATGAAGGGGTTTTGCTATCCTATTAATGTTAGGACCAAAGTCTAATACATAATTCAAAGATCCTAAGAACCTTTGTAATTGTGTTTTGTCAAGGATCTTATCAGGAAATTTATCTGCGAAGCATAGGGATCTCTCAATGGGTGGAATAGTGCCTCGAGAGATGTAATGTCCTAGGAAACGGATTTTTGTTTGAAAGAGTGAGACTTTGGATTTTGAAACAACCATTCCGGCTTTCTTAGTAATCATTAAAAATGTTCTAAGATGTTTGAAATGTTGTTCAATAGTTTCTGAAAATATCAAGACATCATCAATGTAGACAATGCAGAATTTTGAGTATGGATTAAAAATTTCATTCATAATTCTTTGGAATTCTGAAGGAGCATTCTTTAATCTAAAAGGCATTACTGTCCACTCATATTGACCAAAAGGGACTGTAAAAGCTGTTTTATAACGATCTTTTGTATCAATTTGTATTTGACAAAATCCTGATTTCATGTCAAATTTTGAAAACACAGAAGAAGAGTGTAATTTTTGTAAAAGATCTTTTTTGTTTGGAATCGGGTATCGAATCCATTTTAAAGCTTTGTTTAAAGGTTTGTAGTTTATGACCAACCTCGGTGTACCTCTTTCTATTTCAGAATTTTTATTCACATAGAAGGCTGCACAACTCCAAGGTGACCTAGATTTTGTAATTAGACCTTTTTGTTCTAGGTCTTGGATTTCTTTTTTGCAATGTGTTTCAAGTTCATAATTCATTTGAATAGGTCTAGCCTTAGTTGGGATTTGTTTATCAGAAAAGCCATTCTCGTATGGTAGGTCTACCATGTGTTGTTTTCTATTCCAAAAAGCATTTGGTAAATCTGAACAAATTTCGTTTTCAATTCTCTTTTGAAGATCTAAAATTTTCTGTTTTACGAAATTATTTTGTAATTGTTGTTCAGTTTTGAGAAAAGAAACATCTTGTTTTAAGAAATATAAATGTTTTACTTTTCCTTGAATCAAACAATTTAATTCAAATTTGTAAACAGAACAAGCTTTCAAAAGATTTAAATTCTTTGTCCTGGGTTTTTCAATAAAAGGGAAAATGATTTTGGCCTCTTTTGTTTTGCAAGAAATGCTGTCGTAATTTACTGAGTAGGGAGTTATCATGTTAATGAAAGGAGTCCCTAAAATGACAGTATGAGTAATATTTTCTAATAAAACAAAAGGAGTTTGGATTGAAACATTACCATTTTTAATGGAAGCTTCAGTTTTATTTTTTATAACCATGTTGGAGTTATTAGCCGCAACAAGTTTTTCATTAGATTTTTGTAGAAATCTATTTGGTACAATGCTACTTTTTAAGCAATTTAAATCTGCTACAGTATCAAAAAGTGCAATTGTTTCAAATTTGAAATCTTCAGAAAAAACTAAATTAATTTTAATTAAGTATTTTCTTGTTGTTATAGTTCTTAAAACGAACAAGAAATCCTCTGGGATTTCCTCTAAATTTTCAATTTTGTTAGAATATTCTTCATTTTCTTTTTCTTCTTCATCCTGTTCTTGGTCAGAAGAGGTATGATTTTGTACCTGGGAAAGAAGGTTTTGAAGAATGTTTGAATCAATTTCTTGCTTTTGTTTAAGAGTTTTTAACTCTTGTTTAACGGTTTTGATCTCTTCTTGAAGGGATTGAATTGTGACATGGGCTTGTGTCTTTGTTCTTTTTCTTAAGATATTTTTTAGGTTATAAGTGGTCTTAGGAAGTAATTTTGATGAGGATGTAGAAGGTTGACTTTGTTTTGATTCCAAAGTATTTAACAGTTTTCCTATTATTTCTCTTTGAAGTTTTGTATCTTCAACCTGTTTTATAATATCAAGGATTAGTTCTTGATCTTTTGTTAAAACATTAATAGATTTTGTACCTGCCTCTGAATTGTTAAGAGAGTCAGAGGTTCCTAGTTCGTCAAACTGTAAAGGTTTATCATTTTCTGATGAACCAGTTTCAGAATCTGTGACTGTTTCTTCTTCAGAGGTTTCTAAAAGTATTGCCTCTATTTTTTGAATTATTTCTTCATCGATTTTTAATTCATGGAGTTTTTTATTTCTCTTGCAATATCTTGAAATGTGTCCTATTTGGCCACACTTATAGCAAGTTATTTGTCTTGAAGTTTGAGGTTCAAACTTCTTTTGAAAAGGTTTTTTCTTATAAAAATTGGGTTTTCTTTGATTGTAAGAATTTTGGGGTCTAGATTTTTTTGTAGAATTCTAGTCTTTCTGGTTTAGTGAAAGATTTTCTGTGAGGTTTTCTATATAGTTTCGAACAAGACCCTTCACAGTCTTTTGAAATATTAGTCATGGGTATTTCAAATTGTTTACAAAAGGATCCTAGTTCTTGTCTTGTCCTTTTCATTTCCCATTTTAAATGTTTTTGGAGTTTTAAATCTTGACAGATTTTCAAACCTTCTTTTTGAGTGAAGCTAACCAACTCACCATAAGTTAAATGGTTATATGGGATTTGGTTTACCCCATAAACTTCTTTGATTTTGTTTCTAACCTTTTCTTCTAAAAGGGTTGGGAGTCCTGCAAGGAATTTCTCTTTCCAGAATGGTTGGTTTGAGTCTTCCCTTAGCATAACTCTGGTTAGGAAAGTGTTTTTGTAATATTGGAATTCAGAAAGTTTCTTACATCTAAGGTTGGATAGGAGTTCGGCATTTTTGTCTTTTAAATGTGATGGATCACCTATGAAGTGCAAGCTAATTATGTGTATTAGTGTTGCAACTGCATCAGGTATTGGGTTTCCTATTTCGTCGAGGATGGGAATTCCTTCCTCTATGGTTTGGATTGCGTTTAAGATTTCTAAGTGTTGATGGGGCGTGAGATGGTAATCCTACCATCCTTTGAGTTGGCCTGAGAAACTTGCTATTAGGAGTTCAGCTATCACTAGTAGAAAATTAAGCTTTTAATACGGCAAATTTAAGTTGTTTAACTGCCACCAGACTTAACAAATGAGGCAGAGGTATATTTAAATCGGTTGACTTGTATAAACGAGTTAACAAAATTATGTGGTGACAATTTTGTAAATATGTGAAACACGGTTAACACGGTTATATTGACAATCGACTTAATAGATACGGGAAAAATAAAATTAAAAAATTAATATATCCCATTATACTGTATCGCTAAATCGGTTACTTGACAAACGACTTAACAAAATAAGGCGGTGGCAATTTTGTAAATATTTAAAACTTGTTTAATGCGGTTCTATTAATAACCGACTTAAGATGATTTAAAGAGGAAGGTAAAGAATCTTAATGTTTTATCTTCCACCGGTTAACTACGTGTAACGTTTTAGCTTCCACTTTATTAACTAGTATATTATAAATCTTTTCTATTCTCTAACCATTTTTGTAATGCATTTAGTCGACTCCACGTCCATCGTCCAACTCAGTTTCATGTTTCATTGGCTAACGTACACTCTTCACGATAGCGCCAATTTCATCGCCACCTTCTTCACAATGGCGTTTCATCGCCACCATTTCAGGTATGGTCGTTCAAGTTATTGACTAATAAATTTATATGCATAATTTTTTATAATTTTCTATTCTTCTATTGTTGATTTATAACAATAATTTTGTGATGTTGATAAAATGATGAGTATATGTGCATTTAGATAATTATAAGTTGTTATTGATTGTATTTTTTAATATTCATATGATAAAAAAAATTAGGATTCAACGAATATTGATTGTGTGTTTTTCTTTTCTTCCAGATATTTGATGACTCGAGATCAGTTCACCCGAATCAAAGTAAATAAGTTCAAAAACATCGTGTGGATTTTATTTTGAAATTAATTGAAGAAAATGATATTAATATATATCTATTGAATATTGCTACACTGTGGTTTTGTAATTTTGTTAATGGATATCTACGTGAAAACAAAATAAGAAATTTATATAAAAATAAATAAAAATTATTATTATTTTAACTATATCTATTAAGTCAGTTGATCAAAATATCCGACTTAAAAAGATGATGTATTGTACTGAATTTACGATATTTAAGTCGGTTATGCTGAATCGACTTAATATGATGAAGCTATGTTAAGTCGGTTCATGAAACGAGTTAAAAAACAACATATTTTTTAAGTCGTTTGTTGTTAACTCGGGCACGAAACCGACTTAAAATGTAGATTTTAACCGACTTTAAAAGACAAAATTCTACTAGTGTATGGCTTTGTCAGGCGTGTTGGCCTGGGTTTTATAAGCATTTGATGCCATTGTCATTTGTTGGAGGAGACCTAAGATGTTGTATTCGGACATACCATCTATGTTCCATTCGTAGACAGTGTTGGCATTGTATTTGGATTGAGAGAGGACATTAGGTCTATTTTCAATACCTAAGTCAGGTGCTGTGACCATGGCTAAAGGTTGGCCCTTTTGCCACTGGAGTTTGCACAAGTTCTGTGTTTCATGTTCAGTTTCAGAAACTTGGTCTAGAGTTGTGACCGTTTTGTCAAGGGTATCTTTAGCTACCATCAGTGTGGAGGTAGAAGAATTTTCTATCCTACTAAGTTGTTCATGTAGGGCTTGGGTGAATTCTGATCAGCCTTCCCTAAACAGTTTTTGGCTTGTTTTTGAGATTTTGAATGGTTTAAAAACTGGGTTTTTCAGTTTTGGATCAGTTGTCTCAATCGGAGAGATAGTGGAATTTTGTTGGTTTTCTTCTATATTTTTCAGAACTATCACTTGGGATTTTGAAAGGGGTAGCATCTACTGGTTTCTCTAGGTGTGTTATTATGATTTGTCTTAAAGGTGGGTGTTCAGACTGGATTTTTTGTCCGGTTACTAAATCCCATTCTGGAGTTTTGTTTCTGGTTGTTATGGGATTAACAGAACCTAGGTTTTGTGTGAAAGGGTAAGAAATTTGGTTTTGTTTAGCATAACTTTCAAACCATTCAAAGAATAGAATATGGGATTTGTTTTGTAAAATGAACTTGTAAAACTCGTTCTGAATGTCATGCCTTTGTTTTAGGAAGTTTTTGAAGAACCAAGTTCTTTTTTTCCCTATTTCTGGAAGCATAAAAATCATTATGGAGAATAATTTTATTAACGTCAAATTCTTTTTCTATAACATTAAGTTCATTGACAACATTTTCAGTTATAGCAGAGAAAGATGGTGAAGTTGGTGGAGAAATATTTTGTTGTTCCTCATTAGTGTTTTGAGGTGCTGTGTAAATTTGATGAGGTATATTTGTGGAGTAGTCAACGTTTTGAAAAGAAGCGCTTGGTATGTTGGAACATGAGAAACGCGATTTTGTAAAGTTTTCTAATTTTTGAGGCAATTGTACGATTGGAGATGACTTGGAGGAACTAGCATCAGAATATCTGGCACTAGAAGTTCTTGAAAAACTAGAGGTTCTTGAGAAACTTAGTTTTACTCTACCATCGTTGTATTGTATGACTTGTTTGAGATTGTTGTTTGGTTTTGACTGTTGGAGAGGCTGTGGTTTAACAGCTCCTTCCAGAATCCATTCTTCAGGAAGATCAATATCTTTCCAGAGGATGGTTTTTGGAATAACAGTGTTTGCCTTAGTCAAATCTGTTTGTAAAAATAGCGTTTCGCCTTTTTTATTTTCAAAATTTTTTGTTACTGTAAAGGCTGAAAACATTGCATTGTAATGAATTCTGTAAATAATAGCTACAGGAATAGATCCTTCTATCATTTTGTAGTTATGAGTTTTGATTTGAAGCATGAGAGATTTTGTAATGTTTGGATCTTTTAAGGATAAAGAAAAATTTGGATAACATCCAAACCAAATTGGTCCTTGACACAGACTAGATTCAACTGTGCTTATAATTGAATCTTGGAAGTTTAAGAACCTTGCATCCCGTAGGACGCATAGGATTGAAGTGTTTAATCCTTCCCGCGTTAGAGGTTTTATACCGACTTGAACAAGACCTATATGTATGAAATTATAGTTCCTGTCAGCGTGTTTTTTGAGAGTTTTTGAAGAAAGAAGATATATTGTTTCAAAGGGGTCAGAAAGAGTAACATCACGTTCCTCCGTTTTGATATTTTGACCCAAAGCTTCTCTTAAAAATATTTATTTTCTTTTAAAAATGACTATAATTTTTTTACTTAGGAGTGATGCATCATGTGATAAATAAAAGACAGACATAAAATGACTTGATATATTCTTTTTTTTTTTTTAAAGAACGTAATGCAATTTATTAAAATATTATTTATTTATCTGCAAAGTAAATCTTTCAATTGTTAGATTGATGTTCATTTATGCTATAAAATAAATCAAATTCTCTTTAGGTTAAATTCAAGAGATACAAAGTTGACTGAAATTAACTAGGATTTAATTATTAACTAGCGAAAGAAAATTCACTTATGCATTTCTATTTAAAGATAACGATGAAAAGTAAATAACTTAAAAATGTACCAGAACGGTTTTATTAATACAAAACATTATTTTTAAGTAAAAATCTCCTTTTCCCACGGGCATGCATCAAACAAACATCATTCATGCAACTATTTGAGTTCATTAGTACTTAAATATTGATGTAAGGATTCAGTTCATCCCACGCCAAAAATTAAACAAAATAATAAGTTAATAGCCATAAGAATCATAACTACTTTAAATCAAATACATACTAACAAACATATTACTCATGAGATTATAATGAAAATCATAACTTTGTAATTAAGTACCTAAACAACACAAAAATCGCAACTTTACATCAAATATATGACAACAAGCATATTACACATGTTGTAATAATAAAAATCAAAATTTTATAATTAAGTTTATCAAGGCAAACATATTACCCAAAAAAATCAAAAACATTATAGTTAAATTCTATAAGACAAACATAAAATCATTTTTTTTTTCTTTTAAGACATCATATCAATAGCTTACAAACCACTAATTTAATATCTAGTCCAACCTTGCATGGGGAAAAACCCTTACCTCATGCGCTTTACTTTCTAGCAACACGTTCTAAGACTCACAAATCAAATAACAAGACAAAATCTAAACTTTACTTTTGATGGTATTAAAAGAATAATGAAAATTGTAATTCGACTTGACGATAATAATGGAAATATAATAGGTATCAGAATAGAATATGAAGGTGTGTAAATGACCTTAATTTTTTTTTTTGCTAAAAGTTATGACACCAAAAATTGCATAAAATTCTTTTTGTAGAGAGTTAAAATAAAATTATAATTTTGGTTTAAGAGAGAGGGTGGTGTGAGATATAACAAAGGAGAATAGTTTTTTTTTTT
>JBBPBR010000004.1:42349265-42391517 GCA_037974775.1 Cicer pinnatifidum
ATATATATATATATATATATATATATATTTAAAATGCCCAATTTCATTTTAAAAATTCAAAATCTCTGTATTACTTTTAATTTTATATTTAAATCTGAATATATATATAAAATCATGTTGTCTTTTCATAATACTATCCTCATGATTTTGTCAATTTTTATTCAATTAATTTTTTTTTTTGTCTAAGCAACAAAACAAAAACTATCTTTCAGTCAACAAAGGTTGAAAATTCTGAGAGAAATTTCCAAAATATATTTGAAATTTAGCAAAATTAAATCACTTGATATATTACTTGATCAAGTGGTTGCAACGTTTGAGTTTAATTCAAACCAATGCATCTATTTAAGTTACCAAATGTTAAATTTTTTTTCAAGAGTTGTTTTCTTTCACCAATTGATATCAATTTCTCTATAAATAGATATACTTTAGAGGTAGAAAATAGAAGACGAAATTCATGTTACATGAGTCAAATTTCTGTCAAAAATATTTCTGAGTAATTTATTCTTTTCTCCAGTACACGAGAGTAAATGAAGAAACTTTATTTTGTAAACTATCATTTATTGATAGGCTTGATGTGAATGTGCAATTCACCTCAAGGATTCCATAGTATTCTGAAGAGGGTTCACCGGTTAACTCGTTTGCATCCAATATATATAGATTGGTGGAGGCGAATTGAATCTAATGTTTAGTGTAATACATACACGTTTGGAACTTATTTGTACAATCTTCATCATCATCAATGAGATTTCAGGAATATTAAATTTAGATATATTTTGAAAATGGTGAGGGATTGTGAGGGGTATTTCTAAAATATGTTTGGAATTCTCTAATAGCTATATTAATGTAGTGAAATTAAATAACTTAATATATCACTTGGTCAAGTGGCTGCAATACTTGGGTTTAATTCAAATCGATGCATCTGTTAAGTTACCAAATGTTACAATCTTTTTCAAGAGTTTTTTTCTTTCACCAATTTGTATCAATTTCTCTATAAATAGAGATACTTTAGAGGTAGAAAGCTGAAGATGAAATCCATATTACATGAATCAAATTTCAGTCAAAAACATTTATGAGTCATTTCTTCTTTTATCTAGTGCACGAAAGTAAATAAAATAATTTTATTCTGTAAATTATAATTGATTGATAGGCTTGATGTGAATGTGCAATTCACTTCAAGGATTCCAAAGTATTCTTGAAGGGGATTTGTCAGTTAACTCGTTTGCATCCAATATACATAGATTGGTGGGAGCGAATTGAACCTTAAGCTTAGTGTAATACACACGTTTGAAATTTATCTGTGCAACTTTCATCATCATCAATTTGATCATCTTTTTGTTCAAAATTTGTAGCATACCCCCACAAAATCTTTCCATAGAATTATAAAAGTTGTTTTGCATCTGAAAATCCTTAAAGCTTGAAAATCCTTAAAGCTTAAAACACATAAATTCATGAAACCAGTTCAAAATTAAAAAATAGATGCAAAAGCATATCTTCTACAAGATATATCAAGTTCATTGACCTCGTGTATCCCATACTACAAGGTAGTGTACACAATCATAATCCAAGTGTATATAATCTCGTTTTATACTTTGATATCTCGGTTCCATAAGCCTTCATTGAGTATCGTTCACCATATTTATCAATTCTTTAAATATTAAAGTAATCATCAATATCCATAATTAATCTTTCCTCACATTCTTCACACTTCATAACCTCGCGCAATCATCTATAATAATTTAAGTAGGTAAATTAGTCTTCCTAACTAAACAATAATAAGGTTGGCATATAACTTCATTAATAACATTATGAATTGCTAACGAGCATTACCTCTCTCAATTGTTTATATCTAATAGTGTTTGAGTCACTTAAGATATGACTGATTAAAAATAATCAAATGAAATTATAATATCAATGAAAGTATGTAACTAAAGTTTGTAAGATATAAACATGCTTACCAAGCTTAGCTCTAATAAAATCTTTGTAACGATTTAAAAATTCTAGTTTTAAATTAAAATTCTATTTCAACATTTTAAAATTATTGAAATGGATTCAAAGATAAAAGAGTTGATTTGGGAATATCCTTAACATTCTTTTACCTTAATAAAGTAAAAAAAATAAGTGGACATTACCTCTGTAGCTTTTAGAAGAAAACTGGAATTCTCTAAAAAGATCAACATAACATTCTTTTAGAAGAAAACCGAAATTAGCTTTAAACGGAACCGAATCAAAGAAAACAAATAAATTAAACAAAAACTAAGAGAAACACTCTAAACTATTTTTAGAGAGAGATATATGAGGAAGAGAGATGTAGCCATAATGCATTCCCATCACCTATTTATAGGAATCAATTAGGAAGATTGTGATCGAAGCTTATTCCCTAATAGGATCGTATAACCCAAATGTTATAAATCTTCCATTTTCTTAACCATGAAATATATATTTATTTAAGGTTTAATAATTTTTTTAAACTTTATAAAATTTTAAAATTTTATTTTTAATTTTGATAAAAAAATATTATATTTTTTAATTTTAATAGAATTATCATGCACACATTTTTAATTTTCTTTAAAATATCCATAATATTTTTAAACTACTTTTTTTATAAATATGCTTAAAATATTTTAAAAATATCCTTCACAAAAATTTAAGCAGTATTTGAAGAAAGTATTTGAAACAAATAAATAAAATAGAGTGGAATTGTTGCGTAGTTGAAAGAAGTATTTAAAATACTTTTAACTGCTTTGAAGTAGTAAGGTTTGGTGTTTGGCATTGCTTGTTAGCAAAAAGAAAACAGCTAAGAAAGTGCATGGCATTGCTTGCTAGAAACAAGAAATAAACTAAGAAAAACAGTAAAATGTATTTTTTCAGGTTCAATTGACTTTTCACACAAAAAAAAAAAAAAGAGTAGAGAAAAGCAAAGGTGAAGTTAAACGGAAAAAGGCAAAGGTGAGTACAATGTGAAGACCGATAAATCATTTTTGGATTGGTTACCAACACGTAGATCGACAAGAATGAAATAATGATCGGCTTCGGATTGATTATGGATGTGTAGATCGACATGGATGAAAAAATAATAGCCGTTTTCGGATTGGTTATCAATGCATAGATCAACAGGAATGAAAGAATTATTGTCTTCGAATTGATTATCCAATGCGTAGATCATCATGGATAAAAAAATAATGATCGTTTTCGGATTGGTTACTGATGCATAGATCCATAGGAATGAAGAAAACTAGTTTACAAGGTTGTCGAGTAAAGGTAACGCATGAATGAAGATGCATGAGTAAGTTATGTATGACGTATGATGTATGATTTATGTGTGTTATGCATAAATTCTTGTTCATTTCTTTGATCCCCGATCCTTATTATCTTCTATGCTCATAAGATTCAATGGATGAATGGAGATAACAACCATTTTTTGTATGATGACTCTAGTATATCTCGTGTAAGAAAGGGGGGTTTGAATTGTGACCCTTTTAAATTTTGATTACTGTGTTTAATTTAAATTAATTTAAGATCAAGCTTGGTTAAAATAGAATGTCCAGAATATTCTGGATATGTTAGAAGTAAATAAAACAAATTAGTATATAATGAAGTGTAATTTGTGTGTGCAAATAATTTAAGATAAGGAATAAAGAGATCAAACACAAAAAGTATATTAGTTCATCCAATTCGGCCTAGTCTAGTTCTCACAACCGTGAGATTTTCACTATGTGCTTCATAACCAGAATGTTCTTTTTCACACATTTTCTCTTGATCACACCTTGATCAATTACAATCTTCCCTTGCAACCTAGAAATGATTTTTACAATCACCTTTCAGCATTGAAATGATTTTTCCAAACATACTCAATCTACCATAAAAGATAGACATGAGTTACAAATGATGTGTGTGATAAAAATGTTTGGGATCTTGAAACTTCTCAATACTTGTTTAAGATAAATAAAGACAAACTCAGTAAATGATGATCCAAAGATATATGAAGAGAGATGAAGTTTTTTGGAAGAGTTTTTGACTTGTTATTATTTG
This sequence comes from Cicer pinnatifidum, assembly GCA_037974775.1. Taxonomy (NCBI): domain Eukaryota; kingdom Viridiplantae; phylum Streptophyta; class Magnoliopsida; order Fabales; family Fabaceae; genus Cicer; species Cicer pinnatifidum. Next base: position 42,353,295 of record JBBPBR010000004.1, read on the forward strand.
AAAAATTGTTGGTAGATTTATAGATGATAAAATGCTTTGAATATTCAGTTTAAAATGAATATATTCGTTGGACACACTTTCCAAGTGTTAAACCTATTTTAAAGCAATTAAACATGTGTTTATATTGTTGTCTAGATGGTTCTTGACAAACGAAAAACATTATTGCTTTTGGATTTGATGGAAAACATGAATGAGTGAGTGGATGAGCTATGAAATGTTAGTTTGGTAGTGTTTCCAACCAGAATTATGCAGAGCTTTCTACAGAAAATTGTAAGTACAATGTACTTGTGGGGTTGCTCACAACTTGTAACACCCCGATTTTTAACAGCGCGAGTGTATTTCTTTTCTTAAACAAATTAATAAAATATTATGTCGTAACACAAACGACAAGAGTCATAAATAATTACATCGTATATACAAATAAGCTAAAATAGGTTTTGGGCCAATTGTCTACAATACACAAATATGAAAATACACTGGGAATATGAGACCTATCAAACATCGCTCATACCCCTAGGTATTCTCGGCAGACACTTGCATAAAAGTACTGCTCCAAGAATACTATACCCCCATGATCAAGTCAAAAAAAAGGAACATGGACCCACCAAACTGATGGAGAATAAACACAAAAACACAATAACAATTAATACACATTGAATATAAAATTCCCCCAACTTCCAGGAATCCATGAGGAGCAACAACAAATTTATGGCAACAAACTAATCAAAATAAAAGAGCATAAAGAACACCAATATTTTAAACCCCTCAATGCAAAACCATGGGTCGTCCAGATCAAAAAAATAGCTACACTATAATCAAATAAGGGTACAAGAGAGTCTCAAAATGTTGCACAAAGTGTGCCTACAACAAGCTAAAACAACAAAGCAATAAAACCTACAAATGAAAACAACAACAAGAAAAACATCCAAAAATCTATTGTTGTGCGAGCACGATTTCTCCCCATCCAAACGTCATTTCGCCGATCCGACCGTTGAAAAGGACGACCTGAATGTTGCGAACCTATTGTCCAATCAGCCCGATCCAACGGTTAACGAATGCGCAATCAACGTTTTTCTGATACAAAATCGGGAATATGATTACTCCTCTCTTTTCTCTTTTGGTGGTTGTCTTTCCTATCAAAATAGTCTTTCTCTTGTAACTCTAATTAGACCACTCTCCACTTAAATAAGTGAGACACATAGGCTACAATATTTGGGTCTTTCCCCACATAGGAAGGGAGCCCGATATCATACACAAACAAAAGTCAATTGTCAATATATGTTATAGATACAGTCATCCAAACACAAAATAAGTACAACCACTAAGAGAAAGACATTAGGTCCCTATACAACAAAAAGTAATATGATCATCAACTAGCAATTACAATAACAAGGGTGATCTCCACACACTCCGCAAGTTCCTTCTGACGCAGTATCTCTCCAAAAAGTAACTTCCTCCTCACCAACATCCATAGAAAGATCGGTCTCCTCAGAAGTCAGATCCAACCACTGTATTCCCAGCTCCTACGGTGGCCTCCGCCTCAACTCTAACTAAGACATCCTCTGCATTTTTCCATCCTTCATTCATCCCGAACACCAATCCTGGGGGTACCATATAGTTGATCCTTTCGTGAGTGAGCACCACAAGATATACTGCTACAACTTTCCTACTTGTCTTCACTACCCTCCCCGTATAAGTAGCCATGCTTGAGATGGAGTCGTATACCCAAGCAGTTGGCGAATATCGGTTAGGGAAGTCTAACGATGTTTCCATCGTCAAAGTAACAATCAATGGAACGAACTCGGATATCATCTGAGGACAAAGCCCAATTTCCATAATAATGTAAAGGATCACCAACCAAAATTAACAAATAACATTTAACACTTACATCAAAACGACAAGCAATAACAATTAGTAATTACAACATGATGACAAACAATAACAGAGTATGTATATACCATTATCATATTATAACAAGCATGACTCGTGTGTCAAACACCTTAATGCAATGTTTATATGCCAATGCACATGATTCCAGAATTTCGAAACCCTCCTCGAGCGCCGTAAATCATAAATGTACAGTCTCTCACAGACCAGTACTAATTACCGAGGTGCCACCTATCATAGATCAATATGATTTACTAAAGTGTAGTCTATCACGGACCTACACAATAAATAAATCATCGTAAGGATAAGATGGATCAATCAACTCATGGAACCATCATGTGGCTCATCACGATCACCACTAACTTTGTGGCCCATCACGGTCACCACTAACTCTGTGGCCCATCACGATCACCACTAATTATGAAATGCATGAGCATACTCTAACTCTTTCACAACATCCATTATATAAATGTAGCTATTAAAATACTCCCATTTTAATACTCATTATAAACTAATAATTTTTCACACTTTTCACAGAGCATACTCAAGACATATTATTCTCAATAAAATTCATAACATATAGCAACACATATTATCACTCAAGAATGCATCATCATATCAATATTAATCATCACATAAATCACACATATAAGGTCCCTATATGTAAACAAAAAATTTGGAAGCAGTCATCACCTTAGTTATAGCTTTTTCAACAGTTATCACTACCACAATCAAACACAGCAAAAAATCTCGTTCGTGTCGACACCTTTAATCAAACAGTATTTGACTTAGTCAAATTAATCCCTTAAACTTTAACTACCTTACAAATCATTTGTTACTCCTAACTCCTTAGAACATATTTTACTAAAATAGTTTACAATGAGTAAGAACTATTAGTACTCTGAACTACAACACACTTTCAACATATAAAATATATTTTTAGAAATTAACATCCTTTAATTTTTCAGTGAATTCACTAACAATTTTTTCGAAATGTTTTAAATTATTATTCTAAATAATTTTCACACAACCATAAATTTTTCTCAAATTTACCGTAACTCATTTTTTTTTCTCAAATAACTACAAGTTTGATCCATTACACATTTTTTTTTTAAGACTAAAATTTCAATCAAAGTATTTACCTCATAACAACATAACCACACAAAACAAATATCAATGAATATTTTTTTCTAATTTCAAAGTTCTAACTCTTTGAAATATTTTCATCCTTTTTAAAATATATATTTTCCAGTAAAGTTTGTATTTTAATTCATGAAACTTTGACTCTTTTAAAAAAAATAATTTCTTACTAAATATTTTAACATTTACTTAATAAACTTGAAACTTTAATTAAAATCATTCAAACTTTTCTAAAAATTAAAAGTATACATATACAATCTTGAAACCACAATTCACTAATTTTCCTTAAATCATAAGTTCAAAAATTTGTTAATCATGTGTATACATTCTTAATCATCAATCATAACCACTATTCTTGGAAATGCATAAACTAAGAAAAATCATTTTTATTTAATCACCACGATAACATTAATATATCAGAGTTCTCCCCACGGCTAACTTGATCTCGATTTCTTTTCGAGACTCAAGGAGCTAACTACATAAACATAAATATTTATAAAAATTTGTTCACAACTAAAATTTATCCAACCACAACAAAATTCTAAAATTATATCTTTTTCACACACCAAACTTTTAAAATCAAATGATCTATATTATTTAGTTAAAACTAAGTAAAATGAATATTTTTAAAAATCAAACATACACATACTCGACTATTAAAGCACCAAAAATTTGAGTTAATAAAGTATTCTAAACATTTTCTTTTGAAACTCAGTCTAAGAGTAATTAAAAGAGTAACATTTATAACTCTAAACATTTTAATTTCAATATAACTTTTATCTCAAACTCTTTAACTTAGTTAAAATTTGAATATTTTTTACAACTTTAACAACTCTAAATTTTCTTGTAAAATTTCAACTTCAGTTCAAACTCATTTAGTCGAAAATAACTCATTACATAACTCAAACACATCAAAATCAATTTTTTTATAACCATTACTAACAAAATCATCAACAACAACAACAACACAACAACAAATGATTTGTTAAGAACTCAAAAATTTCATTCATTCCCCCCACCGTATAGAATTTACGAACTTTGGAAAAAAAGAGGAGGAAGTAAGTGTCTCACCTCAAATAAATTTGCTCACAAGAACTGTCTTGTAGAGATGAGCAACTTTCCTTCCTAACACTTCTTGAATGGAGGCTTTGATCTAGTAAAAAATTGAGGTTTTTTGTTTGTTTTTTAAACCACCTACATTTTCATTTTTGTAATAAATTTTTTCGTAACTTAATTAAATTATACTCTAATAAATAATTTTATTTTGGTTCTCAAAAATATATATATATACCTATTTTTGAATGTATTATTAACTTTAACAAAATATAGCTTTGGTACTTAATTCATAAAATAAAAATTGGGCTAAAGGTCTAAGCAATTCAACACAAAATACGTTAAAATTAAACAAATTAGAGTTTAGAAAATTCAGAGTCATACACAACTCATCAATTTGGAAATCAATTTTTAGGTTGTTTTCTTCCTTTGGGCATTCAGCTTGAGTCATGGGCTTCACCATTGATTTGAGCAGTCTTCATACTCTTTAAATTGTGGTTTGGATTGTGGAAAATGATATATTTTAATTTTATATTTAAAAGAGAATAACCAGGATGATCTTTGGTAAACCCAGAATATTTTTAGTTGTGTTGTATGGAAAACGTGGATGAGTGATTTAGTAGTTTTCTAGTGTCAATCTTTTACCTTAGAAACATGATGTACTTTATGTAAAAAAGTGCAACAACAGTATCCTTGTTGTCCTTGCTCATTGCTTCAATAGACATGTGTTGTAAGAACGTTCCTACTTTCTTATCAGAACGTTATTAGTTTCTATTTTTGAGTGAGTGCTTGAGTTAGATCTTTAACAATTGTTATGTGTCATGTTTTCCTGCTCTTTGCGCGGGCTGTTTTTTACAGTGTCAATGTCATATCGTTTTTGTTCTTATTGTACTTATTAACCATCAATCTGGAGATTGATCTTGTTGTTTGTTCTTGATGCTTTGTTTTTCCTTCTGTTGATCTTATGGAAAGAATATGTCCAAAATGATCTTACGTATATAATTTTGTTCCTCTGTAATTAATACTGGGGATTTTCAATGTAGATTGATATATTTTCGTAGCCCATAACGATCTTGAATTCAATAAGGCTTTATTCTTCGTAAACCATAATGTTCTTGGATTAATGTTGTGAAAACCATAATGATCTTTGTTTTTCTGTTTCATAACCAGAATAGTCTTGCTTTCTCATATTTCTGTTTATAATAAACTAGAATGATATTTGTTTTTCCATAATGATATTGTCATCAATTTCCAATTTAGGTAAGACGTGATTTGTTTTTATTTATATCATAATATGATCATTGATTGTTGTATAAATGTATTTGATCATCTTCTTCATGAAGATGCTATTTTGAAGATCATCTCTTGAACAATTGATACGTGATATATGATTTTTGAGTTTTTTTCATTATTGAGTGGATACTTATGCACTTTGATGAAGTGAATAGTTTCTTGCTTGTGCACTTATGCAATTCATGTTTCTTAAATAAAACTCAAGTGCAATCATTAGCAGATCACCATTCACAAAACTTAATCATTTATTTCATAAGGTTTGTTGTCATTAAAACATACATAATACCTCAACATTCTTTGCTCGGCCTATACATACTTTGAGTATTCTTTTCTCTGCCTCTCTAGATTTGATGTATTATTTCACCTCTTCAAATATCTCTTTTGAATGAAAGAGTTGTTGCCACTATCGAACTTGAGTACATTCATTCAAGTAGCTGCTTGAACTAACAAATAATCTCTCTTCATAATTTTAACTCTCATTGAGAGTATAATACAATTCAATTATATATCAATTCAAGTGAATAAACCAACTTGATTGATTTACATCAATTTCTAATAAATCTTGACATAGATGATTTTTCTTTCTTTTCTTTCAATGTTTTCAAGACTTTTTAAGAAAAAATTATTTGAGCATTATCTTTTTCTTTTTATATATTTTTCATTTTGAAAAGTTATTACTTAAATACTAAAAAATATATCCATCGAAAATAGTGTCATTGGAGATCTATACACGTAATAATTGTACACTAAGCCGTTAAAAGATTTGTACTATTCATTGTATTTTGTATTATTCATAGTATTATTCCAAGTTGTTGTTGTTCTACATGGCCGACTGTATTGTCCTAACTAGAGGATATAAATCATTTTCATATTCTAGTGCCACATCATCAGAAGAATATTAACAATAAGTAAATCTTCATTAATAAGTAAATCTTCATTATTGACTTGTTGACCAGAGGCATTTACTTTTCTAGATGATAGCTCTACAAGAGGAACCATTTGCTTCATAGAAATTACAAAGTCCTTTACTTCAGGATTTGACTTTTATTAGATCATTGACTTTTATGATATCATCAAAGGCTTCATTGACTTTTATCTTATAACTTAATCTGCACACTTAGAAAATAGTTAGAGGATAATTGTTCTTATTATTTTTGTTATCAACAAAACATCAATAAGAAGATTGTAGTTAAAACCACTTTTACACTAATAGAGAAATCTCTCTAAGTAACAACAAAGAAGTGGCAGTAACCTCTAAAATTGAGGCTCTCTCCCTACCAATATCATATAATCTTGTTTCCCTTCTAGCTACCGAATGTGCATGCCTCTCATCACTATATTGTTGTCCGAAGAATGGTGTACACTCAAGACATATGGTAATGGATCTCCTTCTATCATCTATCATATTAACTCTCCTACTTTCCAAAACAAGGTCAGTTGGAACTAAGAACTCTATCACTTTATTCGCAATGTTCACCTGAATGGTCCTACCCTCAATAGCCACCATCTCTACTACCAACCCTGAGTAGGCCTCTCTTCCTGAAGTTGGGTACCAACTCTAGGACGACCAATCATCTCAATCAGGAAAGGCTAGTGATGTCTTCGTCGACACGACAAGTCTAGAAAAATATATATAATCCCTCGTCCTCTATGGGATGGCATATAGCCTAAACTAAAATCACAACAAGTATCACCAACCAAAAATAATAGTTTTGATACGTACAAATCAAGTAGCATAGACAAAGTAAACATTCATACAAACATTAAAAATAACAACAAATATCAGCAAACGTATACATTTTTATCTCAAATAAAGAATTTCAAGTTCTAATAAAAATCCAAGATGTTAGTGCAGATAATTCCATAATATATTACCAACACATATTCTCATATGTTATTTAGTGCCAACACACAAAGCATGTTGAGCACTTATTCTAAAAGATGGAAGATGCCCTTACCTTTTTTGTTTTCCCGCAATTATCCCAATGTGGTCTAACTCGGATTCTAATACACCACCAATCAATAATTCAATTATATTAGTATCACCCAACCTTAAACTACTAATTCAAATTAACTTAGACTACGATTTACTCTTTTCTTTATTTGGTTTACCATGATGCATATTTGTGTTACATGAATTCTTTTTAGAAAAACGTTCTTAATAAAATGCTTATTAATTGAGTCTTCACAATTATCATTTCAGCAGTATTGAAATAAAAAATTGTTTTAAGAATGTTTCCAAAACATTTTTCAACCAACAATATTTGTCACAAACCCTAACATATATACTAACGATCATTATAAAATTTATTTTACTCAAAAACTACAGAATACCAAGCTTTGAAAAATCATATACTCAAGCTTGAAAACTGATTTTCCCAAGAATCAATTACTGAATAGATATGAGATACATTAACTTTTAGAGGATGATAATTAATTATAAAAATGATAGCAATTTTTGTGATGATAACTAACATGTTAAGAATAACCAAAACAATTATTTTACTAAAAACTTCATTACCAATAAATTAAAAAATTTGAGCACCAAGACTGTTTTTCCGAGAAGTTTCAACAAACAGTTTCACATGTTCAAATCTTCATTCATGAAAAAATCAAGACTTGAGTTGACCATGAATTTTTCTTAAATACAAACAACATACATGTCATGATCAAACAATTTTTAGGTCTCTTGAACAAAAGTCAAGATTTTCCTCTTTTGTTCTTCTAACCTTTCATTGAAATGATTTTCTTTACAATTTACTAACAACAATTTTTTTTTCTATCATACTAACCTAATGATCAACTTGATAACACATGCAACAAAACTTTATGATGCCGTGATGATCAAGTGATATTTTCTTAAAATTAAAATCAAACTAAAGATCGTAATCAAACTTCAACAACATGCAAGAACTCATTTATCAGATGCAAGCTTGAAAACAAAACTCAAATGAAAACCTATAGCTAATACTATCAACAAGCTTTGATAATTAAAATTAGGAAAAAAAAATTAAAATTTTGCTTACCCAAATGTGTGCATGGTTCCACCACCACCAAAGAGAAGAGAAAGAAAACTTTCCTTGTAAAATCAAGTGGTTCAATAGATAGAAGGGGAAAGGAAAAAAATGAAGAAGGAGAAAGGAAGAAGAAAGAAAGTAAATAGGAACTTAAAGAGATTTTTTTTTTGTTTAGTGTGTTAGTGCTGTTTGTGGAGCAACTTCGAATATAAATAGAGATTTTCTCTCTTAATTAGCTTAATTGATACTAGTCTAATACTTACTAGCTACCATTCTAATTACAATACATCTCGGTATATCTTAATTAATGATTATGTCAAATTCTAATTATTTAAGTTAAATTCCCTTAATTATGTCATTTTATGTCCTTACAAAGGTCATATATTTAATATCAATGATAATTCACTACGCCAAAAATGACATTTAACAGTGCACCTTTTACAGCGCTTGCTAAACACAAGCGCTGTTGTAAATATATTTTAAAAATAACGGAGCCTTTTACAGCGCTTTTTTGACAAGCGCTGTAAAACAAGTGCTGTTGTAGGGTCATATAACATTTGCGCATAATGTTATAAGGCTTTTACAGCGCTTTTCAAAAAAGCGCTGTAAAATGAAGCGCTTTCGCGTATTATTTTACAGCGCTTTTTTCACAAGCGCTGTAAAATACATGCACTTCAAATAATTGAACTACCTATTACAGCGCTTTTTTCACAAGCGCTGTAAAATACATGCGCTTTCATTGAATTTAACTACCTATTACAGCGCTTTTAGTACAAGCGCTGTAAAATACATCTTTCAAATAATTATATACGTTGGGAACCCTCATATATTCTACATCTTTCAAATAATTATATACGTTGGGAACCCTCATATCCTCTACGTACTGTGCGGCCATCTACATTGTCTCAGGTATTTTTTAATTTGTTTTTGTCAAAAAATCTTTAGTTTTTTAATAATTGAAAACTAAAAATTGTTATATATATATTAAATCTCTTGTACTAGTCAAAAACTCATACCACATGATCTGTTCTGTTTTGAAATTGTTAGTTGATATTGGTTTCTTTTTGAAACTTGTTGATATGTTTTGAAAGCTTATTATTTTTGTAACTGCATTTATATAGGTCGTATAATATGGATAGGAAATGGATGTCTGCCAATCGATTGTCAAAAGAGTATGAAATTGGAGTGAAGGAGTTTGTTGAGTTTGCAGTGAAGAATGCAAAAGATCCAAATAGAGTAGTTTGTCCTTGTTTAAAATGTTGTTTTGGAAAACGTGTAAGAGAAGATGAATTAGAAGGACATCTAGTATGTAATGGAATTGATCAAAGCTACACATGTTGGATAAAACATGGTGAGAAAAAAAAAAGGAAACATTAATTTTGAGAATAGTTCGACATATGCTTCAACTGACTTCGATACAGATACATATGAGCCGGACCGAGTTGATGAGATCGCAAAAGCAGTTGAAGGAGATCTTCGAGATTGTCCTAAAATGTTTGAAAGTTTGTTGAGTGATGCAGAGAAAGAATTATATAATGGTTGTACTAAATTCACAAGACTGTCGGCGATATTAAAGTTGTACAACTTAAAAGCGAGTAATGGATGGTTTGATAAAAGCTTTACAGAATTATTAACACGCATAAAAGATATGTTGCCAGATGATAATGAACTTCCCAGTCAAACCTACGAGGCTAAACGGATTTTGAGTTCTATTGGCATGAGTTACGAAAGGATTCATGCGTGTCCTAACGATTGCATTTTATTTCGAAATGAATATGAACTACTTAAGGCGTGTCTGAAATGCAATGTCTCTCGATATAAGAAGAAAGAATCTACTCCAGGAAAATTCGTGTGGTATTTTCCTATAATACCAAGATTTAGGCGCATGTATCACAGTGAAGAAGATTCAAAACACTTGACATGGCATGCAGATGAAAGAATTAGAGATGGAATGTTTCGACACCCTGCAGATTCCCCACAATGGGCAAAAATTGATCACGAGTATCCTGAATTCGGGATAGAGTCAAGAAATCTAAGACTTGCACTTTCTACTGATGGAATGAATCCACATGGTCTTCAAAGCATCTCACGTAGCACGTGGCCTGTGATTTTGGTAATATATAACCTACCTCCATGGTTATGTATGAAGCGTAAGTTTATGATGTTGCCTCTGTTAATTTCTGTACCCAAACAACCGGGGAATGATATTGACGTATACTTGATTCCTTTAATCGAAGATTTAAAACGTATGTGGGAGACAGGTGTGAAAGTTTATGATGGGTATAAGAAAGAATGTTTCACTTTGAGGGCTATGTTGTTCGGCACAATTAATGATTTTCCAGCATATGGTAATTTATCAGGATATAGCATTAAAGGTCAGTGTGCATGTCCTATATGCGAAGAGAGTACAAATTGGATGCGGATGAAACATTGTAAGAAGAATGTGTTTCTTGGACATCGTAGATTTTTACCTTATAGTCATCAGTATCGTGGGTGGAGAAATGCATTCAATGCAAAATCAGAGGAAGGTAAAGCTCCGTTAGCACCGACTAGATATCAAATACTTGAAAAAGTACAAGGTTTGACCAATAAATTTGGCAAACCTTTTGCGGGAGAGCTGGTCAAAACTGGGTGGCAGAAAAAGTCAATTTTCTTTGAATTGCCATATTGGAAGTCATTGTATATAAGACATTTCCTCGATGTGATGCATATTGAAAAAAATGTATTTGATACTGTTATTGGTACGTTACTCAATGTTCTAGGAAAGTCTAAAGATGACATCAACGCAAGATTGGACTTGGTCGATATGGGAATAAGAAATGAATTGGCTCCAGTAAAGAAAGAAAATCGCACATATCTACCTCCAGCCGCTCATACTCTATCTAGAAAGGAAAAAATTGTTTTATGTAAATTTCTACACGAAGTTAAAGTTCCAGAAGGATACTCTTCAAACATTAAAATTTTGGTTTGTATGAAAGACCTCAAGTTAAAATGTTTGAAGACCCATGATTGTCATATTCTAATGGAGCATTTGCAACCAATAGGTATACATTCCATTTTACCTGAAAAAGTTCGACTAGCCTTAACTAGATTATGTTTCTTCTTCAGGGAAATTTGTAGTAAAGTGATCGACCCTCAGAAATTACTGACATTGCAGAGGGAAATTGTTGTTACTTTGTGTGAGCTTGAAATGTATTTCCCACCATCGTTTTTTGATATAATGGTTCACCTTGCTGTTCATCTGGTTAAGGAGATACAACTTTGTGGGCCAGCTTATATGAGATGGATGTATCCGATAGAACGATATATGAAAATATTAAAAGGGTACGTAAAAAGTAGAAGTCGACTAGAAGGTTGTATTACTGAACGATACATTGTTTAAGAGGCTGCTGAATTTTGTACTAAATATCTGTCCAATGTTGGATCCATAGGGCTTCCCATGTCTCGTCATTCGGGAAGAATATCAAGAGAAGGGATAATTGGAAGGAGACTACTAACTATATCAAGGACAGAATGGGAGCAGGCACAATTGTATGTTCTGCACAATGATGATAAGGTTCAACCGTATGTTACAATACACATGGATCAGTTATCTCGTTTGAACATGAATAGGAATCAAAATTGGATAACTCGAGAGCACAATCGAAGTTTTATAACATGGTTAAAAAATCACATAGAGTCAAAATTTGATATAGACCCCGGATCAATTTCACAGAGATTGAGGTGGCTAGCAAATAGTCCGAGCTTACATGTCTTTTCTTACACTGGTTATGTTATTAACGGCTACACATTTTATACCAAAGAACAAGATGATCAGACCACTATGCAAAATAGTGGAGTCACTCTCGTAGCTGAAGCGATGCATGTCTCAAGTGCAAAAGACAAAAACCCAATATATGCAAATCTATCATATTTTGGGGTTATCGAGCGCATATGGGAGTTAGACTACACAATGTTTCGTGTTCCCATATTTGGTTGCAAGTGGGTCGATAATAATAATGGCGTTCGGATTGATGAGTCAGGATTCTTGCTTGTCGATTTTAATAGGGTGGGATACAAAGACGGGCCTTATATTTTAGCGTCGCAAGCTCAACAAGTGTTTTATGTCGCTGATCCTTCTGATGCTAAATGGTTTGTTGTCCTATCGACCAATAAAATAAGTGATGATAACAATAATAATGAAGATGTTGGTAATGATCTTTTATTTGCAACATCACAACAACCACATGAAATTGAGTCAACTGATGATGGTTTATATCTTAGAGATGATCATGATGAGGGAATTTGGATTAATCCATCGTTTCGTATTGTAAATGGACAAACAAATGTGAATCCCACCAGGAAAAGAAGAAGGGCATCTTAATGTACATGTTTAATTGTTTTATATAAGCCATGCATGTAATCTGAATTATTGTGATAAATATGCATGTAATCTGAATTATTGTGATAAATATGCATGTAATTTGAATTGAGTGTTTTATACTAATATGGCAGAATAGCAACAGATTTCATATCAGAAGTTTTTGAAATCAAACCATACATACCAGCATATTTGGATCCTAGTTATAACATCTCACAGTTTGCTACTGGTGTCTCTTTTGCTTCTGCTGCTACTGGTTATGATAATGCCACTTATATAATGTAAATTAAGTACCATCAAAAGGAACATATTGCATAATCGATTGGCACATCGATTTTAACTAAATATCTGAGTTACTGGGACAAGTCAAGTCGATTGGCAAATCGATTGGAATAAATGTCTGAGTTACAGGGAGACTTTAGCCCATTGTCAAATCGATTATGTCAATGAAAGTGAGTCGACTGAGTAATCGATTATTTTGATCTCGATGTTTGAACAAAACAATTATAATCGATTATTCAATCGATTCTGATATGAACTGAGTATCAGTTTCTGATATATGCATTAAAAGAATCGATTAGGTAATCGATTGCATGAATGAATTAGTTCATCATTTATCAGAAACAGATTGCATAATCGATTGGCACATCGATTTTAACTAAATATCTAAGTTACTGGAACAAGTCAAGTCGATTGGCAAATCGATTGGAATAAATGTCTGAGTTACAGTCATCCAATATTGAACCCAAACAAACTAAACACAAAAATAACATACTTAGGCCTTTTACAGCGTTTATTTTAAAAAGCGCTGTAAAAGACCCTTTTAAAAATAAAATAAAGAGACATTTTACAGCACTTACTTTAAAAAGCGCTGTAAAAGACTCTTTTAAAAATAAAATAAAGAGACATTTTAAAAATAAAAAAAAGAGACACCTAACAGGACTTTCTCTCACTACGCCAAAATTTGCCTTTTACAGCGCATTTTTTAAGCCTTTTGCAGCGCTTTTCAAAAAAAAAAAGCGCTGTGGAATCGAGCGCTGTAAAAGATACAACAGCGCTTTTAAAAAAGCGCTATAAATCATGTAAATATAATGCACGCTTGTTATGCACCTTTTACAGCGCTTTTTAAAATAAGCGTTGTAAAAGGCATACCCATATTTCATATTTTTGGTGTACCTTTTACAGCGCTTTTCATAAAAAGGGTTGTAAAAGGCATACCCATAATTCATATTTTTGGTGTACCTTTTACAGCGCTTTTTATAAAAAGCGCTGTAAAAGACACACCCATAATTCATATTTTGGTGTACCTTTTACAGTGCTTTTTATAAAAAGCGTTGTAAAAGGCATACCTATAATTCATATTTTGGTGTACCTTTTACAGCGCTTTTTATAAAAAGCGCTGTAAAATGTCCACCCAATGCACATTTTACAGCGCTTTTTCAAAAAAGCGCTGTAAAATGTGTTTTTTTTTTTAAAAAAAAAAAAAAGCCCTGGATATATTTGAAAAGCGCTTTTTAGCTTTTAATGGCATTTTTTTTTATAAAGCGCTGTCTTTTATATTTTTTTCCAAAATTAGTTTGAACCAGTTCACACAACACAACCAGAATCAGTAATTTACAACATGATACATATATATTACCCTGTAACAGTAATTTACAATAAGCAGTTCACACAATATGATACATATATATTACCCTGTAACACAGTAATTTACAACATAAGTAACTAAATATACATTGAACCTAATTTACAACATATTCATATGCATGTTTATATACTGTCCTATGATCATATACATATAATAACTATGCACCATATAATATTCAGATCCCTTGCCCAGCAGCATGTTATTTCCCAGAAAATCAAATAATTTTCATTTCAAGCACACACTCACACCATTCCTCCTTTAATTCCATCAGATCTTGCTCAGAATATGATGGACTGGAATTTTCAAAGTACTGCAATATAAAAATTGAACATATTATATTAAGTTAGTATCAAATATAGAGATAATTTATATATGAAAATCATATAATCAAAATACCGTACCGTTTCTGGAATAATAGTTTTATTCTTGTCAACAATCTCCTTCATGAATCTCAATACGTAGTACCCACAGTCGATGTTGTTTGTTTGACGAGGGCACTTTATTGGGATCCATGTAATATTATTAGACTTTTGCTTCGACACTACCGCACCTCTTTGAGCTCGAAAAACTTTTAATGCACTATCGAATGAATAAATGTGATTATTTTAGCATGAACAAACACTTATTTATATATATGTGTAACAAAAATAAAAGAATATTACTTACGTGTCGAACATAGTCTTTATTTCGGAGTGGTTGTTGTAATCGCCATGCACGGGATCCAAATAGTATATAACTTCAAAGACCGCATTGATTGCAAATAGCACCCAATGTGCCCTACAACAACAAAAAATTGGTTAAGCAATTTTGTTTATACACAACTAATAAATTAAATTCTCATTAATTAAAAAAGATAAAATTACGTACCCTGAATTATATGGTGCGAAGAACAATTTATCCTTTTCTATATTTCTTAAAAACATATTTACAATGTATTTCTTTACATTGTCTAGATCGAGTTTCCACATAGATCGGAGACAAGAATGAGTATTTATTTGACAATTTCCTCGGGCACACGACCTTCTCATACAAAAACCTTCAATGAAAATTTTAAACTAGATTAATTACCAATACATTTATTTAATTACCAATAAATGCAATTAAAAGTATTTTTTACCTTATGTACAGGCTCATTACAGTAGCACTAAGCTCCTTATGTTTGAGAAGTTCGTATATGTGCTCCTTTCCGAGATATTCAACATACTCATCTCCGAATAAATCTTTATTCATGTGTACAATGCGTGAATCGTCGTTGCTGCCCATATTCTTTTTTATTTCGATGTCAATACACGCCCCGTATTTACCAAGGCGTGGCTGACTTATTTTAGTAGCAGCAGCAGCGACTGAATTCCCCCGATCCAGTTTTTTTCTAGCTGCAAGTTTGGCAGCTTTATTGCCCTCCGGCCTTTGTAATTTGGCAGGTCTATTAACCTCCAATTTTGGAGGTTTGCTGCCTTTTTTTGGATGTGCGGGTGGTTTATTTATTTGGACCGACAAAAATGAGGTTAAATGTTAGTTTATTGAATCTGAAAAAATTGACAAAGCTTGTGCAATAAATGTGACAAACCTTTTCGGGAGACGTAACTGATTCGTTTTTGGGAGGGCTTTTAACGAGGGCAACAAGGTTTGTGGGCCATGCCACGTAACTACCAATAGCTTTGCCCAATGTCTGCATATCTCCGTCGTTGTCCGGTATCGACAACGGTGCAGTTGGTTCGAAAGCAACAGTAGGCGATACTTTGACATGGCCCGCATGGATCGGAGTATTGTCCAATACTTCTCCCAAAGTATTGTACAATTTTCCTTTTCCCACCTTCCGATGAGTGTCCGAGGACAAGTATAGGAAACATGAAGTGACACCCTAAATCAATAGTTAAAACATAAGTACAGTTAATATATAATATTGTTTAATGCATAAGTAATTACATAAGCAAGTAAATAATTAATTACCTCGGGAATAATTTTCAAACCGACGTTGCAACTCCCGGTATGACTCTCCATTTGTATTTCACGTTGGAGCTGATCCGAAAGTTGCTTGTCTTTATTCGTATTCACCAAGAGTACCACTTGCTCTGATAGGATTTTGAGCTTCTCTAATACTTCCTCGTTGGAAGGTTTTTGGCGCTTCTCTTGAGGAAAAAAGCTTTTGGGAGTTACGCCAAATCCCTTCCCCCTAACTCGACCGGAATATTCAGGAACATTAAAAACTTTGCCCAGAATGTCCCTGCAACTAGCCTTGTTGCCCTCTTAATTTTCAGAACTTTGTTCGATGGTCTCCTAAAATACATGTAACATTAAAATAGTTAAGTTCATTAGTATTTTTAAAATACAATATTAAAAAGTATTCAAGTGATAAAGACAATATTGAAAAATATTAAAGTCATAATATACTTACACAAAGTTCTACTATTTTTTTGACATTTTCGTTATCAACCACTCCATCCTTATTTACACGAGCATCCTTCCACAAGATATGACGACCCAACGGTTGATCGGATTGGGTCTCTTGTCGCTATTCGTTAAGATCATAAACAAAATATTAGTTAGAAACTATAGTTTATAATACAAATTCCTTCATTATATAAAAGTGATGTTTAATTACTTACAAGCTCTTGATCAAGGCGTGCATATCCCATACGTGATTTTCTGTATGGGTGCTTCGGATTTCTTGCCCTCTCGCGATTTGCCTTACTAATATTCTATATAAAAAATAGCAATTATGTAAAAATTTAAAATACGCTACGAATATGAATAATAAAACACACAAATGCTAATAAATTAATCACTTACGACAAACGCGGGGTCAGAACGTTTGGAAACAAATGCTTTCCATTCATCATTTGATATATAATGTTGATATATTTTTGGAGGTTCAGCAGTTGTGTTGCCTTCTCTATCTTTTAGATAAAAATTTGTGAGATGCGATCTAAATCCCCGATGGATTTTCCCAGCAACTCTCAAAACGTAACTCTTTCGTCCCTCATCAAGGACAAAAGTTGTCTGCAATGAAAAAAATTATAAGTAAAGTATTTCAATGAAAATATTTATAAATGACAAAAGATTGGATCAAAAAATTTACTTGAATGTCATTCCATATTATGTCTTTGGCATCCTTCAACGCCTTATCTCTCCAGCCGTCAATCGTGAATGGAATATTTTGTCGAACAACAGCCCCAATGTAACTTACAAAAATTGAGCTGTTGGGGTCAATTGGCTGACCACTTTCATTCCAGCCAACCTAATAAACTCATATAGTAAGTACATGCTATTAAAAAAAGCTAAAAAAATACACAGCAAACAGAATATAGTATAGTATAACCTCAAACTTGGTTCCATTGCTCCTTGCTTTAATCACATTTTGCATTATAGTTGCACCACGTTTGACTTCATTTTCATAAGCCTTACTGGTGCCAACTTCTTCATTTTGACATTCTAAATCTCTGTTTGTTCAACATGCAGTTTAGTATAACATCAACAAGCTCAACATGCATCATGCATTATTCTAAACAAGCTCAACATGTATCAGTATATATATTTTAAACAAGCTCAACATGCATTTTAATGATTACAAAAAATTAATAACATCAATACCTGAATAATGGTTCGAAGAAAGATGATTTGCGAAGAAAAGAGCGAACGAAGAAAGTTCACAAAAATAAGGTTCATAGAAAAACGGTTTGAAGAAATACGTAATGAGGGTTACGTATTTCAATGAAAATATAAGGTTTGAAATGATCTTGGATGGAAATAAGGTTCGAAATGAAGGAGATGATCGTGGAAATACAGTTCGTAATGGACGAGATTATAGGGTTTGCAAAAGAAGAGAAGAACGATGAAGGTTGAGATGACAGTGTAGTTTACGTAATGAAGAGGAAACTGAAGAGGTTACTATTATATATATAACCCTTTTACAGCGCTTTTTTATAAGCCTTTTACAGCGGTTGTTTGAAAAGCGCTCTAAAAGGATTAGGCCTTTTACAGCGCTTGTTAAAAAAGCGCTCTAAAAGGCGTCCTTATTTAATTTTTTAAAAGGCTCTTTTACAGCGCTTTTCCAAATAAGCGCTGTAAAAGACCTCATTGATTTAGAATGTTATATAATGTTTTTTTTAAAGCCTTTTACAGCGCTTGTTCAAATAAGCGTTGTAATAGACCTCCTTGTTTTATTATGTTATATAAATGTTTTTTTTACAGTCTTATTGTTTTTTTATGTTATTTTTGTGTTTTGTTATGTTATTTTTTAAACTCTTCCTCTTCACCAAACTCTTCTCCTTTTATGCATCTTCTTCACAAACATCAAAGCTTACTATCTTTACATTCCCTTTTTATCAATCGCCCTTTTTAACTCTTTACATTCTCTTTCATTCTTAAATCGAAACTTGGTCTTCAGGTTTAACACCCTTTTTATCTCTTTTGATTGAGTATGATGTTTTTGTTAACAATGTGTTTTTGCGAAAAATGTGTACAAGGTGTTTGAAGAAAATCCTGTTAGATAAGGTCTAGTTAGGTGTCTGATGAATGTTATTTTTAAAGCCTTTTACAGCGCTTTTTATAAAAAGCGCTGTAAAATGTCTCTTTATTTTATTTTTAAAATGTCCACACTTGGAAGGCCTCGGTTCGAATCTGAATTAAGTGAACTTCGTAAATGTAAGCCCTTTTAAAAGGTTCTTTTACAAGAGTCTTTTACAGCGCTTTTTAATGTAAGCGCTGTAAAATGTATCTCTATTTTATTTTTAAAAGGGTCTTTTACAGCGCTTGTTAATGTAAGCGTTGTAAAAGGCCCTTTATTTTATTTTTAAAAGGGCCTTTTACAGCGCTTTTTAAATAAAGCACTGTAAAAGGCCTCATTATGTTATTTTTGTGTTTGTTTTATTTGGGTTCAATATTGGATGACTGTAACTCAGTAACTCAGATATGTTCCTTTTGATGGCACTTAATTTACATTATATAGGTGGCATTATATTCAGTTCATGTAAATACTCAGTTCAGTTGATGTAAATCAAGCTAAATATAAAACACTCATTAATTGTTACATGAACTTATTATAAAACACTCAAATCAAGCTAAATATAAGCAGAAAATAAATTAATCAGAAAATAAATTAATCCGAACTTATTATAAAACACTCAATTCAGATTACATGCATATTTATCACAATAATTCAGATTACATGCACGTACATTAAGATGCCCTTCTTCTTTTCCTGGTGGGATTTACATTTGTTTGTCCATTTACAATACGAAATGATGGATTAATCCAAATTCCCTCATCATGATCATCTCTAAGATATAAACTATCATCAGTTGAATCAATTTCATGTGGTTGTTGTGATGTTGCAAATAAAATATCATTACCAACATCTTCATCATTATTGTTATCATCACTTATTTTATTGGTCGATAGGACAACAGACCATTTATCATCAGAAGGATCAGTGACATAAAACACTTGTTGAGCTTGCGACGCTAAAATAAAAGGCTCGTCTTCGTATCCAACCCTATTAAAATCAACAAGCAAGAATCTTGACTCATCAATCCGAACGCCATTATTATTATCGACCCACTTGCAACCATATATGGGAACACGAAACATTGTGTAGTCTAACTCCCATATGCGCTCGATAACCCCAAAATATGATAGATTTGCATATATTGGGTTTTTGTCTTTTGCACTTGAGACATGCATCGCTTCAGCTACGAGAGTGACTCCACTATTTTGCATAGTGGTCTGATCATCTTTTTCTTTGGTATAAAATGTGTAGCCGTTAATAACATAACCAGTGTAAGAAAAGACATGTAAGCTCGGACCATTTGCAAGCCACCTCAATCTCTGTGAAATTGATCTGGGGTCTAAATCAAATTTTGTCTTTATGTGATTTTTTAAACATGTTATAAAACTTTGATTGTGCTCTCGAGTTATCCAATTTTGATTCCTATTCATGTTCAAACGAGATAAATGATCCATGTGTATTGTAACATACGGTTGAACCTCGTCATCATTGTGCAGAACATACAATTGTGCCTGCTCCAATTCTGTCCTTGATATAGTCAGTAGTCTCCTTCCAATTATCCCTTCTCCTGATAGTCTTCCCGAATGACGAGACATGGGAAGCCCTATGGATTCAACATTGGACAGATATTCAATACAAAATTAAGCAGCCTCTTCAACAATGTATCGTTCAGCAATACAACCTTCTGGTCGACTTCTACTTTTTACGTACCCTTTTAATATTTTCATATATCGTTCTATCGGATACATCCATCTCATATAAGCTATCCCACAAAGTTGTGTCTCCTTAACCAGATGAACAGTAAGGTGAACCATTATATCAAAAAATGATGGTGGGAAATACATTTCAAGCTCACACAAAGTAACAACAATTTCCCTCTGCAATGTCGGTAATTTCTGAGGGTCGATCACTTTACTACAAATTTCCCTGAAGAAGAATCACAATCTAGTTAATGCTAGTCGAACTTTTTCAGGTAAAATGGAACGTAAACCTATTGGTAGCAAATGCTCCATTAGAATATGACAATCATGGGTGTTCAAACCTTTTAACTTGAGGTCTTTCATACAAACCAAATTTCTAATGTTCGAAGAGTATCCTTCTGGAACTTTAACTTCGTGTAGAAATTTACATAAAACAATTTTTTCCTTTCTAGATAGAGTATGAGCGGCTGGAGGTAGATATGTGCGATTTCCTTTCTTTACTAGAGCCAATTCATTTCTTATTCCCATATCGACCAAGTCCAATCTTGCGTTGATGCTATCTTTAGACTTTCCTGGAACATTGAATAACGTACCAATAACACTATCAAATACATTTTTTTCAATATGCATCACATCGAGAAAATGTCTTATATACAATGATTTCCAATATGGCAATTCAAAGAAAATTGACTTTTTCTTCCACCCAGTTTTGACCAGCTCTCCCGCAAAAGGTTTGCCAAATTTATTGGTCAAACCTTGTACTTTTTCAAGTATTTGATATCCAGTCGGTGGTAAAGGAGCTTTACCTTCCTCTGATTTTCCATTAAATGCATTTCTCCACCAACGATACTGATGACTATAAGGTAAAAATCTACGATGTCCAAGAAACACATTCTTCTTACAATGTTTCAACCGCATCCAATTTGTACTCTCTTCACATATAGGACATGCACACTGACCTTTAATGCTATATCCTGATAAATTACCATATGCTAGAAAATCATTAATTGTGCCGAACAACATAGCCCTCAAAATGAAACATTCTTTCTTATACCCATCATAAACTTCCACACCTGTCTCCCACATACGTTTTAAATCTTCGATTAAAGGAGTCAAGTATACGTCGATATCATTCCCCGGTTGTTTGGGTCCAGAAATTAACAGAGACAACATCATAAAATTACGCTTCATACATAATCATGGAGGTAGGTTATATATTACCAAAATCACAGGCCACGTGCTGTGTGAGATGCTTTGAAGACCATGTGGATTCACTCCATCAGTAGAAAGTGAAAGTCTTAGATTTCTTGACTCTATCCCGAATTCCGGATACTTGTGATCAATTTTTGCCCATTGTGGGGAATCTGCAGGGTGTCGAAACATTCCATCTCTAATTCTTTCATCTGCATGCCATGTCAAGTGTTTTGAATCTTCTTCATTGCGATACATGCGCCTAAATCTTGGTATTATAGGAAAATACCACACGACTTTTGCTGGAGTAGATTCTTTCTTCTTATATCGAGAGACATTGCATTTCGGACACGCCTTAAGTAGTTCATATTCATTTCGAAATAAAATGCAACCGTTAGAACACGCATGAATCCTTTCGTAACTCATGCCAATAGAACACAAAATCCGTTTAGCCTCGTAGGTTCGACTGGGAAGTTCATTATCATCTGGCAAGATATCTTTTATGAGTGTTAATAATTCTGTAAAGCTTTTATCAGACCATCCATTACTCGCTTTTAAGTTGTACAACTTTAATATCGTCGACAGTCTTGTGAATTTAGTACAACCATTATATAATTCTTTCTCTGCATCACTCAACAAACTTTCAAACATTTTAGGACAATCTCGAAGATCTTCTTCAACTACTTTTGCGATCTCATCAACTCGGTCCGGCTCATATGTATCTGTATCGAAGTCAGTTGAAGCATATGTCGAACTATTCTCAAAATTAATGTTTTCTTTTTTTTTCTCACCATGTCTTATCCAACAAGTGTAGCTTTGATCAATTCCATTACATACGAGATGTCCTTCTAATTCATCTTCTCTAACACGTTTTCCAAAACAACATTTTAAACAAGGACAAACTACTCTATTTGGATCTTTTGCATTCTTCACTGCAAACTCAACAAACTCCTTCACTCCAATTTCATACTCTTTTGACAATCGATTGGCTGACATCCATTTCCTATCCATATTATATCTCCTATATAAATGTAGTTACAAAAATAATAAGCTTTCAAAACATATCAACAAGTTTCAAAAAGAAACCAATATCAAATAACAATTTCAAAAACAAAACAGATCATGTGGTATGAGTTTTTGACTAGTAGAAGAGATTTAATATATATATATATATATATATATATAACAATTTCAAAACAGAACACAGATCATGTGGTATGAATTTTTAATTTGATAAAAAAAATCTAGTTAAAAAAAATACCTGAGACAACGTAGATGGCGGCACAGTACGTAATGGATATGAGGGTATGAGGGTTCCCAGAGTAGAGGTGATGAAGGATGTAGAGGATATGAGGGTTTCCAACGTATATAATTATTTGAAATTTATGTATTTTACAGCGCTTGTGAAAAAAGCGCTGTAATAGGTAGTTAAATTCAATGAAAGCGCCTGTATTTTACAGCGCTTGTGAAAAAAGCGCTGTATTAGGTAGTTAAATTCAATGAAAACGCATGTATTTTACAGCGCTTTTTAAAAAAGCGCTGTAATAGGTAGTTCAATTATTTGAAAGCGCATGTATTTTACAACGCTTGAGAAAAAAGCGCTGTAAAATAATACGCGAAAGCGCTTCATTTTACAGCGCTTTTTTGACAAGCGCTGTAAAAGCCTTATAACATTATGCGCAAATGTCATATGACCTACAACAGCGCTTCTTTTACAGCGCTTGTCATCAAAAGCGCTGTAAAAGGCTCTGTTATTTTAAAATATATTTACAACAGCGCTTGTGTTTAGCAAGCGCTGTAAAAGGGGCGCTGTTAAATGTCATTTTTGGCGCAGTGTCTAACAGGACTTTCTCTAACAGGATTTTCTTCAAACACCTTGTACACATCATGGGAATCCCCAAAAACACATTATTAACAAAAACATCAGACTCAAACCCATTTTTGGCAACATGGCAATGAACCTGAAGACCAAGTTTCGATTTAAGAAGGAAAGGGAATGTAAAGAGATAAAAAGGGTGTCGAGATGGAGGTTGAATTGTGAAAGAGTAAGCTTTGATGTTTGTGAAGAAGATGTATAAAAGGATAAGAGTTTGGGGAAGAGGAAGAGATTTTGGTGGTGACCAGTTACTACTGTGTGGGTTTTGCATGTTAAGCTTGTTTAAAAAATAACATAACAAAACACAAAAATAACATAACAAAACAATAAGGCCTTTTACAGCGCTCATTTAAAAAAGCGCTATAAAAGGCTTTAAAAAAAACATTCATATAACATAATAAAACAAGGAGGTCTATTACAGCGCTTGTTCAAATAAGCGTTGTAAAAGACTCTTTTAAAAATAAAATAAAGAGACCTTTTACAGTGCTTATTTGAACAAGCGTTGTAAAAGGCTTTAAAAAAACATTATATAACATAATAAAACAATGAGGTCTTTTACAGCGCTTATTGGGAAAAGCGCTTTAAAAGAGCCTTTTAAAAAATTAAATAAGGACGCCTTTTAGAGCGCTTTTCAAACAAGGTTGTAAAAGGCTTAGGCCTTTTAGAGCGCTTTTCAAACAAGCGCTGTAAAAGGCTTAGGCCTTTTAGAGCGCTTTTTGAAAAAGCGTTGTAAAAGGGTTATAAAAAAGCGTTGTAAAAGGGTTTTATATATAACAGTAACCGCTTCAGTTTCCTCTTCATTACGTAAACTTCACTATCATCTCAACCTTCATCGTTCTTCTCTTCTTTTGCAAACCCTATAATCCCGTCCATTACGAACCTTATTTCCACGATCATCTCCTTCATTTCGAACCTTATTTCCATCCAAGATCATCTCTCCCATTGCACACAATATATTTTCATTGAAATACGTAACCCTCATTACGTATTTCTTCAAACCGTATTTCTGTGAACTTTCTGCGTTCCCTCTTTTCTTCACATTTCATCTTTCTTCGAACCATTATTCAGGTATTGATGTTATTAATTTTTTGTAATCATTAAAATGCATGTTGAGCTTGTTTAAGATATACTGATACATGTTGAGCTTGTTTATAATAATGCATGTTGAGCTTGTTGATGTTATACTAAACTGCATGTTGAACTTGTTGTAGTTAAATGGATACAAACAAAGATTTAGAATGTCAAAATGAAGAAGTTGGCACCACTAAGACTTATGAAAATGAAGTCAAACGTGGTGCAACTATAATGCAAAAAGTGATTAAAGCAAGGAGCAATGGCACCAAGTTTGAGGTTATACTATACTATACTATACTCTGTTTGCTGTGTATTTTTTTATCTTTTTTTAATAGCATGTACTTACTATATGAGTTTATTAGGTTGGCTGGAATGAGAGTGGTCAGCCAATTGACCCCAACAGCTCTATGTTTGTAAGCTATATTGGGGCTGTTGTTCGTCAAAATATCCCAATTACGATTGACGATTGGAGAGATAAGGCGTTGAAGGATGCCGAATATATAATATGGAATGACATTCAAGTAAATTTTTTGATCCACTCTTTTGTCATTTATAATTTTTTTCATTGAAATACTTTACTTATAATTTTTTTCATTGCAGACGACTTTTGTTCTTGATGAGGGACGAAAGAGTTATGCTTTGAGAGTTGTTGGGAAGATCCATCGGGGATTTAGATCTCATCTCTCAAATTTCTATCTAAAAGATAGAGAAGGAAACACAAATGCAGAAGCTCCAAAAATATATCAACATTATATATCAAACGATGAATGGAGTGCATTTGTTTCCAAACGTTCTGACCTCGCGTTTGTCGTAAGTGATTAATTTATTAGCATTTGTGTTTTATTATTCATATTCGTAGCGTATTTTAAATATTTACACAATTGCTATTTTTTTTATATAGAATATTAGTAAGGCAAATCACGAATGGGCAAGCAATCCAACACACCCATACAAAAAATCACGTATGGGATATGCACGCCTTGATCAACAACTTGTAAGTACTTAAACATCACTTTTATATAATGAAGTAATTTGTATTATAAACTATAGTGTGTAACTAATTTGTATTATTTTGTTTATGATCTTAACGAATAGCGAAAAGACACCCAAGCCGATCAACCCTTGGGTCGTCATATATTATGGAAGGAAGCGCGTGTTAATAAAGACGGAGTGGTTGATAATGAAAATGTCAAAAAAGTAGTAGAACTTTGTGTAAGTATATTATCACTTTAATATTTTTTAATATTGTATTTATCACTTGAATACTTTTTAATATTGTATTTTAAAAATGCTATTGAACTTATCTTTTTAATGTTACATGTATTTTAGGAGATTATCGAACAAAGTTCTGAAAATTAGGAGGGCAACAAGGATACTTGCAGGGACATTCTTGGTAAAGTGTTTAATGTCCCTGAGTATTCCGGTCGAGTTAGGGGGAAAGGATTTGACGTAACTCCCAAAAGCTTTTTTCCTCAAGAGAAGCGCCAAAAACCTTCCAACGAGGAAGTATTAGGGTGTTGGTTTATATGGCCTCTGTTATTAAAAAAACTTATATGAAATGACTTCATTGATTTTGCAAGATTATTAACCAAGTTAATAATCACAGTTTCTAAGTATTGAAATTAATATCAAAACCAACGTGATCAATATTATTCCAATTCAACAGTTATAGATTCAAAACCTTAACAAGATAAAGAATCAAATACACATGTATTTAAGGATATGAGAGTACAGATACAATGCTTATTCAAAGATTAATCAAGACAGAAATTCACCAATACGAACATTCAAGAATAAGCAATCAAGCAATATCCAAGTAAAGAGGAAAGATAAGAAAATCGTGCACCAGGATTTATACTGGTTCGGCTATCAGTTTGATAGCCTACATCCATTCCTGAAATCCAAACCAAATTTCAGCTTTTCCAATAGAATTGACTTGAGTACGTTTTACAGATTGTCCAGCTCACACAAGTCCTATCTATCCAACTCACTCGCTTCTATTACAATGCCACCTTATCCCTGGAGTTACTCGCCAAACTCTCACGAGATCAAGATGAGACTTCTTCTTGATGAACACACGCACCAACAAAGATAGTCACCAGTTTACACCACTGGATTTTTCAGAACTTTCTTTACAGATTGTTTTTACAGGAAAGATAAAAGAGGTCTAATGAAGATGACTCAATCACAATATGAATTTCACACAAAAAGGATTTGCCAAATGAGTATTTTGCGTGTGTTTACAATTATTTCTCTCAAAGTGTTTTTCCTTATTTCTCAGTTATGAAAACGTGTAATGAATAATTATCTAAGTTATTGTGATTGATTCAATTTATATATGTTCAGAAAAACATCAGTTAAATCGATTTCTCAATCGATTTTGCAAACGTTTAAAACCAGCTTAATCGATTGCCCAATCGATTATCACGTTTCATGTTTTTCTTGAATCTTGAAAATATAAGAATGAATCGATTTTCCAAACGATTCTTTTAATGCACAAATCAGAAACTAAAGCTAAGTTCATATCATAATCGATTGGGTAATCGATTATAAGTGTTTTGTTCAAACAACGAGATCAAAACAATCGATTACTCAGTCGACTCACATACATTGACATAATCGATTTGGCAATGGGTTGAATTCTCCCTGTAACTCAAACATTTTTCCCAATCGATTTGTCAATCGATTTTGCTGGTCACAATGACTCAGACATTTTACTCCAATCGATTTACCAATCGATTCGACTGATCACTGTGACTCAGATGTTTTCTTCCAATCGATTTGCCAATTGATTTGGCTTGTTACAGTAGCTCAGTTATTTAGTCAAAATCGATTTACCAATCGATTATGCAATATGTTTCTAATGAGTGATTAACTAATTCATTCTTTCAATCGATTACCAAAACGATTGCCACAAAACTTGCAGTTTAAGAAACTTAATTCACTTGATTGTCCAATTGATTTGGTTGATCACATAACTCATTCCTGATGAAAAACTTTTTCATAATCGATTTGTTAATCGATTGATTTACTCAGTGGTTGGTTCTGTGAATCACAAAATCGATTACTCAATTGATGTCCCAATCGATTGTCCAATTGATTGGTTTAAACCCAGAACTCAGGGTTCACTCAAAGTCTTTAAGTAATCGATTTCCCAATCGATTTACTTAGTAAAAACTTTTGTTCTGAGTCAGACAATCGATTGCCCAAGTGATTCATCAATTGACTTATCAGTTGATTGTTTTACTTTTTTATTTTATGATTTCAGTTTTACTTTGGCAAATACTTAAGTAGGAAACCATATTGATGAGTCTACTAAATAACTACTATAACCACTATTAACACTAGACAGATTTGCATCTTTCTCAAGCACATCCTCCAATTTTTCTTGATTCCTTGTGTTCCAAGCTTTTGTCCAAGTGTATAGTGTTTGCTTATTTTTCCTGAAATGTTACTCAGTTCAAACTGTTAGTTTTATCAAATGTTGCATGTACATTGTATGTTTGTTAATTATGTCAAAATCATGATCAAGAGGACTTATGTCTAACATAGAGAAGCTCAGAATACTTACAGAGCAAGCGGCACAATTGGTGAATACGAACAAAGACAAGCAACTCCCGGATCAGCTCCAACATGAAATACAAATGGAGAGCGAAACTGCGAGTTGCAACGTCGGTCTGAAAAGTATTCCCGAGGTAATTAATTACTTACTTGCTTATGTAATTACTTATGTATTAAACAAACTTATATATTAACCGTACTTATGTTTTAACTATTGATTTAGGGTGTCACTCCATGTGTCCTATACTTGTCCTCGCCTACTCATCGGATAGTCGGAAAAGGAAAATTGTACAATACTTCGGGAGAAGTATTGCACAATACTCCGATCCCTGCGGGCCATGTCAAAGTATCGCTTGTTGTTGCTTTCGAACCAACTGCATCGTTGCCGATACCGGACAACAACGGAGATATGCAGTTATTGGGCGATGCTATTGATAGTTACGTGGCATGGCCCGCCCACCTTGTTGCCCTCGAAAAAAAGATTCCCAGAAACAAATCAGTTACATCTCCCAAAAAGATTTGTCCCATTTATTCCATAAGGTTTGTCATTTTTTCAGATTCAATAAACTAACATTTAACCTCATTTTCGTAGATCCAATTAAATAAACCACCCGTACAACCAAAAAAAGGCAGCAAACCTCCAACATTGGAGGGTAATAGGGCTGCCAAACTACAAAGGCTGGAGGGTAATAAAGCTGCCAAAATTGCAGCAAGAAAAAAATTGGATCGGGGAAAATCGGTCGCTGCTGCTGCTGCTCCTAAAATAAGTCAGCCATGCCTTGGTAAATACGGGGCGCGTCTTGACATCCAAGTAAAACGGAACATGGGCAGCAGCGACGATTCGCGCATTGTACCCATGAATAAAGATATATTCGGAGATGAGTATGATGAATTACTCGAAAAGGAGCACATTGACGAACTTCTCAAACATAAGGAGCTTAGTGCTACTGTAATGAGCTTGTACATAAGGTAAAAAATACTTTTAATTGCATTTATTGGTAATTAATTAAATGTATTGGTAAATAATATAGTTTAAAATTTTCATTGAAGGTGTTTGTATGAGAAGGTCGTGTGGACGAGGAAATTGTCAAATAAATACTCATTCTTGTCTCCGCATAAGATGTCGATGTGGAAACTCGATCCAGACAATGTAAAGAAATACATTGTAGATATGTTATTAGGAAATATAGAAAAGGATAAATTGTTCTTCGCACCATATAATTCAGGGTATGTAATTTTATCTTTTTTAATTGATGAGAATTTAATTTATTAGTTGTGTATAAACAAAATTGCTTAACCAAATTTTTGTTGTTGTAGGGCACATTGGGTGCTATTTTCAATCAATGCGGTCTCTGAAGTTATACACTATTTGGATCCCTAGCATGGCAATTACAACAATCACTCCAAAATAAAGACTATGTTCCACACGTAAGTAATATTCATGTATTTCTTACATATATATATAAATAATGTGTTTGTTCATGCTATAATAATCACATTTATTCATTCAATAGTGCCTTAAAAGTTTTTCGAGCTCAAAGAGGTGCTACAGTGTCGAAGCAAAAGTCTAATAACATTACATGGATCCCAATAAAGTGCCCTCGTCAAACAAACAACATCGACTGTGGGTACTACGTATTGAGATTCATGAAGGAGATTGTTGACAAGAATAAAACTATTTTCCCAGAAACGGTACGGTATTTTCATTATACGATTTTCATATATAAATTATCTATATATTTGATACTAACTTAATATAATATGTTCAATTTTTATATTACAGTACTTTGACAATTCCAGTCCATCATATTCTGAGGAAGATCTAATGGAATTAAAGGAAGAATGGTGTGAGTATGTGCTTGAAATGAAAATTATTTGATTTTCTGGGAAATAACATGCTGTTTGGCAAGGGATCTGAATATTATATGGTAGCTAGTACATATTCTGTATATTTTTTTAGTTATTATATGTATATGATCATAGGACAATATATGAACATGCATATGAATATGTAGTTAATTAGGTTGTAAATTAGGTTCAATGTATATGTAGTTAATTAGGTTGTAAATTAGGTTATATATATGTATATGAATGTAGTTAATTAGGTTGTAAATTACAGTGTTACAGGGTTATATATATGTATCTGATTGTGTGAACTGCTTATTGTAAATTACAGGGTTATATATATATGTATCTGGTTGTGTTGTGTTGTGTGAACTGGTTGTGTTGTGTGAACTGATTCTGGTTGTGTTGTGTGAACTGGATCAAAATAATTTAGGATAAAAAGATAAAAGACAGCGCTTTCTAAAAAAAATGCCATAAAATGCTAAATAGCGCTTTTCAAAAATTTAATTTACAACGTTTTAAAAAAAATACACATTTTACAGCACTTTTTTGAAAAAGCGCTGTAAAATTTGCATTGGGTGGACATTTTACAGCGCTTTTTTTAAAAAGCGTTGTAAAAGGCACACCAAACAAAAAATTATGGGTCTGCATTTTACAGCGCTTTTTAAAAAAAGCGTTGTAAAAGGCACACCAAATATATGAATTATGGGTCTGCATTTTACAGCGCTTATTAAAAAAAGAGTTGTAAAAGGCACACCCAGTATACGAATTTTATATGCACATTTTACAGCGCTTGTTGAAATAAGCGTTGTAAAATGTGCATAATAATGCATATTATGTGCGCATTTTACAGCGCTTTTTTAAAAAAGAGCTGTAAAATGTGCATAACAAGCGCGCGTTATATTTACATGATTTAGAGCGATTTTTTAAAAGCGTTGTTGTATCTTTTACAGCGCTCGATTCCACAGCGCTTTTTTTTTTTTGAAAAAGCGCTGTAAATGGATTAAAAAAAAACGCTGTAAAAGGTTATTTTTGGCGTAGTGATTATTCTCCCGTTGAAAAAATTATCTAACTCTTCTAATTTATCTGAAATAATTTTGAGATCTCTCAATTTAATTTTCATTAAATTCTAAATTCATTTGAGAAATTAAACAAGAACTTTATTGGCCATTTTAAAAATAATAAAATTTAGTGATGATGATTTAGAAAATAATATCATTTTTACTTTTTATATTCAAAAATTAAATAATCCTTACCGTGTGAATGTATAATTTATTTAAAAACATTTGGAAGAATTTAGTTACAAATGAGTTTGGGTTTAGTTCACAATGTATATTATCAACAAAATAATAATTAATATTTTAAAAAATTTTAAAAAATTTTAAAAATCATAACATAAATAAAATAATTTTTTTATAAATGCAACCATTAAAAATAACATATTAGTTTTATGGGATAAATTATTGTTTTGATTCTTGAATGTAGAATCAAATATCTATCCATTTTGTTATAATGTTATTGATAATTCTAGAAACTTAGTGATGTGAACAATTCTATGATATATGACTTATCACTCTCTCACTGTTACGTACGTAATTAAATAAATATAATTAAATAAATAGATCAAAATTCTAATAATAAAAAATATTTAACTAAATAAATAGATTAAAATGACAATAGCAACCAAAAATGTTAACACTTTTGTTTTCCACACCCCTCATTTTGCTTCCCACACCCCTCAATCTTTTTGTAAATCCAAAATATCCAAACTAGCCTTTCCTCTGTATTCAATTAACTCATCATTTCTATCTTCATCGTCTTAATCTTCATTAATCTAACACCTTATCTTCATTAACCTAACACATTCATCTTCAATCATCTACATTCTTGAATTATTTTTGCCATCTTCAATCATTTTCAACCCTAAACCAAGTATCATCTTCAATCAAGTAAGCAATCTTCAATCATCTTCAACACCATCTTCAACTCCTTCAACACCATCTTCAATCACTTCAAGCATCTTCAATCAAGTAAGCAATTGTTGTTTTTTGAATGGTTGTTTTTCGGGTTGTTGTTATTGAATGTTTATCAATGGTTGTTTTTGAATGGTATTCGTGTTTTTTGAATGGTTGTTTTTGAATGTTCATCAATGGTGTTTTCTGGGTTTGATGGTAGTTGTTCACATAGGGTTTAGTTTTAGAGGTGACTATGGGACGGCGTGGTAAATTTTTTGAATCAAATTAAATTTTTAATAGTTGTTTAATGTATTTTAACTTATATTTGTTCGGTTAATTTATTTCAGGATCGCGGAGAGTTAAGGGTTTTTAGCAATGGCAAAAAATTAAAAGAAGTTGTCATTGAAAATCAAGAGGTTGAGGAACTTGTTAAAAGTTTCGGTTTATATACGTTGTTAAAATGCAGCTACGAGATGATCAACAAAGGTCTAATTTCTGCCTTTGTCGAGATATGGCATTGCGACACCAACAACTTTCATCTTCCAATTGGGGAGATGACCGTTACTTTGGACGATGTCTCTTTGCTGCTGCAAATACCCATCACCGGTGCATTCTTCAGCGTTAATATATTTAACAAGGATGATGTTGCATAATTATTAGGTGGGCTTCTTGGGGTTAGTCTAGCTGCTGCATATGCTGAGTTTAACTTGACGCAGACAACCACTGTTCGGTATAGTTGGTTGATTAACGTATACCATCAGCGATGTGCTGATCAACATTGGTAGATGGATGCGATGGCATTTCTTTTATTTTTGGTGGGTTGTACCTTGTTCAACGACAAGAGTGCCTTCGCAGTGAGTGTTGCCTACCTTGAATGCTTTAGAGACATCAACTCATGCGGGGGATATGCATGGGGTGTCTGTGCACTTGCTTACCTATACGACAATCTTCGAGAAGCGAGCATGCATCAGACTAGAACGATATCAAGGTATCTAACACTATTACAGGTATTTGTGCTTACTTTCCTGGTTTGATTTAATTCCTGATTTTGTGGATTTTTTTTTTGGATTTTTTGCTTTACTTATTTATGAATATCTTATTATATATGTGCATGAGTGGGTGTATGAGCATTTTCCAGCATTGTGTGCGAATTACTGTAGACTATCTCATATTTTTTATGAGGACTATCCTAGAGCACTTAGATGGAAGCCAAAACTAGATAAAAGTTTGGTTATTCCATTTAGGAAAGCACTCGACGAGATTGATGTTGATGATATATGTTGGACACCCTACATAGAGCATAGACCGAAGCGACCATTTGAGGTTGTTTCATTATTCAGAGGGTGGATACGCTGGGGTCCCAAGATACTTGCTAGATAGGCTATTGCGTCAATATGGACATGTCCAAACCATCTGTGGTTCACCTTTGGAGATAGTAGGTAAGACGACCACACCAGAGAAAATGGACATCATGTTTACGCAATACGTTGTTCATGTAGTTGACGGTGTGGCAGTTGTACATAGACCTGCAGGCTGCACGAATAAGTATATGGACTGGTTTCGTCAGATTTCTCATCCATATATCATTCGTAGAGAACCAGTCTATGTAGCTCATTCGGTTGCAGAACCTGTCGATGATGATCATGCTCCAGATGAAAGAATGGTAAATTCATTTAAATTTAATTTATGACTTTATTAAATTAATTTGTCGTGTAATTTGTTTAACTAAATTAATTAATTTATGTATTTTTTTAATGTAGCGTCGAGCAATACAAATTGCAGAAGAGCTTCTTGGTCGATAGCTGGTATTATCTGATGGCATCGCACTCGTGAATGAATTAATTTTAGTGTTGCGATCTCAGAGGGGTGGTGGTAGAGATTGGGCCAACGTACGTAGTGTCATATCGTAAAAGACATAGATAGACTTAGAATTTGAATTTTTATTTTGGATATTTATTTTGGATATTTATTTTCGATATGTATTTTGGATATCTATTTTGGATATATATAAATTGGATATCTATTTTGGATTTCGACAATATTAAACAACTTCATTATATTTGAATTCAAACAATATTAAATGTGAACAATTTAGTTTACAATAACTTCATTTATAGTTTCTGGAAACATCTGCAACCAATGTTGCATGTGATCCCTGTAAATAAATTCTCATTGTCATGCTTCTTCATTGTAATATTTTTTCTACAAATTACTTGC
This sequence comes from Cicer pinnatifidum, assembly GCA_037974775.1. Lineage (NCBI taxonomy): Eukaryota > Viridiplantae > Streptophyta > Magnoliopsida > Fabales > Fabaceae > Cicer > Cicer pinnatifidum. The sequence continues at coordinate 42,387,619 of JBBPBR010000004.1, forward strand.
TGGTGGTATAGGGGAATTTGACTTTAAGTAAACTTGTTAAATTACATAGCAATTATAAATCAATTATCAATTATAAATCTATAACAATTATAAAATGAATTATCAATAACAATTAAATATAACAATTAATACATGTACGAAATGACAGTTCTTAACAAATGGAATAACAATCACACAATGATCTGACATAGATGTTGTTTGTGGACTTCGAAGTGGAAAATATGTTTGCGATTGGTTAAGTGATAATGCGACGACAACCAAGTTAAACTTTGAAGCAATCACATATCCCATTTCTGGAAGTGTCATCCAATTATCCTTCGATGCAACTTGCTCAACATACACATTGTGTATAAGTTGTTGAATATAATTTTCTCCACCAAATAGTATCTCGTAATGAGACATGAACTCTTGAAGCTCTACCACACACTGTTGACGGATGAATGCCCAACAGTTCTCACCCATTCCAAGTAAAGCTGCAACTGCACGATATCCACAATTACCATCATCACCGACATCAATAATGTCATTTATGAATTTCAACTGGCAACCAATCTTTGAAGAGGAGAGCTATTGGTTGTTGAACTTTGCTAATTGATGGTCGAGGTGTCATCTTTTGGACTGATGGTCGAGGTGCGGGCTTTTCTACTTTACTGGTTGATATAGTGCTACATGCATTTGTGCCACTACATCGAATACTTGCATCCGCATACTCCCACCAAGATGGATCACGCTTGGTTGATTTATCTCTTTTTGATACCTTACTTTTGCCTTTTTTTGGTGCACCTTTTGTTTTAACCTTGACAACCGGTGGAAACATCACTGTAGTCGATGGATATGCGATCTCTCGTAATTTACCTTTAAGTGAAATTTTGCCAAGTACATCAAGTTCTTCAAACTTTTTCACTATCACATCTATTTCTCAACATGGAAAATTAATTTACTCCACCAAACATGAATAACGTCTAATGGAATGGAATGTGGGATCATACTATACTTGGCTATTTCACATGCATAAGGTAGACCATGTGTTGTCACAATTGTGCAATGACACTCAGTCTTATCAATGCCTACACACTTCACGCAATCATACTCTGCCATAATGTGATCTATTGTATTTTTTGACACAACACCACGCAAATTGGCGTATAATATGTTACTATATTGATGCACCTTTTGAATGATGCTCTTTTCAAATGATGTCATTATCTCATTGTGTTGTAATAAAATCATACTATTGATGGTTTCCCAAACACTGCATATATCACCAATACTATCTTGTAATATCCTTTTCAAACTCCAATGCACCGACTCAGCCATTTGTGTTGTGGTGTTCCCAAAGTGCATAACTCTATTTGTCCATGCCTCAACAAACCTTTCCTTGTGAGGAATTAACCATTGCTCGTGTACATAATCATAAAAAATAGAACAACTACTACAAATTCCTTCAAAGATAGCCAACTTCATGTAGTACTGAGCCTCATCATAACTGTAAATAAGAGTCTCCCATGCCTCAATTATTTGCACTTGCTTCTGTTTTGGAAATACAGTCATCTTGCACATGGCTTTGATATTCTTGTATATATGAAACAAGCATAATAAATTCACTGCTTTTGGAAAAAACATTTTCAACCGCATTTATCAAAGCAAGGTCTCTAACAGTAACGATGACTTCAACTTCACCACTTGTAATCTGTTATTTCACCATTTGTAGTGCCCATGTGAAGTTATCAGCACGTTCAGACTGTAGATATGCAAATCCCACATAGAATTCCATTTTAGTAGATGTAACACCAATAATCTCAAGTAATGACATTCGATACCTATAGGTCTTGTCAGTGTTATCCATAATCAATATTATGTGAAAATTATTTACAAGAGTGATAGCATATGGATGGGTTCAAAACATGTCCCTTAACTCATCTGGACCCTATATCTTCCTATATCGATAGACGTATTTTTCGTGTTCCATCAATGTCAAAAGATGTTGCATTTTTGTTCTATTACCTCTAACTGATGAACGATATGCTTGACGTGCATTGTAACCTTGTTTTATTGCCGTCAAACTTTCAACTTTATGATCCCTCAGTGTCATTAAAATGTTTTTTGGTTTTACCAAGTTCTTTGTCATATCACCAAGTACATTTTTCTCATCTTGAGACAATCGGCCTAAGAAAGAGTGACCGGTCAGTGTTTTGGCCAATTCGTGGTTATGGAGACCACATATTACATGCAAATATCATCCCTCACCAACACTTGATCGTGTTCCTCTCAATCTAAATGGACATTCACATTTTCTAGTCCAAGTACTCCTCCTAAGATTAGGATTCTTCCAAGGTCTATATTTACCACTTCTTTCACAACCAATAATTAATTTTGTCTTTGTTCTTGGTCGTGCTGTCGTAGTTTCAGATCTAAAAATCACAATGACAATTTCATTTTCCCTTCCAACATTTCTAGCTCATTTCAATAATTCATCTCGTGTATCAAACATTATGTCGGTGGTAAACACATCAGTCAAATCAATCATAACAGGTTCAACTCCGTCATTCAAAGCGTCAAAATTAGGTTCCACATCATGATACATTTCTTCAAAATCAGGATCCAAATCATCATACATTTCCTCAAAATCAGGTTCCAAGCCTTCATACATTTCGTCATTGTTGTCTCCCCCTTGATCCATTTAACTGCATCCAATAAATTACATAAATATAACATAAAAAATCCTAACTCCTAAACCCAATAAACAAAAAAAAAATCCAAATTTGAGCAGCATTACGTGAACTGAGTTAACGTATGCGTACGTGAATTGAATTCAAGTACACATACGTGAACTCAGTTCACGTATGACTAAGATGTTTCAAAAATTGACTTTCACGTGAACTGAGTTTATGTACACATACGTTAACTCAGTTCACGTAGCTCATATGAATTCTTAAGATTATTTAAGATTATTTAAGATTATTGAAGATGAAATATATCAAAATAATTGAAGAAGCTGAAGAATATTGAAGAAGATTGAAGATGTTAGGGTTAATGAAGATGAAGATTATGAAGATAGAAATGAAGAGTTAAATGAATAAAGAGAGAAAGGTATTTTGGGTATTTTAAATTTTTTTTAAAAAAAAATTAAGAGATGGAAAGCAAAAGTGAAATATTAATTACTATACGGTGATTTGATAGTTTGGAAATTCAATTTGATGCTGTCAGCACATCAGGAATTAGTATGGGTGGACAACGGGCGGGTCCGGACGGTTTCGGGCCCAATTTCTGAATCCGGTCCAATCCACGGGTGGCCAAAAGAGACCAAATTTCGTCCATTTAAATTTTCGGTTTGAACGGGTGTCGGGTCAACAGTGCGTAGATTCGGGTCAAACACTTTTTGAACTATGTAACATTTGTTGTCTAAATTGATTTTTTTTCAATAAAGTCCGTAATTTTTTTTAGACCATTCAAAAAAGTTTGGCCCAGTAAATTTTTTTGGTCCAATAAAGTCTGAAATTCTTTTTGGCCCATTCAAAAAAATTTGCCCCAATTAATTTTACCTAGCATTTTTATATTTATTTAAGAGGTTAATTTGAGTAAAACAATTTTGTTAATTTATTCCTTCCTTATTAAATTATTTTTTACTCAGTTTTCCTTTGTTAACTTTATTTAATTTATTGTTAACCTTTTTACAATGCAAAACTAATCAGAATAAATATATTTTCATTGATCAATACATTAATCTAATTTTGTCTCATTTTTAAATTGATTGATGATGAACTATCAGACAATAAATCAACATAAGATTCAAATCTTCAATGATAAACCTGCACATATAACATATTTTAAATTAGAAACCAAATTACTAAGAATAGATGAAATGTAATTAAAATAAAATAAAAAAAAAAAAAAAAAAA
>JBBPBR010000004.1:42393292-42408929 GCA_037974775.1 Cicer pinnatifidum
AAAAAAAAAAAAAAAAAAAAAAAAAAAAAAAAAAAAAAAAAAAAAAAAAAAAAAAAAAAAAAAAAAAATTGCCATTGAAACTGGTAGAGTTTTGTGCCCACACATCAAACTAAACCGCTATTACAACCGAGGAAAATAGGAATCATGCAAATTAGTGACGACACTATCTAAATTTGGAATTTAACTTCACCATCATGACTGGTAAGACTGCACTAACATCGAGTTTTTGGAATCATTCCAAAAAGGTTGCTTTGATCTGGGTTATCTGTGCCTTATGCTTCTTCATTTTGTTCCGAATGGCCCTTTATAACTCATCAAACACCCTTTCATCACCTTCTTCAGGTAATTAAATACTCTATTCTGTCCATTTTGCCATTCAATTATCAATCTTTCAAGCTAATGATTTAAGTTTAACCCACACCGTGTTCATGTGTGTGTTTCCAGGTTAGTTTTGTTTGGAATTTTTAAGAACTTTTTTTAGTTTCTTGATTTTAGATTTTCTAAGAATTTATTTGATTTTCTTGATTTAGATTTTGTTGCTTAGATATTTTAGTAACAAACTACTGTAATTAGGGCATTTGACACCCAGAGTGTCCCAATCTTTGTTCCTTAGATTTAATAACAAATTTTTTACTTTGTGAACATATTTCATGTTTTTATTTCCTAAAATATGGGTTAATTTTACTAGTTAATAAGAACAATTGTCTGCGCTTGTCAAAAAACTGTTTTTATTATTTTCATAAATGTTACTTCATTAACTGTTATTTCATCTTATTTCTATGATAATAGTTTACTTCAAAAGACTCTTGTCAAAGTAAGATGAATAGACATTTTAGGAAATTAAAATAGGAAATGTTTTTGCAAAGTAAACGCTCCTGATTTGTCAGTTTTTTATTTTTTTGGCTTTCATAAGACAAGTTGGAGTCTTTAGAGTGGATGTTTTTTTGCCTTATGTAATAATTAATAAGTAACAATGTTTCCTTCGATGTGGTTTGTTCTAAATTTAATTTTTGGGTGGAGAGAAATGTGAATTGGTACTAAGATAAAAAGGTTCTACCTCAGAATCTCCAAATTCAAATACGAATAGAAGATCCAAGTTATATGATAAGATGGCAAGGGATCTTGATGAGCATGGTGCTGCTTTTCTGAAACATGGTGAAACCTCTCAGTCACTTTCTATTTCAGATATCTTCACGTTAAAAGATGGATCTGTAACACCTGCATTAAAGGTTACATATAACAATTTAAGCAGTTTTTGTTTCATGGGGTTGTTTTGGTAGCATCTGATGATAACCCTATATATGCAGCCTGCAAATCCTCCGGTGCGAGCTAATGTGTTGTATATGAGCACTGAGTTCTCGGTCCCCATTGCGTAAGCGTTAAAAAAATTTGTTTAATGATCATTTGATGCATCTATGGTTAACTAAAGATCTGTGATTTTCAAATTTGGTTATGGTTTTGAACTGGATGCTCATATTTATATACTCATTTGAATGTTGCTTTTTCCTTTACTAGAAAGCATTCACATCATATAATTATATCTGTTAAATTTTATTTGTTTGATGTTTTGAAAAACTTGTATATCTCAACAAACCACTCACGGTAACAGGATTCATACTATAGCACCATTGCTCATGACAAGGATAAGATTTAGTGTTCCCTCGGAATATGAAAGCTAGATTGTATATTGACAATAGAATATGTTGATAAGAGTCCTATAGAATATGAAATATAGCTTGAAAATGGAAAAAACAAAAACAGAAACAAAGAAATATAGCTTGAAAATGGGTTTATAAGTGGAGGCATCCCTCACTTTACTAGCTTGTTTTGTAGGGTAGAGTTAGGCCTAATCCAAATTTTAAGACAGTATCAGAGCATATTGTAGATGTGTTTGTTGGGTCACCCGCTATCTGGTCATGTTTCAAATGTACAATCATGTGCACCAGAGGGTATATTAAGAGTCCGTCATTTAGTAAATGTACATAAAATATACCAAAGTGCATTTTTATTCCCAATGAACCAAGAACAAAAAAGTGATGGTTCAATGGGCTAGGCTCAACAGGCCATATGGACTGAGACTATAGCAGCTGTAATCCCTCCACTGTTAGGAGCAGGAGGTGTTTACTGCTCTGTGAAGCCAGCCTCATGTGGTACGACCTGAAAATGTATTTTTAACTGGGAGGCATCCCTCACCTTATTAACCAATTTTAGGTTATTTATTGGCAGATTTCTGTTATCATTACATGCTCTGCAGTTTCAGGATTACACTCATTTCTGTTTAATGATCATTATATATTTTGTTATGAATAAAATGTGCCTTTGTTTAAGTACTGTTAGAATATTAGAAAATATCTTATAATATCTTATAGTATCTTTTATATTATATTAGAGTATCTTGAGTTATTTTCTATGATCAATTTATAATCACAGAGAATCTTAGAATATCTCTCTTTATTATTATAATTTGTTCCTGATTTAGAATTTAGTCTATGTTTCTCTATAAATAGAGATTAGTATTGAGTCTATTGTAATCAAGTCAGCATTAAGCTATTATCAATAATATTCAAACCCTAATTATTTTCTCTCCTCTTTTTCTCTAAAATCCCACAACTTCAACATGGTATCTAGAGCCTATTTCGATCCTCCTTGAACGGTCTCGCCTCTATTCCGCTGCCGAGTTCCCAACCGTTTGGGAATATAATCATAGTTTCTCTTTTCTAGCATGATCATTCCTTTTTTCTGACTATTGTCACTTCTGCCCACAATCGTCGCTGCTGCTGTTGCCCTGTCTGCTACTGCCGCAGCCGTCGTTTACTTCTGCCTGCCGTCATTGCTTCTGCCTGCCGTCATTGCTGGAAACGTTTTCCGGCAAACGACCACTCCATCAGCTTCGCCTCTTCCAGATCAGCCCACTCTTCGAAACTCACCGCAGAAAGCCATCGCACGCGCCGCCTCTCTTCGCTGCGCGTGACGGCGTGTCCGACAGCCGTGTTAGACGCGACCTTTTTCGTTAAACTTGTCTCGGCCTCACGGTTCCAGATCTGCCCTTACTTTCAAATTTTGATCAATGGAAATATGTGTTATTGTTCAAACAGCCGTTATCTCTCGTGTTTTGAACGCATTTTCTTATTTCGTTGATCGATCATGACTTTGTTTCGTTAGAGTTGCGCTGCTTCTTTTTCGGTGTTTGTCATGCAATTTAGTTATTACTAATAGATTATAATAGTGGCTTATATTCCCACCGATGATCATTCTGATGGTGTCCCTTTTCCCACAGATGAATCATATTAGTGATGACTTCTTCTTCCATTGATGGTTATTCTGACGATATCTTTTATTTTTATGACTCACTTTACCTTGGAAATTTGTCCCAGATGCACTGGCCCGATCTTTGTCCCAGATGTACTGGCCTTGCCTTTCTCTCTTTGAAGCACGCGTCTCTGATATTATTGGTTTGAAGCTTCCAAATGCAGTTTTTTTAGAAGGACGGACCTTGCTTTGTTGAACTGCTTGCCATGAATTTCTCTCATGCTGATGATCATTCCGGTTATCTGGCTAGGCTATATTTATAGCAATTCTCTCCGACTTCACATGCATCCCTGAGTTGCTTTTCCATCTTTTTTATTATTTAGCGAAGCAAAATATTGTTTTCTTGTAACAAGCTAAAGCTTAGTAAGCTTTAGCTTGAGGGGGAGTGTTAGAATATTAGAAAATATCTTATAATATCTTATAGTATCTTTTATATTATATTAGAGTATCTTGAGTTATTTTCTATGATCAATTTATAATCATAGAGAATCTTAGAATATCTCTCTTTATTATTATAATTTGTTCCTGATTTAGAATTTAGTCTATGTTTCTCTATAAATAGAGATTAGTATTGAGTGTATTGTAATCAAGTCAGCATTAAGCTATTATCAATAATATTCAAACCCTAATTATTTTCTCTCCTCTTTTTCTCTAAAATCCCACAACTTCAACAAGTACATTTCAAGTTACTGGGACAAAAATAGCATTTTACTTTATTTTATGGAATAAACTCCTTATATAGGAAAATCAGTACCTAATTTTCGGAGAGAGGTCATCTTCCATGCATTCAATCATTTTCTTTCCCAAAAAAAGATCATAGGAGGACAATGCCTTGCTTTCTACTGTTCGTGGACTAGGAGATGTAGAGCATCTCCTACTTTTTTTCTCTCTTCAAGTTTATAGCAGAATAAACAATTTCTTTTACTAGTATATTATGCATAAAACATAAAACTCAATGCATCTAGTTGAGTGAGGTTATTTTAGGGGGAAAAGAAGAGCTCACTTGCAGTATTTTCAAAGATTAAAATGGATATAGTGTATCATTTTGAAACTTGATCATAATAGATTATTACATTTTACAGGGTAGCTCTTCAAAATTGATTCAGACAAAAACTTAGAAGAGGATAAAGTTTTAGTTAGGATATAGATTAGGAGAATTAGTTAGGAAGGTTAGTTAGTTATTTGTTTAGTTAGGCTTATCTTGTATAAATAAGGAGTTACGGAGTTAGAAATAGGCATTTAATTTTAATATAGTAAGGTTGAGAATAGAGTAGTAACTCTATTGTGAAGTGGAAAGCCTTGGAGGAGAGATTTCTCTCCTATTATTTCCTATTACTTAATAAAAGGTGTTCTTCTTTTGAGTCCAATTTTTGGGTCCATAAGAGCATCTCATTCCACTTCTGTAAATTATCATGATCATTATTGTATCTCTACCTTTATGTATGCTTCTTTATTGTTGTACTTATCATCTTTAATATGATATGTCATTTCTTTATATTAACTGATTTGATATTCATATATGACATGCATGGTTTGCATGACACAGGGAAGCTGTCAAAGATACTTTTAATCCATACTTTGATAAAGGTATTTCATATTTGGATATACCTATAGCTTGACAATGATAACAAAATTCTCATCCGTTTACTGGTTTATATTTTTTAAAATACCCATTTCGCTTCAACCTTCTATTTATATTTTTTATTTTATTTTATTCACATACTTACATGTGTGTTGATTAGCAATCTGGTTTCAGAACTCTAGTATGTACCATTTTAGCATGTTCCATGCCTCCCACCACATTGTACCTGTACCTGCCACCAAAGAAGAGGTATACTTCAAGTATTGATGTCTTCAATTCGGAAATGGATTCCCTGCAGTAATTGTGTAATGCAGTTACTCCCCACCCCCAGCCGTCCGATCTAAATTAATGGCCGAGATTGTTAAAAATATATGCATTGAATGTGTAATCTGAACTATTTGATCTCAAATCAATGGTCGAGATTGTGTATTGCATGTAACTGCATGCTTTTATTAAGACAAGGAATCCAATTATGTGGCAGTTTGCTCACTTAATTCATGAGAATCATTGTTCTTTCAGATAGAAGCTGAAGCATCTTCTGTTGAAGCTGTTTCTGCAAGGCTCTGCCCTTTGAAAATTGTTTTGGATGGGGTGGTTTTAACTTCAACAGGGGTGCTCCTTGGTTGCTGGCAGGTTGTTTTCCATAATCTAAAAATGATTGCACTTCTTGTTCTTCACACATGTATTATAGACTGAGTTGCATATGTCCTTTATGCTAATCCGCAACCTGGCTGCCCCTTTGCCTTCTTTTTCTTTCTCTCATACCGAACGAAATAGTTTAGAACACTGAGCCCTGTAAAATGATTTAGAATGGTGAAACTTGATCAACATAAAAATAAGGTTAGGAAAACGAGGTTTATAGCCCGATTAGGAAGATACACAAGAGGACTATAGTCCCCTAAAACTAGAGCACTCTCTAGTTTACAAGTTTTAAAAAATGAAATCTTGATTCCCCTAGGTGATGTTACCCCTGTTTATAAACCCTCACAAAAGAAAACTAATTAATCCGAAACAAACAAGACAAACAACTAACTACCTTAACTCATTGAGAGTTTATAACATTACCCTTTCTCTTATAATAAACTGTAGTTATCCTATATCTACTAGAGAGCTCATCTGAGTTCCTAACATTCAGTTTGTTTTGGTTTACTAGACGGAAGTAACAAAACTTTATCTGTTATTTCATGTCTAAAATTAAAATAAAACCTTTTTGCTTCCATTTTTCGTAGATTCTTTTGTTCCACAACTTAATAAAGTGTTTCATGTTTTCTTGGTTACTGTTGAAACTTTCAACCTTCACATTAGTCGGTGACTCGGTGTATAAAATTATTTTTGAAGCCAATGGCCAAAATAAAAATAAAAAATAAAAAGAACTATATAACTAAGTCATTGTGTTAACTTGTCACTTTAAGAATTTCAGACAGCACTGACAAGACTAGGCTAATGATTTTATGTTTATTTTGTAGGTAATCTCGGGTACTGATCCCATAACCATTCGTGCTAGTTTGAAGAATGCGCTTCCACATGCACCAGAGAAGCAACTTGTAAGCTTCATTCGAATACTCAGTATTTCTGGATTTCAAGATGCATGGCTCAATTAATTTGAGATGTCCTATATTCTTCTAAAGTTAATTGGTGATTTGATATGCCACCAAAATTACATTGCAGTTTGATTCTTAATGATCTGCCATTATTTCATCTGCAGTATGATGCTGCAATTCTTCACACTACATTTGCAAGGCTTTTGGGTCCACCTAAAGCATCCTCTAAGGTACTATGCATCCCACATTATTTTTTGGAATTTATTAGAGTTTGCATCAGTACTCATTTTAGAATTGCATATAATCTTTATATGGACATTAGCACAATGGTCTACCATGATGTAGATTGGATTATCTCTTTTAATTCTTACTTTGGGTTTTAATTTCGTAATTAGGGTGCTCAATTTGGGATTATATATAGGACTTTGGATTATCTTATTCATGCTTAGAATCAGCTTGTTATCTTAACTTCCTGATTTATTTGAAGAATCATATAGTGTCATTGGCATAAAATTAGACAAAACGAATATGAAGAAGTCATAAAATGTCAGATGATATAGTAATCAAACCCCCTCTTTATTATATTGTTGTTTACTTTTATTTCTTGTGATATGCAGGAACTGCTTAAAACGTCAGATGAACTTCAATTTTTTCATGAGTTAGTTAATCGACTTAATAGTCAGATCCGTGGATTCAAGGTTTGTGGTTATTTATTTGTTTGTTTCATAGATAGCCAAATTAGAATTGCAGTTAAGACTTGAAAAGTTCAAATTTTTACTGAAATTGTTTTGCTTATTGTTTAAATCAAGGTCATCAGTAGATAGGAATATAGTTCATCCCTAGGTCACTAGGTGTGGTAGTAGCGGGTTACTCAGGCATAGACCCTTCGAGCTCATAAGCATCATTTATGAAATTTCTTAGAATATTATAAAATATCTGATAATATCTATTATATTATATTAGAGTATCCTGAGTTGTTTTCAATGATCAATTTATAATCATAGAGATATTTTAGAATATCTCTCATTATTATGATTTGTTTCTGATTCAGGATTGAGTCCATGTTTCTCTATGAATAGAGATTAGTATTGAGTCTTTTGTAATCACTCTAGCATAAAGGTATTATCAATAATATTCAAACCTTAATTATTTCCTCTCCTCTTTTTATCTAAAATCCCACAACTTCAAAAAAAAAATCATTTATGCCTTAGCAATTTAGCATCACAGCACCATTCGCAAATATTTTATGGGTTAAATATATTTTTCATCACTGCAAATATGTCACCTTTTGGTTTTAGTCCCTAAAAAATAAGGAATGTCAGTATGAGAAATGCATGTCGTCATTTATCATTTGCATTTTCTCTTTTAATCTTTTTTATTTGAAAAAAATAAGGTACTGACCATTGGTCATCATCGTTTTTATTTTCACATTATTTGGTTTGTATAGGATAAAAAATCGTCCAATAATTTATAGATTTGTCTTGTATTGTTTTGTCTGGTACTTAATCTTTTGCAAATTAATGAATTTTCACTGATGTTTTATTGTCTATATATTTTTCTATAACATACCTAACCTTTATTTTACCTGCTGAGTTTCCTCCAAACATATCCAGGCAGTGGTGTCCGAACTGTGGTACGTGGAGGAATATGATCTACTTGCCCTTGCACTAAATGGAAGAATGAACATTCACAAATTCAAACTTGGGTGCTCAAGACAAGAGATTGAAGTTTAGAAACTCATATTTTATTTACTGAATCAGAATGCAATGAATTAATACACTCATGTACAAGAACCACGTAGTATAAAGAAGAAACAGTATTTTTTATTTACTATGATTTATCATTCAGTCCAAATGGTATATATTTCATAGGTTGATGTACCTATATGTATGATCGTAGAATAATGCTATATATGGTTAATGAACTTTAATATATGATCATAGCCACGAATATTATGATGCCTGAGATGTTCAAGTGGCATACATAATTGTTAAGTAGCATTTGTTTGAGGTATCCCAAAGTAGAACTAAACATGTACTTAAATGTTTTTGTTCACTAATTCAAGTGTGTTATGAATGTTAAAGGTATATTATTCAGTAGTTATCAATATATCTAGGTAAAAAGAAAAACTTAAGCTTAAACTATGTTGATCATGAGGCTCGCGACAAGGTGAACTTTTATCCCTTTTATATTCTTAATAGTTGCTGAGGGGTTGGGTGTTCTGCTGCAAAAATCATCTGCATGTTTGTTTAGGGGCTATCAGGTGGGTTTCAGATGAAGATTGCAAATGTAAAGCAATAAAGCAACTTCCCACCTTTTTGAATTGGTTTCAGACTTGAAAGTAAATTTCTTCAAGAGTGTATCTGAAGGTATAAACATGTGTCAATCTTGGCTTGAAGATGCGGAAGATGTCCTAAACTGGAGGAATTCTGTTTAAATACTTTAGTTTGCCAATTGGGACTAATTGTAGGCAAAAAAACATTTGGGTGATTGAGATGGAGAAGAAGAGGCACTCGAACAAGAGTCATCTAACTTTCAGTATTTTTTTATACCTTTATGTCTATCTCTTTTGATTTGTTCTCTTACATCTTTTTCTCTCCATTTTAAATAGTACTATCACTCTTATTTTATTCAATATTTATCTAAAATCACTCTACTTTTCCCTCCTAAAAGGTAGAGGATCTAAATGAGACAGTATTAAACTCTAGGAATTTATCAATAGGTGGTTGAATTGTCCTTTTAAAATCTATCAGTTCACCTTACTTGTCTACTTTCCTTTCTTAAAGATCTTGATAGGTGTTTTCTCTTTGACAAAAATATATATCTCATTGTTATGCAAATGGTTGTGGAGAATGAAAAAAAAAAAAAAAGTAGCAAGCGGGAACACTTGTGTGAGAAATAGTAGATATTCAGTGTGATGAACAAATTTTCTTTCGATTGGTCAAAGTAGGGGCAACCAAATACACTCATGGTTTGCAAAGTACCATGAGAAGAAGGGTAGGAAATGGAATAACACTTTTCTAGGATGATAAATGGCAGGAGAGCTTTCCTTAATGGATTGATTTAACTGTATATAGGAGGTTGTTCATTCTCCACTGTTCTCACAAACCTCTCAAAATATTATTTATTGGATCACATTTTTCGGTTTGATAATTTATTGGAATCACGTATTTGATAACTTTTTATTGGATCGAAATCTCACTTCCAGTAAGTATCTTAATAAAGAGTAGAACGCCCTTTTCTCCATTCACTCTATTTTTCAAATAAAAAATTCTATAAACTTTCACTTCTCTTAAATCCAACTCAATCTTTTTTTTTTTTTTCTTAAATCCATACTAAAACATCACTTTTTGATTTATCAACGTTTAATCATCAAAAGATAATTTTTTTTTTGTTTTATTTTTTATTTGAAATGAATTTGCATTAATATATAATTAGTTTATAGTTATTGTTGTAATTTCAACAGGTAGATAGAAATGAAGATGTCATTGTTGATATTGTTGTTGTTATATTTGACAAAATATTTTTGTTTTGTAATGCGTTTGTACTAAGATATAATTAGTTTATATTGTTGTTGTAGTTTCAATTAGTTTGTGTTAGGAACCGTTAATGATTTTGTTGTTGGTGTTATGTCAATTGGTTGTTATTGAAATATGATAAAATGTTGAAATGTAATATCCTCAAAATGTTGAAATGTAACAAAATGTTGATTTTTGGTTTTAAAAATGAAAGGTGACCGTAATGTTACTTGATTTCGGCATAGTAGGGAGACATAGCAAGGGTCTGTACATAGAGAGTGTTAGGCCAAAGCTCCTGTTAAACCATAGAGGGTTAGAGATGAAAGCTCCCGCTCTTAATCACATGCTAACACTGACGATGTATAGGACGAGATGCATGCATCACCGTTGCGGTCACCACTTGCACCTTTTCAAGGACCATGACCATTGACCACATGGGATTTCGGGAGTCTTTTGATATATTTTTGCTACAACATTTTGAGGACCACCTGGAGGCCTACATGTTCGTTGGAGATATAAGTTTTAATTCTTAATTTATTTAATTATAATTATATAATTTGAATTATTTAATTATTAATTAATTATTTATTTAATCATCAGAGACTAACAATTGATTTTCTTTTAGGAAAATATTCCTTTTAAATGTGTCAACAACTGTAGAAAGATATCTTAGCTAGAGGTTTCACCTTCTAATATGGATTGGTTTTGAAGTCCAATTGAAGCCTCTAGTTTAGCTTATCTTGGACGCATAGGCTACGGGTTAATAGACCATGGTCTGTTGTTCACATTTGTTGAGAGATAGTACAGGGATTCTAGCATATTTCATCTCCCTGTTAGTGATGTGACAGTAACTTTGGACGACGTATCATGTCTTCTTCACTTGCACATCACCATACACCTCTTTGCACATTGAAAGATGGGAGAGTTGGATGGTTGTGTAATGATCTAGGGTTCAGCTTAGACGATGAGCTGACAGAGTTTCAAAGAACCAAAGGAGATCATGTCAATTGATATTATGTACATGTAGTACTTCAAAGACCTGACTACTAGGAGTGTCCATGGATACGGATAAATCCGCAAACTCGGCCACCCAAACCTACCCAACTCGTATGTTGATTAAATCCATTCAAGTTGAAGTCTAACCCATTTAACCCAGTAATATTCAGTTAGAATAGCATATTTAACATTTTAAACCCATAAACTCAACCATTGAAAAATATCATTGCCACACCTAACACAATGTGTGGGAGGATATAGTCAAATTGAATTAAGTAAACACTATGAGGGACGAAAAATGTGTTTGGTGACGTTGATTGAGGTAGAGGAGTATTTGGCTCCGATTAGTTCAATAAGGCAGATGGGCTATTTAAATGCACAACAATCTTTATCTTCACGAGACTTGTAACAAATGGTGAGGCGTGGTACAGTTGCTTGTAATTTTGTTTTAATCTTTCAGTGGTAATATAGATCATCTAACAATTTCGCTCTTTCGGTTTAATCTTGATCTTCATCAAAATTTTGAATATATTTTACTCTCTTTTTTCATTCTTATAATCTTTTAATCTTACATTTAATACAAGAATATTTAACATCAATATATTGAAAATATTTTAAAACTTGAAACAAATTAAAACTCATCTCTCCAAATTATTTCCCCTCAAATATTGGAAGAGAGCCAAAATTAAGTGACTCGTGAAATACTGACTTCCATTCCCCTCCTCTTTCGATGTATAAGCTTATTATGTTTGGTTTTGCAGTAGGATTGAGAATAATCCCACAATGGAAACAGACATGCATGTAATTATTCAAAAAAACATGGCAGTGGCTAATTTGAAACATCAGAGACGACCTAATATACATCTAAAATACAATAAGCTATTTTCAAAATAGTTGATGAAATGAACTTTGTTTATTGGAATTAACCAAAATATCCACTGATTATCCATCCAGGCTTACAAGGAGAGAAAAAACAGCTAAAAAGCTGTGTGATTAAATGGCACTTTCTTGCCATTTCATGGGAAGTATTCCCAGTCTCTCTCATCACACAGGTGACACTAAGCTTGTTTAACAAAGACCCTGGAAAATCTCTTATAGCAAGGAGTGAGTGAGTAATCAGGCTTCAGTTTCTGGTTCATCTTCATCTTCATCTTCATCGTCATTCAAAGTTTGACTAATGTAAGCCTGCGCTTCATCTAATGCTGACTCTTTTGCATCAGCAGCATACAAAATCTTCTTAATTGCTACAGATATCTGCATAAAGTACATAAAGTAGTAACACATTACACATGCATTCTTTATTTAATTCATTTTCAATGACTGCTAAGAGTACTACATAACAACCATATATGGTCAAAATTCAAATAATATATGAACCACAACATGATCGAGCTATTTTCATTATTAACCTAGATCTAGGCACAAAATCTTCATATATTTTTAAATATATATGAAGAATTGTAACTATCTTCAATACCAATACATAACACATTTTCAAGCTGGATCATACAAAGCAAACATACAATTTTGAGAAACACAGCGGTTACAATCCATGTAGTATTTGAAGAGGGAGAAACACCAAATTGACATGGACGTAGAAGCAGAAAACACTATTGCATACACTAAACCTAACCTGTGAACAATATATGTCACTGCCAGAACCAAATGTTTTTTAATCGAAGAAAATCATTCATTAAACGACCTTTCGGAAATTTAGGCAATTGAAGGTATTAGGAAATTTATGTAAAAGAAAATTGTTCATTAAACGACCTCTCAGTTTTGAAATGTAAAAGTAAAATTAACTAAACTGCAAGCCTTTGCCACAATTCTTACAGGTTCATTCTCCAGTTCTGTTGTCTGACAAAGAATTTCTATGTCCCGTAGTTTTGAAAAGTAAAAGTCTCTTTCTTTTTCCAAGAGATCCACCGAGATTTTGAGATCAGTAACCTGAGAAACAAAAAACAGGATAATAAAGTGAACAATGAACAAAACAAAGGTAAATAATGTTTTCGTTAAATTATCAAGGGAAAAACTCAAAACGCATATATTGAAGCATGTATAAGGGTCTAGCATCAGGAAAATCATCAATGTTAACATAATACATCAAGCAATTTAATTAATATAGAATTTATAGAACTCAGAATTTTAATGGAAGAAAGAGGTATATTATTTCTTAAAATTCAGAGTAGTATTTCTTACAATAACGAAATCGGGAAAGGATGCAGAAAGAAAAACTGAACCAGAGTTCTAATAACTCCTAAATCAAAACATAATTGCTCCTAACTTGAGAAAGAATTCCTCTAATTATTTTTTAGAATACTTTCTGAATACCTTCCCCTCTTCCTATTCTCTCATTCTTATAACATAAAATAAGAGACGTTACTAACGAGCTTTTATTCTTCCATTCATCTCTCTTGAAACTGAATGTCTTTCCCACTTCGCCTACCCTCATTCCTTCAATGGAATATCAGTAGAATAAGAGACATTATTAACTAGCTTTTATCCCCTCCATCCATCATTCTAGAAACTAAATGTGTGTGGGGTGTGTGACTTGGGTGAGTGCGGCCCACTCTTTGGGCCCTCATTCATCTTAATTTGCAGTGATCTATCATTGCCACCCGCTTCAAAATGAGGAGGATGGAACATTTCCCCACATCAAAAATAGAGGCCTCGCGCCTTACAATCCGTTAATTCAGAATAGGGAAGATGCTTGGTTCCCCTATTTCAATTTTCGTGGTCCCCCGTTGCTCCTCATCGCCATTTCTTCGTGTTTAGTTCTGTTTCAGGCTGGATCTTTGCATGCTCAATTCCGGGTTAGGATTTGACTCAATTTGAGTATTTCTGGATTGGGTTCCCCCACTTGGCTCAAAACTCGCATTTCCCTTGTTTGAGCCTAGAAAAAGACCCAGTCCGGACCCGTTTCTATTAGTAAGTCCATTACTTCCTTCTCTTCCCCCTTCCTAGTTTCGCGAACGACCTCCACCTCTGCTTCCTCTGTAATTCAACACACCCCGTAACTCTATTTCAACATCACAAGCCAATTTCATCGCCTCCACACATGTCTTAGGATTGAAGGTCTTTACTCATAAACGTACCTTTGATTGGAGGCCACCCAAAAATTACCCAAGGTAATGTTCTTCGGGGAGACGCTTAACCTGGGAAGATAAATATTTGAAATCTAAAATGTACTCTTCCACATCTCCAGTTTGTTGAAGATCTTTCAATTCTTCGAATGGATTATCGCTCTTTCTTCCTTTGTATCTCTCAATCAGCGCTTTCTTCAACTTTATCCATGTGAGGTCATACTCTGTTTCACGTAGAAGATTAAACCAATGAATGGTTGCTCCCTCCATGCTAATTTTCGCCAAACGAACCTTCACTTCTTCAGATATTCCCTGTACCTCAAAATTTGTCTCTGCTCGTGTGATCCACCCCACTGAATCGTCACCATCAAATGATGGCAGCTCCACCTTCTTCACTGCCATCTTGAATTCTGTAATTGGCTCCTCGATTGTTTGTGACACCCCAGGTGTAGGCCGATTGAACAGTTTCGCAAACTCTATCAAAATGGCATGAGGAAATTCATCCAAGGTTTGATGCATCGAACCTTCCATCTCAGCCATTCGTATCTCCAAAGCCTCAACTTTGTCAGACATTTTCGGTGGCATTCGGTTTCGCTAGCTTCTATCTCTATCCAGCAGGTCGGACCGATGATATAACTCAGAATTTTAATGGAAGAAAAAGGTATATTATTTCTTAAAATTAAGAGTAGTATTTCTTACAATAATGAGATCGGAAAAGGATGCAAAAAGAAAAATTGAACTAGAGTTCTAAGAACTCCTAAATCAGTACATAATTGCTCCTAACTAGAGAAAGAATTCCCCTAATTATTTCTTATAATATTTTCTGAATACCTTCCCCTCTTCCTATTCTCTCATTCTTATAACATAAAATAAGAGACGTTCTTAACTAACTTTTATTCCTTCCATTCATCCTTCTTGAAACTGAATGCCTTTCCTACTTCTCCTTCCCTCATTCCTTTAATGGAATATCAGTAGAATAAGAGACATTAACTAGCTTTTATTCCCTCCATCCATCATTCTAGAAACTAAATGTGTGTTGGGTATGTGACTTGGGTGAGTGGGGCCCACTCTTTGGGCCCTCATTCCTCTTAATTTGTAGTGTTCTATCAGAATTATATTCTAAGTCCAATGCTTAAAGTTGGGCTTCTTTGGCTACGTAATATGTTTACAGTTGGATTTCAATCCTTAAAGGAGTTTTATCTTGTATGCCATTTCGATAATCATAGCAGTTGCAGCAAGTATATCTTTCAGAGTCATACCTGCTTGGACAAGGCCTGAATCTCTGCTGATGAATTAGCCCCGTCAGATCCTCCACTTGACCTCGATTGCTTAGGTCCTACACTCAAAATTACATTAATCAAAAAGGGAAAAAGTAAAGGGAGAGTAACATGAAACAACCATTAGGAAAAAATGCACAACAGTTTAGGGTCATAGATGCCAATATGCCAACCTGAGTTTCTAGGTGGACTGAGTGCATCGCTAGAACCAGAATTATTCATTGCATTTGATTGAAGTGACTTTGAGCTCCTTAAACTCTTAGAATTTTTGTCCTTTCCACCCTTTATCCTACGCTCCACAGGATTATAGTTCCTACAGAAAAAAAAAAAA
>JBBPBR010000004.1:42429085-42447262 GCA_037974775.1 Cicer pinnatifidum
AAATTTCAAATTACACTAATTCAATATCATCGTATTGAATAAATATTTTTTAAAATCAACAGTTATATTGAAATCTATTATCATATAGATTATAACTATAAATTTCAACATTAATCTATGATCATTTATTATATTATTTTGATTTTTTTTAAAATTAACGTCAAACGTATAATTTTATAAATCGTTAATCTATGTGTAACTTATCATAAATACTTGTAAATTTATTAATATGATTGATCAAGATTCACCAACTATATAAAACATTTTATATTATTAATGCATAAAAGTTAAATTTTTATCATCATTATTTTAAAAAATTAATTTATATACCGTGTAAAAAATTGTTCCATTGTGGATTAATTAAAAAAACTACTTATAAAGTCCATGAAGATTTGTGTAGATTTTTTTAAGTGTGATACATATTAAACTTTTATTAAAAAAACATACTTGACCAAGACACCAGATTTTGAAATTCCACGTATGAAAACACGGTTTCAAAGGGTATTTTATATTAGTTCTGTTTTATTTTCTTTCCTATTTTGTTCAAACAAGTAAAAAGAAATTCCTAGAAATGGATTCTCTCAAAATTTTCAAAGGATATGACAAAGTAGAACACAAACACGACAACCTCGAAGATCAACAAATCCAACCACAACACCACCTTCACAAAATCTCCAAACCCCTCATCATCACAATTTCCATCATCACTATCACCATCCTCTTCCTTACTCTCACTTTATCTTTCACCCTTTTCTACCACAAAACAAACACCGAGTCACATAACCCCCTCAACTCACCCAACTCAATCCGATCCATCTGCAACGTGACTCGCTTCCCTGACTCATGCTTCACCGCTTTATCCTCCACAAATCAAAACCCCACCGACCCAAAAACCATCCTCAAACTCTCTCTTCGTTCCTCCATCGACGAACTCACCAAACTCGCCTCATCGCTCGGAGCAAACTCCAACGGAAACGCGCTCGGTGATTGCAAGGAACAGATTGATGACGCGGTGAGTCGACTCAACGACTCAGTCTCGACGGTTACTAACGGCACCGTGAATTTAACGGATGTTGAAATTAACGATATTCAGACGTGGGTTAGTGCCGCGTTGACGGATCAAGAAACGTGTGTTGATGGGTTGGAAGAGATTGGGTTTTCTTTGAGTACTGTTGATAAGGTAAAGAAAATGATGAAGATATCGAATGAGTATACTAGCAATAGTTTGGCTATTGTTGCTAATATACGCAATTTGTTCCATTGAAAAAGTTTTGGATAAAACCCATTTTATAAGCATTATCACTTATGTCTCTCACTAAGTACTAAGTGAAAACTCTAATTAATTTTGGAATTATCAAAATATCATTCTAGTTAGTTTAGTCTTTCACGTTATAATGTTAAAGACTACTTTGACTAAGAGTTATTATGATGATTCGAGAATTAATTTGTGTGCAAATTGTAACTTTATGATGTATGTATGTATGTATTTGTTGTGATTGGATTTGAGGAAGCAGATAAACCTTCTCTGTTTGTAATTGATTTCTTCTTTTCATACTTTGTTAAGTTTTTTTTCGTTTCAATTTATTGAAATCTATTGGTCTAAATATTAAGGTTAGTTAGAAAAATGAACTGTTTAGGACATCAAGAAGAACTATTAAAGTAGAAACCATCAAGAAACCTACTTAATGCACTACTAAATTTGGATTTGCTTTTGCTGCTATCACTGATCTATGACTTAAGAACTAGAGGGTTAAAGAAAAAGAAAATATCATTACCATTATGGACATTAGTCAGAAAAAAAACTAGCATATTTGTATTATTAATTATGTTCATGTAATTTGAGCATATATGTAGTAGTATAGCTAGGGTAGAGGTTTCAATTTTTCTTCATACATAAAAAATTAATGAGATTGATTACTTATAACACTAGATGGATTTGTTATTATGAACAAGTATCCTTCAAGATCTTAGACACTAATGCATGCAAAAAAGCAAGCCTCAATCACTCGAGACAAAACGTAAACAAAAGGTCAATTACAACAAGCTAAGAGTTGTTGAGACTCCTTAAATATCTTCCAAGTTCGTGTGTGATACCCTCCACATGTTGGAGGGTTGAAAATGTCAACCATGCCAAACTTGCCAATGATATCATGAAAAATATGAAGGTTGGAAAAATATTATTTGAATTTTCTCCTTTATTACTTAGAAAGTAGGCAGGAGATTCTCCAATTATCCAATTCTAAGTAGAATTAAAAAACTCTTGATTTTCCCCATTACTTTGAAATTAAGTATAACTCCTCCTGCATCCTTTTTTGAAGAAGAGGAAGAACTCTTTGGATTTTCTCTAGTCATCTTGTTCGAAGTAGATGAAAATCTATTTGTATTTGCCCCATTACTTAGAAGGTAGGTATGATTTCTCGATCATTCTTTTTGTATAGAGAGGACAATGGGTAAATGACTCGCACCTACATATATATCTACTTAATTTTACATGTAATTACTCGTACATATCCATACATAAAATGCATATTTTTACCATATCCGTTGTAGGTAGTTTTTGCAAATAACTAATAAGTATGAGTTTAACTGACATTCTTATTTTTGAAGTAGAATACTCTTGTATGGAAACATGAATCAACGTAGAGGATGTTGTGTGTGGGGGTGCGGGGAGTGATGGAGATAACTAAAATAAGAGAAGTCATAATCTTTTTATATAAAGTGGAAGGGCCCTTCACGGGTCTTATGTCTTGGCCCATATCCACAATGGGCCACATATACATCATTTCGATATCTTAGTACATCAGCTCCTAATTCAATTGATCAACAAATCGACTCCATTAACACAGATCAAATATTTTAATACTACATATCATATTTTTATAAAATAGTATATTTATTTTTTTGACTAAATTATAAGTCAACTGTATTTAATTAAAAAATAAGAGCAAATATGCTACATAGCCCTTTGAGCAACAAATTTGAAAGGTGGAAAGAGCTATAAATTTGAACGGTGGAGACATTCGGTTATTTAGACGATGTACTTTACCACAACACAAAATACAATCCTCTTTGAGCGGTGAGTCTAAAAACAAATGCGCTCATTTACTCCAAAGACAAATTGGTGGGTTAAATGTGTTGCAAACCATTGTTTAAAAATTGTTGGTAGGACGATTAATTTAATAAAAAAAGTGTATGTAAGAAATAAATAAAAATATCTTTGGGTATTACAATCTCTCATAGTTTAAAAAAATAATAGTGACATTCAATTTTTTTTTTTTTTAAATTATTGTTGCGATGTCCAATTCCATTGGTCGATTACCAACAAGATATCTTCCTAAAATATGTAACAATTTAGTTTCTCTGATTGATAGTGTTGTTCATGATCTTCTGGTTATCCTTCCCATCATTTTAAATTATAGAATTTTTATCTTATATGAAAATCACATTCAAAATCTAAAAATTAAGTCAACTATTCATTTATTCTCACTACCAATTAGTATATTTTGTTTACAAATACTTTGCGATCGAGTGCATACTAATTTATTTTAAAAACAAAAAAGCAAATTGAAAATATCGATATGTAAATAGTATTTTAGAAACACAACACTTAAAATTGACACATTAAATTGATCATCTATTTAATTAATATATGGACAAGTTACAGTGAGTATTTATAATTAAAAACAAAATAATATTTACAATAAAAATGAGAAGTAATTCTTTATTTTTAAAAATAAAACTTTTATATTAATTACTAATAAAATCATCTACACTTATAGGAAAGAAATATAAATACATACAAATTAAACTCATTTATAAGACCGAAGTTTATCTAACCGCATATGCTCCCTCCGTTGTTTGGAATAATTAAACCGTGTTGAGTACACCATATTTAATCATTAAACCCCTTCTACACTTTCTTTTTTATTTCAGTAGTGGAGTAAGATTTCATTTTTTTGTATGGATATTTGTGTAGTTATGAACGGTTGGCATCATGAGTTAGAATAGCACATAGCCACATAACCATTTCCTGTCGGTTGACTGAACAACTCATGACAATGTGATCTACTAATTAAACACTATTAAAGTTTATCAGCCTAAGATGCGATTTTCTAAGTCACACGTACATAACATAACTTTTTTTTAAAAGTTAAATATTTATTAAAAAAATTAATAGAGAACATAAATCTTATTCAAAAACAGAAAAGATAACAAAAAAAGAAAAAAAAAATAAAAATAAAATTCTTTGAATTAAACATGTTAGTTGATATTAGAACTCTTAGAAAGTCTAATAGATCAAGGAAATCTTCTAACTACTTGCCTTTATTTTAATATAGTATCAGTCGATATTTTTCTAATTTCTCTCCGTTCTTCCGCATCTAAATTTTCTTAATTTTCTCTTAACCCTAAAATTTCTTTTCTCATCTCCATTCTTCCATGGCGGCAGACTCTGATTCTGCTCACATTTCCCCCATTCATTTTTCCAATGAAATAAAAGATGCAACTTAAAATCCCTGTAACACTTATTATCTTCACACCGGCGAAAATCTGGGTGCCGTTCTTGTTGCCCCACATCTGAGAGATACCAACTACTACAATTAGAGTAAATCGATGAAACACGCTCTCTCTTCCAAAAACAAACTCATTTTCATCAATGGCAGTTTACGACAACCACCGTCAACAGATCCATATTTCGAGTTGCGGAATCGGTGTAATAACATGGTCCTTTCTTGGATTACTAGGACCTTATCACCTCACATTGCTCAGAGCACGATTTGCTTTGACAGTGC
This sequence comes from Cicer pinnatifidum, assembly GCA_037974775.1. Classification (NCBI taxonomy): domain Eukaryota; kingdom Viridiplantae; phylum Streptophyta; class Magnoliopsida; order Fabales; family Fabaceae; genus Cicer; species Cicer pinnatifidum. The sequence goes on from JBBPBR010000004.1 coordinate 42,433,876, forward strand.
ACAAGAACTTTGGTCCAATCTTGAAGATCTCTTCACGAAAGGTAATCACTTTCGTTTTTTCGATTTACTTAAAGATTTGCATTCAATCAAATAAGGGGATCATTCTTTATCAACCTATTATACTGATTTGAAGATATTTTATGGGATGAATTAGAGTTTTTACGACCTACCCCTTCTTGTTCTTGCCCTACTCGTTACACATGTTCTTTAAGCCCCGTCGTCAAAGACTATAAACACAACAAATACATCATATGTTTTCTCAAAGGCCTCAACGGCAACTACAATAATGTCCGAACACAAATTCTCCTCATGGACCCTTTACCATCATTGAGCAAAACCTATTCCCTTGTTGTCCAACAAGACCCAACTCCTACTCTGAGTCCTAACCCTAATTCTGCTTCTAATATCACTTCTTCTGACTCTACTATTTTTTCTGTAAATTATGGTAATTCTAATCCTCCATAAGGTCATAATAGTCAACCCAAAGGTAGAGGTCGTGGCAAAGGACAGATGTTATGTAGTCATTGCAACAAAATTAATCACACTGTTGAAAACTGCTATTTTAACCATGAATTTCATCCCGGTTACAAATCCAAGACTCAACTCGACAATGAATCATTTGGTGATGGAAAAAATCACAACTTGCAAATTCTTCTGTTAATGACTCACTCATAAAGGAAGATATTCAATTCTTTTACAATTTGCTAAAATCTTCTAAGGAGGCAGGTTCTAACTCATCCACTAACTAGGATAATGGAGTCTATCATAACCCTAATGTGGTTTCTAGTATTTCCAAGACATGTAACACTTACCAACCTCAAAACATATGGGTATTGGACTCTGGTGCATCATATCATGTGTGCCCTAACATTAAAGCTTTTTCAACTATCAAACACATTGCTCATGTTTCCATTATTTTTCCTAATAGGAGTAATCTGTATACACACTTTTCTGACACTATTTATTTCAATTCTTCTTTTTACCTTAATGATGGTTTGTTTATTCCTCAATTTCATTTCAATCTTATATCCATTTCAAAATTAAATCAAAATCTTAATTTGCAAATTGGTGTTCTCACACAATTTTTGTGAAATTTAGGATATGGATACCAAGAGGATGATTGGGAATGTGGACCTCATTAATAATCTTTACATCCTCAATACATCTCATTTCACTAGTGTTTTAGATTTCGATAGAGTTTATGCTTTTGTTAATACTACTCAATGTAATTCTTTTGATCTTTAGCATTATAGAGTAGGTCATCCTTCTTATAATGTCTCTCAAACCATGTGTAAATACTTTCCCTATATTTCTTTCAATAAAAATCTTGTTTGTGATTCTTGTCACATGGCTAAATAAAGAAGGCTTCCTTTTTCTTATAGTAATAATTTATCTTCACATGCTTTTCAACTTGTTGATATGGATATTTGGGGGCCTATAAATACTGTTTCTTTGGATGGACTTTCTTACTTTTTAACAATTGTTGATGACTTTACTCGACATACTTGAGTGTTTTTAATGAGTGCCAAATCTGAAACTCAAATGCATATTCATAATTTTATTGCCTATGTTTCTAATCAATTTTCTACACATATCAAAACCATAAGAAGTGACAAAGGGGCAGAGTTTCATATGCCCTCATTTTATGCTTCTTTAGGCATTATACTTGAAGCAACTGTGAAGATGATATTAGGCCTCTAATGTTCCTGAGGTAGATTTTATATACGAACCCAACATTGAGAATTTGTGATAAGGATCTCAAGAGCATGAAGATGATTCATATTTTAATAAATTAGCATAAACTTTATTTATTTTAATTTGGTTTGTATTAATTCTTAGTTTGCTTTGATTTGGAATTGTAATAGTTTTATTATTGATTTAGTTTTTATTATGTGTAAGTGAAGATACTTTACTTCCTTACATTAAGTTTATGTTAAAAAAAGAAATAAGATGTAAGACTCATATGGGCCCTAGAGAATGGTGTCACTTATGACCCATTTAGGTTTAGAGATAGACTTAGTATAAATAAGCATTTGTAACCTCATGGAAGGGCAAATTTTGAATATTAATTTTGTGAGACTTTGCTCTCTAGAGTTCTTGAAAGAATTCACTTTGAACTTATCAAGGTTGTTAATCCTTGTGGCGTTCTTTTTGGCTTATCAATCGCTAGATTGTGGCGCCATTTTGTTCTTGATTCGTTTGTTGAATAATAATATTGAGTTTCCTTTATATCAAACCCTAATACCCCAATTCTTCCAATTTTCATGATTAGTAACCTGCATTCATATCTCGAGTTCCATATATTGGTTTTCGGTGATTCTAAAGCCTAACTTGCGTTTCAGAACGTCATCTTTCACTTTGTTTTGGAATCGGCCGAATCGGAGTTTCGCAGCGCCGTTTATCGCATTCTGCAGCTTTACGGGATTTTCACTCAAATTTGTAAGTTTCCAACCTAGAATGATCCTTAAAGTAAACCATGACTAGTAAGATCATATCATGTGGTACCAGAGCTTGTCTCTAGGTTTGGAATTGAAAAAAAATAAATTATTGCACACTACATGTTTGACAAAATTCCTAAGTATGTCATATCCTCAATATATTCGAGATTTTGTATTGGATCCAGAGTATGTGAAATATTTGTATGACAATGGATATGCAAAGCAAGCTAGAAAAGTAGAGAAGCTTGCCCTGAGAGAGATAGATAAAATCAAAGAAAAGAAAGAAGAAGAGGAGAAACATTTGAGGGACAAAGGGCAAGAAATTGACGTCAACTATTTGTCTAATTGTGATAATTCTCTATTGCAAGTGCTTGAAGAAGTGTCTCCAAAGGAGAAATGTCATCCATATGTTGACATTGAAAGAAAAGTGAGTAAAATTGAAAGTCTCTTCAAACAAGAAAGTGAGGTAAATGAAGCAATGTTAGCGCTTGAAGGTGATTATTCAAAGGTTCCTCAAAAGGATGCTTACAAGGAAATTATTGAGTCACCATTTTTTTGTGATGAAGAGATTGTATGTGTAACTCAACTTGCTTTGAAGGCTTTGCAAATACAAAGTAACATATTGTTTGCCAGATATTTCAATCCCAAGAAGGTAAATTTGGTCATAAATATCAACTTCAAAAGGTATAACTTTATCCCCATCTTTAGAATTTCTTACCTTTACTATAAATGTGATAAGATGTTAGTTGTTAAAGATGGAAGTGCATTTCACCGACTTATCACATTTGGTGACTTTTCTAATTTCCCGTTTGACCCCGGTGGATATGATGAGCTTGTGGTTTGTTTGGATTATTTCTTCATGTACGATATAATGGAGCTTAAATTCGTGGTCGAATTTCTTCAAGAAAGAGGGAATGATAAGGATCTCAAGAGCATGAAGATGATTCATATTTTAATAAATTAGCATAAACTTTATTTATTTTAATTTGGTTTGTATTAATTCTTAGTTTGCTTTGATTTGGAATTGTAATAGTTTTATTATTGATTTAGTTTTTATTATGTGTAAGTGAAGATACTTTACTTCCTTACATTAAGTTTATGTTAAAAAAAGAAATAAGATGTAAGACCCATATGGGCCCTAGAGAATGGTGTCACTTATGACCCGTTTAGGTTTAGAGATAGACTTAGTATAAATAAGCATTTGTAACCTCATGGAATGGCAAATTTTGAATATTAATTTTGTGAGGCTTTGCTCTCTAGAGTTCTTGAAAGAATTCACTTTGAACTTATCAAGGTTGTTAATCCTTGTGGCGTTCTTTTTGGCTTATCAATCGCTAGATTGTGGCGCCATTTTGTTCTTGATTCGTTTGTTGAATAATAATATTGAGTTTCCTTTATATCAAACCCTAATACCCCAATTCTTCCAATTTTCATGATCAGTAACCTGCATTCATATCTCGAGTTCTATATATTGGTTTTCGGTGATTCTAAAGCCTAACTTGCGTTTCAGAACGTCATCTTTCACTTTGTTTTGGAATCGGCCGAATCGGAGTTTCGCAGCGCCGTTTATCGCATTCTGCAGCTTTACGGGATTTTCACTCAAATTTGTAAGTTTCCAACCTAGAACGATCCTTAAAGTAAACCATGACTAGTAAGATCATATCAATTTGTTTTTTGTACCAAATTTGGATTGAAATCTTTTGTCCAAGAGGAAACGAGAAGAAGATCTGGTTTCAAATTTCAAGTTCCAATTTTCGAATACTTTACAAATCATCATCAAAAGTAGTGGAAAGCTCATACAATTCTATCTCGAGAGGAACAATCTGCCATAAACAAATCAATTTTCTTATTTTTAATTTTTTTTAACGTAAAACTGATAACATGATTGGTGTATCACCATTAGTCATGGTGACTTTACCATGAAATTTATTCTTGTACTCGCTAAACCTAGTTGGTATTTGTAATATCCTAATATATATATATATATATTGTATGTGTTTCTTAGTAACTGTCTTGATTCATTATTTAATGAATAATTTATTTTATGCATAGTGAAATTTAAATAAATTAAAATACCCTCTATCATTTATTTATTTAAATAGTTATTATCCTGTGTAATTTTTTTGACGTGACAGTTATATGATAACTATTTCTTGAACGATAATTTGTTATATGGTTTGTTGTCTATTTTATTTAATTAATTAATTTAAAAAATCATGAAATTAACGTGTTAGATGTTGTTTGTATTAATTATTATTTTGTGTGTGTGTTTTTAACACTGATAATTATTTTTTTGTTTGATTTACTTTAATTGATAAAATTCTTAGTTGAATTATTTAATAAATTAGAATTTATAGAAATTATTTGGGTAGTTGTTTTATCTTGGTGCAAAGAAGAGATTAGGCTAAGGGATTGTAGATCTGGTGTAACTAATTCATATGCATGAGTATTCTTGCACTAAGATATTTTTGATCCATCCACTTTAAAAAAAAAGGAAGGTTCCAACTTGCTTGAGAATTTAGAAGATTTGATATATTTTTTTGAATAGAAAAATTTGTCTTGAATGTTTTGACCAAATAAATTAGAAAGAAATTCTCCCCTTTTAATTCCTATCTCATCCCCATCTCTCTCCCCCTTACCTTTCATATGAGACTAGATACATTAGCTTCTTCCACATACCTCTCTAATAGTTTAATTCCTTTAATTTCAAATTATTTTTTATAATTAGAGTTAACAAAAAATTGACCTTGCCTGCATTATATTCCTCTTTCACATCCACTCACTCACTTACACCCACCTATCTTACTTTAAATTTTTCTAAGTCCACAACTTTTCTACACTCAATACTAGTAAGCAAAAAAATAGCACCCTAACTCAAAAACCCTTTACAGATAAATATTCTATAGATAGAAAAGAAAACAGTAATCCTAAGCATCACTCATTTTACCATCACCACCACATTGTTGCTCATTCAAGAATCTTATAAGTTTCAACACACTCATTTTCGTGGGACTAAAGGTAATGTTATCTCCATCAATTTTTCCATTCCTTCATTTTGGTCCCTTCCAAACATTTTTTTGGAACATAGAGCTTAGTGCTAGGAAGGAAAACAACCAAGGTAAGGAATTTTTCCACACAAATCATAGTTAGATGGTATGAAATAAATATTTGTCATTGCTCGTCTTTTAAAAGGAATAAACATAGACTAATGGATTAAAATAATAAAACCATAAATTTTCAGTGAGTTTGATATGTAATATACGATTTTTATGAGATAAAGTTCAAATTTTTATGTTATATGTGTTAAAGTTTTAAATTTCATGATCAATATCAAATAAAGTTTGAATTTTCATGTTACACGTGTTAAAGTTTTATTTTTATAATTTATATTTGATAAAGTTTGAAATTTTTTGTTGTGTGTTAAATTTTTAATTTTATAATGTATATATAAGTTGAAGTTTGAATTTTTATGTTATATGTGTTAAAATTTTAATTTTTATGATAGGAATAAAATAAAGTTAAATTTTTTTAGTGATATATCTTTGAGTTTTAATTTTATGATGAGTATGAAATCAATTTCAAATTTTTATGTGTATGTGATGAAGTTAAAAATTTTATGGTCATCTGTCTATGTATATATGATCCTTGTGATAAGGGCAAGTGGTATGTGAATTTAGTGATTTTTGAATATGATGATGATTTGAATAAGTGGATTTTGAATGCATGTGACATGATCTTAGTGGGCTGTGTGAGAATCTTCTATTTTATAATACATCATCATGTCATAACATATGCATCTTCGTGAAAGTTGCCTTTGTGGCAAATTATATTTCCACATTGGTATGGACGATTTTTCTATTTGAAAGTTGCCTGAGTGACATGTTTATATCTAAATCATGTAATTTTAGAGTATGCATAAGTTCATATATTTTTATTACACAATTTTATTATTTGCAATTTATTTCTTTTAAATTGAGAGTTTTTAATTTACATTTATTGGTTGTGACATTTTTTCATATGTTTAGTTTTGGTTTGATGTGGATGATAGAAAAAAATTGACTCTTACAAAAATATTTTAGGTACTAATGACTTTGATGAGATTCAATATTAGTTATTGTGATACGTGCCGATGTCCGGCGAACGTGAGGCAAACTAATAAATTTTAAGAATATTTTATAATAATAAAATTTCTACGATATTTCTAAGTTTATGTTAATGTTTCTTAACTAATTTTTGAAAGTACTAGAAATATTGTGGGTTTCCAACCGTTAGAATATTGGTATTTCATCATTTTTAATCATAACATCTTTATGACATCCATTCGAAAAGTTTTATTTTATTTTAGCATTTGAATAATTTTTTTTCTAAATATTGTTAAATAAACATTGTTGTTATTAATTATTTAAATTAATAGTAGTCTAATAATCTTGGCATTTTCACTTCAAAAAAAAAAATTGTCATAACTTTTTTAAAAAATAAGTATTTTTAAGTAATGTTTTGGACTATAATTTGGAGCCATACAATATTCATCTTCTTGTGTTTTGATAGTGAATGTCGATCCATTGATATAGAGTTTTGATAACTAACTGAAAAGAATGTTGCAAGATTTCTTAAGAGTTTGGGCAGAAGATTTGACCAGAGGTTGTGAAGTTCTAACTGTGCTGGCTGACAAATGAAGTGTTATCAGAATCTTTGTAGGTGTTGATTCACAAAGAATGACCCATGAGAGTGATTTACGCATAACATACATTGATGATACCCTACATCATAGGTCCAAATAGGAACTAAGCGTGTGAAAATGAAAAACATTGCAAACGATCAGTGGTATTGCAATACAAACACATAAACTCAAAACGAGCAATATGGAAATGCAAAATAAAAAAAACAAACATGAACAATTTGGATGAAGGTATTGAAAAATTCAAGAAATTGGGGTTTGAATTGTGTTGACCATTTATGAAAATGAAATTCGATTGTTAAACAAAATGATGTATTCTTTATCAAAATATTCTACTTGTGATTTTAAGTCATTTTTGAGTAAAATAAAGTTGAATCATAAATAACTTAAACCAAATAATAAAGTTGAGAAAGAGAAGAGACACAAGTATTTTTATACTAGTTCAAAACAACTGTTGCTACATTTAGTCCTCCATTCTCGAATAGATTTTGCCTTAGTACAGTCCAGTACTAAATCCATTATTAAATCAATAGCATCCAAGTATGCTTTGCTCTGCCTCTTCAGACTACAAATATTCTTTTATTTGCCTCTTCATACTCCATGTATTCTTTCACCTCTTCAAGTACCTCTTTTTTGGAATATAAAGTTGTTGTCACTATTTGGCTTGGATACATTCATTCAAGTATGTGTGTGAGTTGACTCATAATATTTTTTCAGATGTTTAAATTGTTGGGTATTCAATTATGAGTGGTTAGTCCCACATTGACCAGGAATGGAGGCTGTATTGGATATATAAGGAGAATGACTCATACACCTAATGCCTTAAGGTTTTGGGTTGAGATGTGGTGTCTAAGTCTCTTATGAATCCTTGTTTAGCCCATTCCGAATGTTGTGCTCCTCCGGACTCCCCAACATAAATCTCATTCAGAGGATAATACAATTCAATTCCTATATCAATCCAAGTATATAAAAACAACTTGATTGATTTACATCCATTTATAATAACTCTCAACAAAGAGAGTTTTTTATTCATTATTTTCTTTTGATGTGTTCATGACTTTTTCCGAAATCTTCTTTAAACATTGCCTTTTTCTTTTGATACATTAATCATTTTAAAATATTATTTTCTTGCATCAATTTATTATACTAAGAATGTTCATGATCATTATAGGAAAAAAAATTCACTTATAATTTTGTCTTCCATGGGATTCGAGCCCGGTACCTGGGGGATAAGTACCGTCTCCACACAGATCCCACTACCAATTGAGCTGGCTCAATTGGTAGTGGGATCTGTGTGGAGGTGGTACTTATCCCCCAGGTACTGGGCTCGAATCCCATGGAAGGCGAGAAGATCGTGAGGTAGCACAGCCGGTAACAGAAATGGTTGGGATCTTAGTCGGTAACGGGAATGGCCGAGGTGTTACATTGACTTTCTCAGAGGTTTGATTCAGATCTTACTCTTGTTCTTCGAAGCAGATGATTAACAAAAGTCTTGGTTCATAGTTGACTTTTGTCAGAGACATACACTCGTATTTGTGTTATTTTATGTTGTGATAAGATGATCATTCATTGACTTATATATCATTTGCTTTGACTTGCATATGAACAATCAGACGTTTGTTGCAGTGTCTCTCATTAATATATAATGACTTTCTATTAGTAAACATAATTTCTCATGCATTAAGTACTAGTAGTTTTCATGTTAATTAATACTCAAGTTTTTATATCTAATTTACTCATAAAGTATGCTACCTTAAAATAGATAGTTATTGAAATAAATCTTAACTTCAAACTTCGTTTGCACACTAGTAAATTTAATTAGAGGATAATTATTCTTATTATTTTTATCATCATAGAAACATTGATAAAATGATTGTAGTTAAAATCATTTCTGCCCTAACATTGGAAACATGATCGATATGATACCACAAGCAAACATGAACTCTTGAAATGATCAACAATCTGAAATTGGGAACACGAGAGAGGATTATACGGCGACAGCGTGAAATGAAACAGGTTAGACGAATTGTACATGTTAGAGAGGCTAGCATTGGTAAAAAAATTATTTAAATACTGATCATGCCAACAAGTGTCCTTTTTAAATTTTGATAAGGAAACAAAAATTAGAATTTTTGTATTGAAAACAACATACTTTAAACTTTCAAAAAATTTAAAACACCATTTTCAATAGAAAATTTCTATATTTAGTTACTTAACAAGTTCTCTTGGACCTTTGTTATCATTTCCTTATAAATAAACATAGCATAACAATGCCCGACCTAGCAACCACATCTTCTAAACTTGAAAAAAGTTCTCATTTTCTTTTTTCTTTTCATTCTTAAAGAGCGGTGGTTTATAGTTCAATTTTTTATCCAAAATATCATTTTAAATTGTTTGTTTCTAAGGATGAAAATAAAATCTACATTCGTGGATACCCACCCAAACCCGCTTGATTTGGGCGGGGAAAATCCACTTTAAGTGCAGGTGCGGGTGCGAATTTTCTCCGACACTAAAATTCGGGGGCGGAGACGGGTTTGGGGGTGGTGATATCCACCCCGCACCCGCCCCCGAACCCGCCCCGCAAGTAATATTATTGCAATTTTTAAATTTTATATACATATACATATTGAATATGTTTAGTATTTTTTAAAATATTAAAAATTATAATTTTGTTTATATAAAATATTTTTTAATTTTACTATTATTTAATAATAATTATTTTTTTATAATAAATTTAATTTTTAAATTTATAATTTTATATATATGATTGGGTGCGGGTGCGGGTGGGGAAACCCGAGACCCGTTGCGAATAGGGATGGGGGTCTAAATTTTACATCCGCTATGAAACGGTGGCAGGTGTGGGTTTTCCCTGATTAGTCGGGTGCGGGTGTGGAGGAGGCGAAATCCGTCCCCGCCCCGCCCTGTTGCCATGGCTATTTGCTCCCCTTTTATCTTAAATAATTCCTTCAATCTCAAATATAAAAAAAAATCGTATTTGTTGGTTTCAAATATAAGTAAAATTTAACTAGTTTTATTATATTTAATGATATAATTCCTATAATACCCTTTAATTAATTTAAATTTTCAATAATTCACTAAACAAGTTCTCATGAAGGGCAACTTAGAGAAGACACTGACTTTTTTCATTTACTAATTTGAGGAAATTAAATCAACCCGACAATGTTTTTTCAAGGGTTTGAATTTTTTGTGTTGCTAATATATGAGATCAGAGGGAGTAAGATATTGTCACATATATTTAGTGTTTTTGTTCGTTTTTTTTTTGGTTCGGTCGTTTTAAATAATTTGGCGTTGTTTATTTCATCTTGGTGCGACGTTATTTTGATTTTTCATCCTGGTGTATTGTTCGTCTAATTCTAATTGACATATTAGCTTTCAATTAAGTACAAATTCAATCAATGATTTTGTCATCATCAATATTATAGATTCAAATACATGAATATTTTGAGCATGTGATTTTTGTCATATTTATAAATTTTTTCATATTTGTCAATATTTTTCTATTTTATTCTATTATTATGGGTGCTACGAGTTTTTTTCACAAATTTACCCTTTTCGATATCAGTAATTTTTAATTTGTTCTTAATCGATGTATTCTACCACTTTTAATTGAACGAATGGCATTTTTTAGTAAAAAACATAATTACTTATCTATCCCAACTTATAAGTCAGTTTAACAATTTTATAGAAATTTAGAAATGTTGATAATTTTATATGGGAAAAAAATTACGAATAATTACTTCATAAAATTAACTTTATTTAATGTATGAGAAAAATAAATTAATGATGTGACAGTGTAGTGGACTCATGTGGAATCTCTCCACCCAATTTTATATGTTGACATCATCTTTAGTACTATAAACATAACCACTATCTTCATCCTCTTCAACTGCATGTTCACCTTCTTCAACTTCAGTCTCAGTTTCTACCAAAACAAGCTTAATATCATCTTTTTCAACATTTTTAGTTTCTTCAACAAGAGGGCCAAGTAGTGAAGATAGTGAGTATGTTTGGCATCCATCATGTAATGGAGAGAAGTTGACATCAACCAACTAAGTTGCTACATCATGAAAATTGGATGAAAATTAATGGGTAGGCAAAATGCAAACAATTTTTAAAAAAAGGGATCAAAATTAAAAAAAAAAATATAAAAGATACCAAAATTGTAGATTTATTAAAATAAAAAACAAAAATTACATTTAAATTAATTAATTTATTTTTAAAAAATACTATAACATGCACTTCTTTGTATTGATTGAAATTTATATCTGATTAATTATATTTATATGAACTCTACATAATTTAATAAATCTATATAAAATTCAACTAATAGAAAGAAAGTACTGTAAAGTGTGTGTTACTAGTATTTTTTATTTAGAAAATATGTCATTTTGATTGCCGACCATAAATCAATGTAAGTAGTAAAAAAGTATCAATATAACAACAAGTTCAAGAAGAATAATAATTAATAAATGATGAATGATAAGATAGAGTATTAATAGTACAAAACATGTTTTAATATATAAAAGCCAGAAAATGTCAAATATTAAATAGTCTACTAGGTATCAATGATTAAAAGTTTTCGAAGTTTTAACAACAATAAAACAATCAAAGATAAGATTTTCTTTATCTTTACAATTAAAAAATAATTAAAATAATATTTACTCAATAAAAATAAAAGACAATAAATATCTTCTAAAAATATACACTTCAATCAAATCATTTTACTCTTAAAGATGAAAAGATTGTTATCTTATAAAAGTCCTATCTATTATGGTTAATATTCTTGTAATGATTTTGAAACACACACATTAGATATTTCGATAATGATAATAATAGATGAAATGGCAGAGAGAGCATATGCATAGATCGTATTATATCTTTGTTGGACCCTCTCAGGGGTTATTAATCATTAAAGAAGCATGGAAATAAAGTAATAAGAGATGCACGTGACCAATACCACCGTCCTCGCTGTTAATTGGATCCAATGTCATGTGCGCCGAGATGCACGCTGACCAATCTCATCTGCATGCATCTTTTATATTTCTCTAAGATGTTAATCAGTTTCATTTCTAGACTCATCGCCAATTCACCATTAACAATATTTTTTCATTTTTTATTTTTTTATTTTTCAGCTCAAAACAAAATTTCTTTATCAAATGTCATGTCACATGTCTTCTATTTTAGCTTACCTTTCAATGAAGTAATCATTAGTCATACATATAAACACAAATACCTATTTTGCACAGTTGAGATCAACATCGTCAAATATTTTAATTTTTGAAGGATATTAATACTCTTTTGTTTTACTTTAGTATTTAGTTACTACGCTAAAAATAACATTTTATAACGCGTTTTTTACAGCATTTATTAAATACAAGCGTTATTGTACGATACTTTAAAAATAACGGAGGATACAACAGCGCTTTTTTGACAAACGCTGTAAAAGACTTGCGCTTTCATATAATTAAAGGACCTATTAGAACGTTTTTTAGAAAAGCGTCGTAAAAGACTTTTAAAAAAAAATAAGGAAGTCTTTTACAGCGCTTTTGGACAAACGCTTTAAAAGACCTATAAAAAAGCGCTGTAATAGACTTTCAAAAAATAAAATAAGGAGGTCTTTTACAACACTCTTTAAAAAAGCGTTGTAATAGGCTTTTGAAAAATAAAATAAAGAGGTATTTTACAACACTCTTTAAAAAAGCGCTGTAATATGCTTTTAAAAAAGAAAATAAGGAGGTTTTTTACAGCGCGCTCTTTAAAAAAATGCTGTAATATGCTTTAAAAAAAATAAAATAAGGAGATCTTTTATACAACTAGTTATTTTTTTAAAAAATTAACAATTGTCAGTTTAATAGAAGATTTTAGAGTTAGATTATTCTTTGATAATAACTTAAGTAAGAAAATATGGTTTAAATATTTTAAAATTTGAAAAAAAAAAGTGATATTTCTTGTTAATTTTAATGGTGAAATTTCAAATCAAGAATTAAAAGTCATTAAATATGTTTGAACAATTGAGATCAAACAATGTAGTATTGAATTATTTGAAGAGATTTAGTATTTTTTTTAATATATGCACATTTTATTAAATAATATTAATTATTTATTCGACTGTTGCATTTTGTGAAAAAGGTTTTTTTAAAAAAATTGAAATTATAATATCTACTAATTCATATGACAAATTAAATAATTTTGTTTCGGTTTCTATTTTAAAAAATGAAAATGATATTTTGAAAATATTTATTACAATTGA
>JBBPBR010000004.1:42448567-42518361 GCA_037974775.1 Cicer pinnatifidum
AATAAAAATAGATGGAGTGGATTAAAATATGAAATATACGAAAAAATAATTAAAGAAATAAGATTTTTTTAATTCTTCAACAACTTATTAGATAAAAAAAGATATAATTTTATGAATTTAATTCTTTTAAAGCAAATAATTAGTGAAGTAAATGAATTAATTGTTGAAATTATAATTATGTATAATTGGTCTTGTATGTGTACAAATTAATAACTATTTGCTTGATGATTAATGATTGATATCATTTATTTTATTATTTAAAGTATATTGTTCAATTTAGATGAGTCAAATATATAATTTTATTTATCTAATGAAAATTTTATATATTTAATTGAAATATTATATATTATGTATTCAATACATATTGGATATGTAATATATATATATATACTCAAAATAAAGTTGAATATTAAAAAATTGATATATGTATATTATCTAAATATAAAATCATAATGCTCAAATAACGATAAAATAGGCACTAGGTTTCCTACATAGAGTAGCATTAGGATTCTGATTCGGAAACTTTTTCTAAAAGACTAGCAAAACGGTTTTATCCATACTATGACGTTACTTAATAGATTAAATAAATTACCTAATTGATTAACAAAATTTTGACTTGTGATAACCGATTCACTTTTAACTTTGCATACTTAATCAATTAACTGTTGTAGAAAAATCAGAAAATATAATATAATATAATTATATTATATTAATATCTAAATATGTAACGAAATAAAATCGAAGGTGTTACATATTTTTCACTAAAAGTGTACGTCTTATATGAAAATCCAATCCAGTGCCATTCTAACTTTGTATAGTGGATTGGCCGAGTTCAAGTCATTTCTGAAAGAATTTGAGTATTTTTGACTTGATCCAACTTTCTCACCTTCTTGTAAAATTGGAAATGCCTTTGGTGGTTGGAGCTTCCTACTATCTTCTCTATGGGATGTTTGGCATGACACTTTTGATGTATAAACAATGTAATACTCAATTTTTTCATAGATATGAGCCAATGTTGTGCTTAGGAATATTTTTGTGTTCAAATGATGAGTCTTGACGTACTCAATTCACTAAGTGAATCTAAACTCACTTAGCAAGACAATCATAATTTGCTTAGCGAGACTATCTACTCTAAGCTAATTAGATCAACCCATATATATCAATAGCATTGTGCTGCAACCACAACATGTCAAGCTCAGGCTTATTGAGGAAACATGGAAAGATCATAGTGGATACAGGTGAATCAAAATATATACAAGAAGTGGGAATAATACCCCATTTTCCCTCTCATACTAGTTTTATCATTCTTTATCTAACCTTAAACACAACAATTTATCTATCTTGCCATTTCATATGTTTTACCACTTTTCCCTTTTGGTTTAGACAAAAGGTTGTCTTGTCAAATTTCTGAAGGTAAGTTTTAAACCATTTTATTCAATTCCTTAGAGGTTTTGGGATGTTGAGATAACATCTACAAGAACTCATTTATTTTAAATATTTATTATATACTAAATTAAGGTTTCATTTCTTAGTTAGGGTTTGATGAGTCTTCATCAATTGTTTTGTTTGAGCATTTTGTTTAAAGTTTCATTTATTTTTGTTTTATAGTCTATTTAATATATAGAAAATGAATTTGAATCGTCTTGGATCAATTTTGAATGTTATGTTACTAACCCTTTTTAGTTAGACAAATTCTCGATTTCTTCTTGTTTTGATGTTACAGATCAATTACATTGAGGATCTGATGTTCGAGAAGTTACAAATCATTAATGCTGACATAAGGTGAATCTTAGAGTACAAAATTGCCTTTTTACTAGAGTTTGAGTACAACAGGGAAGTGCCAGGGCGCATTGAGCCAGTCACTGCACTGTAATGCTATTCTTGGCACAACTTCTTACCTCTAAGCGCAATAGGTTGTGCCCAATTTAATAATGAGCTAGCACATTGTGCCCATATCCATGCACACTGCACTGTAGTGCCATGCACTAGTACACATGAATTTTATCTATTTCGTTTATGTTTACTCGATTTTGTAAACCAATTATAAATCTTTTTCTTAAGTAAGTGTTATTTACTTTGTTGAGTAATTAAATAATAACAATCTCATTGGAGATGATTTTATTAATCATTATGATTATAAGAACGATTTAGTACACTTGTCAAAAAGTTGTTAGGATTGTCTTGTTGTTACCAAGACTTTGATAGGTTTTTTTTTAAAGGAGTTGGTATGTCCTATTTTTGTACTTTGCCTAACTGCTATAGGAATATTTAATACCTTAGGATTGTTCAAAATTTAATTAAATTACATATTCAACCCCGTATGAATTATCGGTAATTACGGTGTAAATATGGTTATTTTGGAGCGGCTAATGACAATATTTGGACCGAGGAAGTAGCATTTAAAATACTCGAGGATATTCATCAACACTTTGAATGTTGCCTTAGACATGTTTATAAAGTGGAAATTTATTTTGTAAACTTTATTGGAACTAAGTTGGTATTCCACTTATAGTTTTGATGTTAACAAAAGTGTTTTATGAGAACAATAAATTTGACTTAATGGTTTCATTAAGTATGCAAAAATTGGAAGAAGACAATCAGAGGAAGGTACCAAAGGAAGCGACCAGAGAAAGTCACCAAAGGAAGTTGTAACAGCTCGACCCTTACAATTATAACACTGTTAAACACGACCTTCTCTCCCCCATTTCCACCCATTGGAAATAACGAGTTTTTGGTTTCTGTGGGAATCGAACCTTGTACATGTGATAGCCTGTGGAACAAAAAACTCTTTACATTTTTTTCTTTCTTTCCAGTATTTTCTTGTTTGGCATAAATATACCCGCTTATTTATGACTTATTCATGATAAGTTAACTAGGTTTCACCAACGAGACAACCAGGCATCCCATTTTATGGTAACAATTTAGATCAGACTGTGAGTCAAGGGTAATATTGGCTGCGTCAAGTTTGACCATATTGGTTGCAAACTATGTAAAGAAATGGGTAGAGTGCTCATTTTTCACGAGCCTTTTGATAGGATAATGAGAATACCCATTTACTTTTAGCATTATTTCCCTTTGACTGGATCATTCACAAGAGATATGCATCTAGTTTGAGCATATTTATATCTTATGGTGTAGAACAATTAACTATTCTATTTGGGAAGTTTATGTTACAATACTCACTCTAGCAATATTGGTAAAGACGTTGGTAAGGGAGATGTAAGAGGTTCCACTCTTGGAGAAACTGGCACCATGCGATGAATAGGGATGGGACCACTACCACACAAGAGAGTGTAATCATACCTATCATAGAGACTTATGGGAACTAGCAGCAGTTGTCTTCCTATAGATTATACAATGCTCATGTTTTGCAAATTACCGAGGATTACTAGATTTACCAATAATAATAGTTTGAGGTCGTGCATGAAGATGCATGACTAACCATATTTCTAAAAGGAAAAATACCATAGTTCAATAGTGATTGACTCTTTTATGCCGACAGAAGATGAAAAGGCTTTATGGCAAGACAAAGATAGGTTGTTAGAAGAAGAAGACATGGGGATAACAATGGAACTGATTAAGGAATTTTTCTTTGGAAACACTTTCCCATGTTAACTAAAAATGTAAAAGATAGAGAATTTCATAACCTTATTGAAAAAACCATGTTTATTGGTGAATTTAACAAAAGGTTTGGGTGTTTCTTGAAGTATACAATGTTGGAATCAAGTTGGTTATCCTTTTGTGATTTTTATGTTAACAAAGGTATTTTATGAGAACAATTTGTTTGTATCAATGGTTTCATTAAGTGTGCAACAATTAGAACAAGAAAATATGAGGATGGTATTGTAGGAAGCAATTGGAGGAAAATCACTAGAGGAAGTGGCCAGATGAAATGATTAGAGGAACACAAAAGCATACACGTGTGCCTTTGAACATATGCCTATGAAAGCAACATGCCTCTGAAGGTTATGAACATTGCCTCTGATGTTTGGGTTTGAAGACTACTTCTATTTAACTCAGTATAAAGATTGGCTGTAAAGACTGGCTCTGAAGACAAAATTTGAAGCATGCCTTTGAAGCCTTTGTGTGCCTCTAATGTGCGCAAACTCAACATGCCTCTGAATAGTTTATAACAAACTATCATTAATTATGAAGAGATTGTTCAAACCATGCATTCAAAGCTCATATTTGGCTAATCAAAAGTTGCAACACACTTAAAATGCTGCCTTTGATATGCAGCCTCTAATGTTGCACTGACTCTGATGATTCAACAATGTGATTTTCCCAAAGCCACTAATTCTAAGTCACACAATTTTGCCTCTGACTTTTATCATACAAGAAACACAACATCCCATTCCAACAAAAAAGTCAATGGATTTGATGGAAAGTCATCGACTCTGATTAAAAGAATTCATTATGAAGAAAAAATTTAGCCGAATCATAATTTATGAATATTCAAGAACAAGTTCGAATCCAATCCCGCTCCAATCAATCATGATTATGAAAGAAGATTTGCGTGAATAAGTTTTTGAACAGAATATGAAATTGGATATGATTCGAAATATAATTGAAGGAAATCTTTGACCAAGGTGAAAAAAATAAATGGCCAACATATTATTCACAATAAGATATACTCAAAATATTGTTCATAAGAAGGTACGCTCATAATTATTCACAAGAAGAAACATTCAAAATTATTCACAAGAAGATACACTCATAACTTATTCACAAAAAGATACATTCAAAATTTGTTCTCAAGAAATATATAATTGAAATTTTACAAGGACAATAGAGTAACCATAATCTATTATATAAATAGATAGTCAAGGCTGAAGAAAAAAACACAAACTCATAAACTTAGAAATGCATACAATTCAAAAAAACTTTTGAGAGCTCAAATTTTCTAAGTATTCAAAGTTTAAAGGTTTAAGTTTTAGAGATGTACTTTCTTAAAGAAATATTTTCCAAGTTTTTTATAGTGAGAAAACAATTGTAACAGTATGCTTCGTAGAAGCAAAATTCTTAATGTTCTAAACTTGTGTAGCCCAGTCCGATATTGGCTTTAGTGTTCCTCAAGCAATATGTGATATTTAGGTTGTGTGTTGACAAGATTTGACTTGTAGAGTCAATGGGTAGTTGCCTTCAACAATATGTGGTTTTCAGGTTTTGTGGAGAAGACGTGACTTGTAGAGTCATGGTGTTTGTTTGTCTATAAAAGTTTGTAGGTGTCAGGTTGTTTTGAGAAGATTGACTCGTAGGATCAGGTGTAGTGTAATTCACGTATTTGAATTAGTGGTTAAATGATTCTAGGTGAAGGGACTGGATGTAGCTACCAAGTTGGTGGTGAAGAGCACCCGTTTTAGTTAAAATCACCAAATATGAACCAATTCTTGAATAAATAATTAAAAATAATCCAACTTAGACAAACACAATTCAACCACCTTCTTATGTTTTCACCTTCAATTGGTATCAGAGCCCAATCTCAAGGTTGAGCACTTTACAATGTTTGAGGAAAAATGCAAGGGTTCAACATGTCTAGATTCGATGAAGAAGCCTCTGGTGGAAACATCAACATACCACCTCTATTTGATGGAGAAATATTTGAGTACTAGAAAGACAGACTCAAAAGCTTCTTTATCTCACAAGATCCTAAACTTTGGGACTTAGTGGAAAATGACTATATTTCCCCAACAAATTTGAATGGCACTAAAATTCCAAGGAACAAGATGGATGTTGAACATAAGAAGTTGTACAAGATGCATCATAACTTCAAAACCTTCATGATAAATGCAACCACCTTTAAGGAGTTTGACAAATGCTCTGCCAAAGAAACTACAAAGAACATCTATGACAATCTAGTTCTGACTTATGAAAGAAGCTAACAAGTTCAAGAAGCAAAGGCTTAGGAGTTTACCAAGCAAGTGGAGCCTAAGATTACAACTATTCAATAAGTTAAGGATATGAATACTCTTTAGCTTGAAGAACTGACTAGCTCCTTGAGATCACATGAAATTGAGCTTGCAGAGGATGAGCCCAAGCATAAGTAGAAGACTTTAGCTTTGAAATCCAACAAAAAGAAGGCTTTGAAGGTAATAGTAGAATCAGAGGATAATTATTCAGATGACCAAAATGTGGACTTATAGAACAAGGACTTGGCTTTCATATCCATAAAAATTTAGAGGTTGTGGCATAATAGAAATAAGCTAGCCCCTCAAAGAAATTCTAGGTAGTCTAGTAGAGGAAACGATGACAAGTTTGACAAGAAAAGCATCATCTTCTATGGATGCAATGAACTTGGGCATGTCAAGTCTGAATGTCCAAATCTGGAAAAAGGAAACATTAGAGGAAAAACTCTAGGCCCAAGAAGAAGGATCTAGTGGCTACCTAGGAAGATTATGATAAATCCTCTGATAATGAAGAGCAAACAAATTTGGCTATAATGGCTCATACTAACTCTGACTTTAGAGGTTAATCGATAGATGAAGAACCCAATTGGAAAATATTTTCCTTGTAGAGGATTTATATGTGTTATCGTTTTGAAAAAAAAAAAATGCTACTTTGTTAATGATTGTCCTTAGGGAAAAACTTGTTTGGAGGTCATGGGAACGACCCAACAACAAACCATAGAGTTCGACAAATAAATGAAAAAGGCCCAAGTGTAGGACATAAGCTCTAAGGACAAGCAAGTAGAGAGCTAACATTGAGGAGATTTTTTGCAATGAGAGGAGATGAGTCATCTCAATCATGTTTGAATTTCTTGAAGTTGGAGTTATCTGACTTATCCTTTAGATTAACCATTTGCATTCCATCAGAGACATATTAAACGTTATCTATAAGGTTGTATACCATTTCACACTGAAAACTTTAGTGAGCTGGACAATAGATGCCTTGACATTTTAAGGCATTGGATCCAATGTGGAGTATATGATGATTAAGTTGCATATTGATTGAACATGCATTAAATTATGTTTATGTCATGTTTACTACGTTTTGATTGTGTTATGTTATATTGATTAAGGACTGATATAATGTGCATTTAATTTAGTTTACTTTGCTTATTTTATGCTTTTGAGTATGATGACTCACATTTATTGTTATTTCCATGTGGCTGTTTGCACATTATTTGTGCAGGTAGACGCTAAGATTGTTGAAACTAATGCCTATAGAGATGAAGTTGAGGAATAGTTCATGTGAAAATTTATCAGAAGTTTGTTGTGTGGTCAAGTTGGGAAGGCTTTAATTGATTTATTGAATAAAAAAGATCGACTTTGATAGATGAGACAATCAGATTTAGATATGTATTTTTGCTATTTCTGCATGTTAATGTGACTTCTTTATCTTGATTGTTTCTAATTGGACCATATTTTCTCTGTATTTTATGTCATATATTTTTATTATTTTTTTTTTTGGAATAAACGGTGTGTCACAATAAATACTATCTTATCCTTACCATTTTTGATCGCCATACATAAACTAAGCAAGAACTCCACTATACAATCAACAAAATAAACATCAAAGTAAGCAATCACCAATCAAATAAATAGAACCACTCAATCATGTTGTTAAACGACATAATGAAGGCACTGATGAGAATTATCTATCATTAGCTACTTATCCCTAGTAGATCATAATTTAGAACGACAAACACAAGAAAAGGGAGTTTGATTTGTGTTTTAAATTAAAAAAAATTTTAAGAAGATTATTACAAAGTGATGAAAATATAACAGATAAACATAAAGACAAAACAACACAACCAGTTTATCGCAGTTCACCTAACATTGAAGCTAAGTCCAATCCCTTCAACCTAAAGGATTTAATCCACTAATTCACCAACTGATTGACACTTCCAGTAAAGATCTACTAGTTAAACTGATTGTGCTAAATCTTCTCACCTTCTAGCTTAGTTCAATCAAGTTGTTGAGGTATGCAACCACACTATTGGGCTAGGTTACAAAAACAAAAAGTTTAAGAGTTTTTGAATAACTCTAACAAGAGGGTGTTTATAAATTTGTATTTTCATAAAACTGTTTCTAAGTGCTTAGACAAACAAAGGAGCAAGACGATTGTATTATGCTTATTGTAGTATGTAATAGTGTGAAGGGAATGCAGTGTAAAGGGATGATAGAGATGGTAGGTTAAAAGTGAAAATGGGGTGTAAGAGGAACATAAGAGTCTTTTAAAGATGAATCAGAGACTAAGTCAATGATGACTTAAGTTGTTGTCTTAGTTGCTTAGAGAAGGAGATTGACAAGACTTGGTGATGTAGGGTCCGATGCATGGGTAGAGAGGGTAGGTGTTTGTGGAATTGTAGAGTTGGTAGGTGTTTGTGAAGTGTTAATGTAAGTAGCTGATGGTGTTTGGTTTGGAGTGTTGGTCTTGAGAAAAAGAAGATGTGTTTTATATCTGAAGGATACAAAATGTTCTGCTAAGGTAGCCTCAAATATTTCATTTGAGGTATCGATGTCAAAGTCATCAAAATGTTCTTACCCACTCAACTCCTACCTCCAAGGCTGAAATTCTATTCTATTTTCTCCTTGATCTAATACACGCAAGGAAATAGCCCAAATTTTCACCCCTTTCTATAACCATTTTGATCTTGACCTTTGGAAAAGCTACCATTCTCTAACCTTCACTAGATACCAAAGATCTATGAACTTTAGTATACTTTCTTCCACTATACTATTTGATAAACCTTCAGCCTTCGCTCTTAGATGAACCTTTTTAATGTCCTCAACCATAGCCTTGGTTTGCACTTCAAGAGCACCATATTCCCCATTACTCTATTTCTTTAGAATATGCTTCAATTGTTTCTATATCTCTTTTAATATAAGCTCCCATCTATCCTTTTAAAGAAAGAGATCTCCATGTATGTTGCACTAAACTATCAAATCTATTATGTTGAAGCTAGTGATTATTAAAAATAAAGGGATTTGGACCATGATCCTCCACTTTATTTCAGACGAAAAGTAGACAATGATCATAAAAATCTCTTGCAAACATCTACAAATTAGAAACTGGCTAAAACACGATCCACTCTGCCGATACCAACATTTATTAAGTATACTCATAGTTATACCGTTGGGATGAGGCTAAGTAAATCATCTGTCTAGTAGAGTAAAATCTACTAGTTCCATGGCATCAATAAACTCACACCAATATTCCCCCATCCTTTCATTAGTGTTCTTAACTAAATTAAGTCTCCCACCACACACCATACACCTTCTCCTAACTCTATCTTAGTGCGAATTAAACTCTTCCATAACCACCCCATTAGACACCATATCACATTTAATATATACATTGATAAAAAGTACTTCATCTCCACTCACCATTCTAGATAAATACCTATGTACCCATAACCAGCAAAGACAAAAGAAGATTAGAATTTGCCTTACTCCACACAAACGTGATCCCACCATTATTACCAATATGTGGTTGATAAGTCTAGCCGCACACTAAGTCTCCCCACAAACTATGACATAGGTTTTCAATTACTTCTTCAGTTTTTGTTACTTGTATTGTCATAAAATAACATATTCTTTCCTAACCAAAGTCTTGATTTTGTTCCTCTTCACCCTACTCCTCAAATATCTCATATTCATAGAACACATAATCATTTAGCAACATGGTATGTCTCCCTATCTTTCTTTCCTTTACAATCCATCTCTTCTAGATTGAGGAGGTATTGTTCAGTCTCCTCTTCTAACCCGTTAGAAGTTACCCCTAATTCTCTTTGAATTTGAAATAGTCTTTTAACCTTTTATTTTTCCAAATATCAAAGCTCGAACAAAAACTAATTGGGTCATTATCTCCCAGTTGATCCAAATCCATCAACAAACCAATTCCCAAAGATATAGAATGGATTGACTCTGTTTGCACTCTTATTAAAGGAGTAGATGCTCTAACCATAACCTCAAACGTTTGTCCACCCAACTCTTGAATAACTACTCCCAAACAATACCACTACTCCAACACTCAACTAAACGCTGATTAATTGCAAGTGTACGCCTAATTTATCCCTTAATTGTGTAAGAATCATCTTTTGATTCTTGTTCTTCAAAATTGTTCTCAGATTTACTTATTGACTCATTCTTTTTCCTTCTTCTTTATAACCAACCGTGGCTGTAAACTTCATATGGTAATTGGACTTTCCCATTGATAAATAAGGCAACTTTAGATTTACCTTCACAGGTTTTGACCCCAAAGTTTCGATGGCCGTATGCTTTTCAAAATAATAATTTCCCCACCAAAAGATTACCTCACCCATAGAGTTTTTCTACCCCTAGATCAACCCTACTCTCTGGATTTCTGTGATTAAAATTAGATTTAGGATTCGTTTTAGGCTCAAATTAATGTCCCTTTTAATATACCATAGTCTATTCCAACCTCATTTGGGATTCCTTTCCCAAACCCTTGTACCAAGAGGCCCTTGAATTGATCCTTAAAGCATTTGTTAGACCTAAATAGTAATGACCAAAACCAACACCAAAAGAAGAATGACCCTTGGTGCTCTCCACCTCATCCCATGTCAACCTATTTATTAGGCCTACCCCTAAGAATACCACAACCTCAAACTCCTTTAACCTTCTTATGCTATCCTTGTATCTTGATATGTCCCTTTTTGTCTTCACTATTTTGCCTTTACTTCCACGCACACCCTTACCTTGTACTCTACCATTATCCCGTATACCATCTTCATCAAATTCCTTTTCAACACCTCTCCTACCCTCCTTACCTGGGGCCCTTTCATATTTGATTAAGCCAAATATGATTCTTGCACTTTTGACTCATGCAAATCCTCCTCCAAAACTCACCTCTTTGGTGTTTCCCCATTAGACCCAAGGTTAATGAAATTTGTTGCTCCCAAAAAAGGCTAACATATGTCTAAAATATGGCTTGAGTTGTCCTCATCAAAATCTATCAACGTTCCAACAAAACTCCACCGTGAACCACAACCCTCTAATATCTGTATCTCCAAGTCCACTTATCCCATCTATTCCTCCAATAACTGAATTGTGAATTCAATTCCCCGTACCAAAATGGTTCTTACCAAATCTATTTGTTTTCTTCTATTGATTGACATTTTCACTATCGCCACATCACATCAAGATATCCTTATAGTATCTTCAAATACATTAAAAAAAAGTACTTAACGAGGAGATCTGCTGTATGAAGAACTCCACTTTCCAAATATGAAAAGATACTCCAAAACACCTGATCCAAATATCCACTATATTCGAGAAAACATAGGTCGTGCAATGTTTGATAAGATGAAACCAACTCTCCCAATATTCCTTATGAGTTTTCATCACCTCCTCTAACTCCCCTCACCTAAGCCTTTTTAAGATCACCTTTTCCCCTCCTTTGAGATCACTTGGATCGAGTGGTATCTTTCTAGCCTTATGCTAGCTTTAAAACCAACTACATCTTTCGTATCTTCAAGGTAGCCAACAAAACAAGATTGGAGGTTTTTAGTGAATTTTCATACGAGTTTTCTTCTCTAATCCTTCCAATGCATTTGATGATGGTTTCTTTAAGATACATTAATTGGCTTTCTACCTGACACCATCCCTCATTGTATCTTTCTTGTATCTATTAGAGATTTTTTGAAAGATACTCTTGGCTGTACCATTAATCCAACATATTGTTTTTTTGTCCTTGAACCTTCTTTTCCACAAACTTATTATCTCAACTGAATCTTGGGATATCAATCATCATTTTGTTCGACCCACACCAGACCTTGTCCAACCTCCTAGTGAGATTTGTACATTTTTTACTACTTTGAATCTCACAAAGCCAAGCCTTCGCCCCTACGTGTCAAGCTTCTTTGGTATAAAAACCTCTCCTGATGTCTAGTTGTTGCAAATACACTTACTAGCTCCAAGAAGTTTGTAAAGAAGAAGGATGTTGTGTTGCCATAGAGTCGTTGGATGTAGCAAGAAAATCGGGAAATACTTGTTCATGCTTATTAGAGTTATATGTGGTATTTTCAATTGCTGTTGAACTATGATTGCTATTTAGAGTTAGATTTTTAGCCTTAAGTTCATCAATATCAATTTTCAAATTTACATTCTCTATTTTAAGTTCACTTATATCAGTTTTCAGTGTTGCATTTTCTGTTTTAAATTCACCAGTTTGATTCTTTAAAGCATTAACTTTTTAAAGTTAGATTTGTATTTTCTTTCGTAAGTGTTTTTAGTTTTAAGGACAATTTATAACTATTATTTTAAAAATCATTTATAGTAGTAATTAAATCAGAACGATTAAAGTTAGAAAATATCACAATTTCTTCATCTACTGATTCACTTCCAGAGTCGGAATATGTGCTGGATCTGGAGACAAAGTTTGTATGAACCATCATAGCCAAATCTGCTTGTTTTCCTGTTCCTCTGAATTCAGATTCTGATCATCTAAATCACTATCCTCTGATTCTGATGTTGCCTTTAGAACCTTCTTCTGCTTGGATTTCAAGGCTAGAGTCTTGTTCTTCTTCTTGGGCTTATCTTATTTAACCTCGATTATATGTGATATGAGAAAGTTGGTTAACTCTTTCAGCTTTAGAGTATTAAGATCATTTGCTTCTTGAATGGAAATGATCTTAGGTCTTCACTTGCTTGTTAGACTCCTAAGAATTTTCTTTACATGATCAACAATAGTATAACTCTTCTCAAGTACCTTTAATCTTGCGACATGGGTCTAGAATAAGTAAAACATTGTTTCAATGTCTTCACATTCTTTCATCTTGAACAACTCATACTTTTTGACTAGGAGGTTAGCCTTTGCTTCTTAAACTTGCTTGCTTCCTTCATAGGTCAGAATCAAACTTTCATAAATACTATTTGTTGTCTCCTTGTTGGTGCACTTATCAAACTCTTTAAGGTGATTGCATTTATCATGAATGTTCTAGACTTATGATGCATCTTGTACATCTTCTTATGATTAACATTTATCTCCTTTCTTGGAATTTCAATACCATCAATATTCTTCAGAGCAATATAACCATCATCCACCAAGTTCCAAAGTTCAGGATCTTATGAAATATAGAAACTGCTCAACATGTCTTTCCAATACTCAAAATGTTCTCCATCAAACAGAGGTGGTCTGGTGATGTTTCCTCCAACAACTTCACTGAATCCATACATATTGAACGATTGGACCTTTTCTCAAATTCTATAAAGTGCTTAGTCTTGAGACCACGCTCTGATGTCAATTGAAGGTGCAAACACGAGAATAAGGGTTGAATTGTGTTTTCCAAAGTTGATAACTTTTTGATAATTTATAAATAAATAAAAAACTGGTTTGGTTTTGGTGAGTTACTTGGAGTAGAAGCAATCAAATTCAGAGGCTGCAAGCAATGAAAGCATAAATAATTTGCAGAAAGATTTATCCTGATTCACCACTAACTTGGTTACATCTGGTCCCCTCATTTAGAAGGCTTTAATCCACTAATTCAAATACCTTGATTTATAGAGCACTTGACCCTACAAGCCAGTCTTTCCAAACAGCCTAACAATCCCATACTTTTGAGGAACTAACCACCTTGACCCTACAAGCCAAGTCTTCTCCTAACAACCTGAAAATCCCAGATTGAAAAAGGAATTAAAATACTGTCAGGTTGGAAACAAAAGATTGGAACTTGAGTAGTTGCTTCTAAAAAGCTGATGATAAAAATAACGCTCACACTCTAAGAAAATAACACTTAGAAAATATTTCTAACTCGAACAAGTGTTTCTCTCTTTGAACTCTAAGACTACTCTTTTCTGGTTTTCGATGATTTTCTTCTTCAACCTTGAGTGTGCATTTATAGTTGAAATTTGACCTTCAATTTAGTCCTTGTTTAATTCTAAATTGTATTTTGTTTTGATTGTGTTTTTAAATTCTTCAAATTGATTATGTTCCTTTTTTGTTTAGATTGAAATTGTAAATTATTCATATTGATTCTGTTTGTATTTTGTTCAGATTACATTTGTAAGTTCTTCAGATTGATTCTGTTCATATTTTGTTGTAGATAAAATTTGAACAAATCTTCTTCAAATCTTCTACAAATTTTGACCATATCTTCTTTCATACTCTTTGAAGTCAAATATAATGTTCTCATAAAATACTTTTGTTATCATAAAAACTCTAAGTAAAAATGAGTTTGGTTCCAACAGACTAATCATCACCTGTTGGACCATCCTCATAAGAGTCTACCTATGTTCTAGAAACACTTCACCGTGAACTACAACCCTCTAACATCGGTATCCCAAGTCCACATCTCCCATCTGTTCCTCCAATAACTTAATTTTGAATTCAATTCCTCGTACAAAAATGGTTCTCACTAAATCTATTTGTTTCCTTATATTCATTGACATTTTCTCTCTCGCTACATCACATCGGGGGGGACATCCTTCTAGTATCTTCATATACATAAAAAATGGTCCTCCACAAAGAGGTCTTCCATATGAAGAACTCCACTCTCCAAATAGGAAGAGGTACTCCAAACGCTTGATCCAAATATCTATTTTATTCGAGAAAACATAGGTCGTCCATGGTTTGATCAGATGAAACCAAAACTTATACCATTCCTTATGAGTTTTCACTACTTCCTCTAACTCCCTCTCACTTAAGCCTTATTAAGATCACCTTTTCCCTTCCCTTAGAGATCGCTTGGATCGAGTGGTATCCTTCTAGCTACATGCTAGCTTGAAAACCAATTACATCTTTCATATCTTCAAGGTAGCCAACAAAACAAGATTAGAGGTTTTTAGTGACTTCTCATTCGAGTCTTCTTCCCAAACCGCATTGCACCCTACTTCTTCAACTCTAGTAGCACTTAAATCCTTCCAATGCCTTTGATGATGGTTTCTTTAAGATATACTCATTGGCTCTCTCCCTAACGCCATCCCTCTTTGTACCTTTCTTCTATCTATTAGAGCTTCATTGAAAGATACTCTTGGCTGCACCATTAATCCCTCATATTGTTTTTTTTTTTTTCTTTCAACCATCTTTTCTACAAACTTATGATCTCTATTGAATCTTGGTTATCATTTTATTCCACCGACACAAGACCTTATCCAACCTCCTAGTGATAACTTGTACATTTTTTACTACTTGGAATCTCACAAAGCCAAACCTTCGCCCCGACTTATCAAGTTTCTTTGGTTTAAAAACCTTGTCTGATGTCCAACTGTTGCAAAGATACTTACTACCTCCGAGAAGTTTGTAAAGAAGAAGTATGTTGTGTTGCCATAGAGTCGTTGGATGTAGATTGCCTTCTACCGCCAACTATTTTGATTCTCAATGTAATATTAATAATTTTTTTGTTTAATATATGATTGGTCCCTGCAAATACGCACTTTTTTATTTTAGTTCCTACACATTTTTTTTTTGTTTATTTTTTGTCCTTCCAAATATATTTTTATTTGTTTTTGTTTCTTGCTATTTTGTTTTAGTCCATGCAAAACTGATTTTTTTTGAAGGTCCCTGCAATTCCTTATATCTTTAATAATTGGGGGACTAAAATCAAATATTATATATATTGCAGAGATTCATTCTAATAAACACAAATTTTGCAGGGACTAAAACAAAAATAGCAAGGATAAAAAACATATTAAAATATATTTAGAATGACAAAACTCAAACAAAAAAAAACTTACAAGGTCTAAAATAAAAAATGCGTAATTGCAAAGACCACTTATATATTTAAACCTATTTTTCTTCTTCTTTTCATTTGACCATTTAATTAGTACTATTTAAATTGGTTTAAGTCAATATCTGCCACTTATATACACCGATACTTAATTAATATAATAAAAATATTAATCTATGTTTTATTTATATATGTTTCTCTAATGTGTATAAAAAGTTAAAGTAGATCAATCATTCTGAGTAAGTAGAAAAGTTTTGTAACTAACTACTTTTGCAAAACACTCCTTTGTCTCATAATAATTGTTACTCTAGTAAAAAATAATGTTATTTATAATTTTCAATGCAATTTTAAATAAATTTATTTTATAATACTCTTTAATAATTTTTATATACATAACTTTCAAAATATTAATTATTATACTTTATATTTATATTGATAATAGTGAAAAACGAATTAATTATTAAAATGAGTAGTTTGATAAAATAATTTTTCTATTTTAATTATAAATTTATTAATATATATGCAAAAATCTTAAATGACATTTATCGGCATTGAGATGCCAATTAACATGGTATTGCGTGTAAAAAGTGACAGTGGTGATAGTGTTAAAAACAAAGAACAAAGCTTGGTGACACACACTGAGTTGAAACATGCACACGCTACTCTGAAAGTTCAAACCCCAATATGGGAACACTAGTATACCGTATCTCTAGATTTAGTTTATTCTTTTCACTCTCTCTTTCCTAAACCCTATTTAAAAACAACCATACACCTCTTCTTTCTCCCATGCAATTACATTACTTGTCTTTCTTTCAATCTCATTCTCCAACATCATCACTACTTCTTAATTATATCTCTTCCCCATAACCTCTTTTTCCTATTTCAATTTGTCTCTGACACTTCCATTTTTATACAAATCTCTAGCTAGCTCCATACAAAATTACTCAATTTTATTATAAATAAACATGTCTAGTAGAAGGTCACGGTCAAGGCAAACAAGTAGTAGTTCAAGGAATATCACCGACGATCAGATCCATGATCTTGTCTCCAAGTTGCAACAACTTCTTCCTGAGATTCGCAATAGGAGCTCCGACAAGGTTTGTTTTCATATATATAATTAAATTTTTTTCTTCTTCTTCTTCTTCTAAGTTTTTATTTTTGAAACACCAGACTCTACTAATGCCTTTTTCTTTATGGCAACTTTGAAATGCAACTATACATCTAAACAAATATTAGCTTCAATGATCAAGCTGGGTTGGTGATGTGAGAGACAATGAAAGAGATTTAAGAAGAGATCTAATTTAAATTTGAGAAACTAACATAATTATTAATTTATTAATATTTTTTTTAAAGGAAAAACTTTGTTAATACTTGAGAGTCAACCCTAATATTACTGTAGATTCCTATAAAATGATCACTTAAGAGCTCTTAATTTAATTGATTCAATATTACATATCACAAAATTAACATTTGCTTGGGTCAAATTGGAATGTGGCAACATAATGAGTTAGTTCATGTTCTTATGTAATGGGAGGTCTAATAACGGTCTAGAAGTTTGAGTCAATGGAATCAAATTCTCCAGATACTTTTCAATTTTTTTTTTTTTATAATAAAAAAATAATAGTTGAAGTATAAAGGGTATTCTAATCATAAAAATAGAAAAAAGACCGAGTTCAGATCCAACATCATAATAAAAGACAACTACTCATCTTCTATGAAGAGTTGTAGAAGTCATGTCAAAATCATGTGTTCGCAAATCGGATACAAAAATAAAACACAATAATAGTGAAAACTCTTAATTTCCAGCATTTTTTTTCATGAATTAATTTCCATCATTCCTCAACTCTATATGAGACTTTTTGTTGTTAATATTGTTAGCATTTTATTAAAAGTGAAAATAACATGCCTAATAGTTTCTTCCTTTTTTTTTTGGGTTTGTTCTCCACGGGTGAGGCTCCTAGGTTACTTGTGCAATTGTACCCTCTTTTATGAGTTGTTGTTGAGTCTCAAGATCTAGTTCAAATTTTAGTTCTTTTTATTTTTGTTTTCAATTTATAGGCCTAATTGAAGTGTGTCAACATTGCGAGATCATCTCCACCAATTTTCAGAGAGTTAATTAAAGAGTGTAAAATATTGAAGAGAGAGTAAACAAATTAATAAATGATATATAAACTATAAAAAGTAGAGATCGTGTATAGAGAGATTTAGTGGAGATAACCTAAATCCGTGAATACTGTAAATCAGTGGATGTTATCAAGTTTGAGAGGTCTAATGGTTCAGAAGTCAAAACTAATGGACTCAAACTCTCCAACACTTGTAATGGTTCCATATGTTGCAAGTTGCAAGAGTAATACTTCTTTTGGACTAAACTCTCCAACACTTTCATAATAACAAAATGAAGGAGGATGGGGGATATTCCTTCTCAATTGGACTAATATTCATTTACTTGGTTTGGATGAATACATATTTGGTACTTCGAAATTTACTAGCTTAATATTCTACAATTTTATGTTTTACTAATTTTTGGGGCACATCATGTCTTCAATCAAGGAGACCCTTAGGCTTTAATTACATTTAATAATATTAATTAAATATGAACGGTGGTTGTTATAACACAAATATGTCAAATTTTATTAGATATTTTAAACGATGCGTCATTAATTATTAAGAGGATTTGGATAGATCCATTAAAATGATCATTAATTAGTTTGTTAAAATATGTTTTCTTTTATGCTATCAATACATGATTGATGTGATAGCTTACAATGATACTGCAATATTTTTGTTTAAATTCTGGTGTTTAAATCAAATCTAGTCTGGTGAACAAATATCACAAAATAAAGTATTCTCAAATTTTGTTGGATATAGATTTAAATTTACATTATTTTTATATAATTAAATAAATTTTTTAAATATTTTAAATTTAAAATTAATTTTGCAGGTAACAATTTTTTCTCATGGTACCTATTTATTCTACTAAAACTTGATAACTTGTATGAGAGGAACCAAACCCCTTAGTCCTTACCATTACACCAAGATTTGTTGGTGTTTTTAAATTTTGAACAATATTTTCTATGATAATAATCAATAATATATAGCTGACTATTCTTTACAAAATCGAATTTGAATATCAGGTTTCAGCTTCAAGGGTGTTGCAGGAGACTTGCAACTATATTAGAAGCTTGCACAGGGAAGTCGACGATCTAAGTGAACGTTTGTCTGAGCTATTGGCTACAACAGATTCAGCACAAGCTGCAATAATTAGAAATTTACTTATGCAATAGATTGCTCATGTTTAGTTATTATATTCATAGTTAGCACTTCAGTACTTTATGAGCTGATGTATTTCTTCATTTCTGTACTTCACTTTTTTGTATTTCCTTTCGTCCACTTAATGCAAGTTTTTTAGCTTAATTTTAATTTAAAGGTATCTATCTCGTTTTTTTTTGTTGAGGCATTGAATATTGTTAAAAGTTAAAATAAAATAATTTTGTTTTGAGAGAAAATTAAAATAAATTAAATCATGTAAGTGTTAGTATTTGAGATAGTATAGTTAGTTTAGAATGTAGTGAATAGTGTAGAAGGATTTAGTTGATAGTTGAAAGATAATAGTAGCAAGTAGTAGTTTGAAGTTTATAGCAAGGGATAGTTTGTACTCAAAATGACTTGTTTGCAAATAAACCTCGGTGGCCTATTTCTAGTTGTGGAAGCTATATTCTAGATGTACTCAGGGATTCTAGAAAAGTCTACTTATGTACATCATAAATTAATAATTAATACTTAATTTTTTTTTTTGAAGTTACTAATGTATTCTAAAAGATATAAAAATGTGCATTATCTCTAGACACTCCTCCTTGATGCATATTTTAGTAATTCCAAACATAGTTTATAATTGCTCAAATCTTACTCTTAGCAAAGCCTTTGTAAATATGTCTGCTACTTGATCTTCTGTCTTGCAGTACTCAAACTTGATTTGTATAGTATTCTTTACTTATCAATAGGTGGGTTTCCCTTTTCTATTTCCCTTTCATGCATGTATGAGATAATGTTAACCATAGGTTAGGGATTTGGGGTTTAAGGGTTTGAAATGAAGAATGAGATTTTTAATTTTATTTTTGGTTAGATTTAAGAATTTTGAATTAGATGGTTAAAATAATTTATGCATGTGAAATTCTATATATGACTGAAATTGAGAATAGATTATTGTAGAATTGAGTTTCCTTGATGACATGAAATTATGCTCTTTTGATGTGTTTGAAATTAAAAACCTTGAATTTCACTATTGTGACAAATTAGTTTGAGTAAATTGACATTGTGCTGCTATTTTGATGTATTCGTTGCTTGATTTATTCATAATTTGTAGCATTATTGTTTGCAAAGATTTTTAGGAAATTAGTGTGATTGAATAACTGTTGTAAACTTAAAATTCGCAGCACATATGTGCGATGTTTTGGTCATAACGTTTTATATGTACCTTAGTTCTTAATGATTGTAATGTTTTTGGAAACTAGACTTAATTACCTTCAAATTGAGTATAAAATTTGTGATGTTTGATTAAGTATTGATGCTTAAAAATGGGTTACACGATAGACCATACTTCATGTCCTATTTTTCTGACCTTGTGTATTATTTTGATAAATTGGAAGAATTAAGGGCTTAATTTGAAAAATAAAATAAAATTTTATCCATAAACTAGAAATCATAAGCTTTCAAAAGAGTGCTAATTTATTCAATTCTAATACTTATAACTTCCTGTCAGTTGACTCTACAGTTAAACTCAGTTTTGCGTTGTTATAACATAAATTTGAAGCTGTTTTGGAAAAAATCTATCTTAAGCATGTACATTTGAATTTCATTTCACATTATATGATTAGTATGATATAATTATCTTAATAGTTTATGTTATCATAGGAATTTTTAAGGTTGAGTGTGTGGTAGTCTTTAATATATTTATTAATAGATGATATTATATATATATATATATATATATAATTACTAGATGTTTGATTAAGGTTAGAAGTATAGGATTCATCCTAGCTAGATGAGTTCTCCATCTTAAAGTGAGGCACCACTTATGGATGTAATTATGTCCAATCTTACCAAAATAAAGTTACTAACAAGAAGAGGACACTAGTAAAACTAATGTAGTCTTTATGACATACTTGTTAGGTATAGTTTAAGGCATTAGATTACTCATGTCTAATGGCTTAAATACTTAGAAAGAGTCAAAACTATACATAGAAGGGGTAATTTGGGAGTAACTATAAAGGAAGAGGAACTCATAAGATACATATATCGTCGAATTAGAATGTTAATCGATTTGGTTTCATCCCTGTGGATCCACGAGATGTAATCTCGTTCCACGTTATTTAAATATTTTATAGGTAAAAGACTTAGATCAAAAGCTGAAGAAATGAAGTATAACAGTTTATGCTATAGTTTGCTTAAAATTTCTAGGAAATTATTTTGAACCATGGATGTGTTATTGATAGCATTTCAGCAAGTGTACTGAATTGTTGCAAGTAATAATAAAACGGTAGTACCGAATGTCGAACTCAAGGATTGCGTTCCACGTTATTTAAATATTTTAAAGGTAAAAGACTTAGATCAAGAGCTGAAGAAATGAAGTATAACAGTTTATGCTATAGTTTGCTTAAAATTTCTAGGAAATTATTTTGAACCATGGATGTGTTATTGATAGCATTTCAGCAAGTGTACTGAATTTTTGCAAGTAATAATAAAACGGTAGTACCGAATGTCGAACTCAAGGATTGCGTTTTACTATTGAATTATGTTGAATTACTAAAATTGAACAAAAAGTTTCCAGTTTGATTGAAATAGTATTGAAAATTAAACACTGTAATAAAATAATAATAGAATTGATCTTTTATAATGAGAAAAATGTCAGGGATGAGTTTCACTTCAAATCCAACCTTGGTGTCTAATTTGATCCTAGTTACTGAATTTCTTTATTGAATTATTACCGAATTCTCTTTATTATTCTTACCCTAATGTCTTAGTGACAAAACCTTTAATTCCAAAGTAACCCCTAATTCCTTAGTAGATTTAAGATTAGAATTAAGTATTAGCGTATAGAAATTCTCTTGTAAATTATTGCTTTACAACTAATTTAATTGGTTTCATGACCTGCATCTATCCCTAGACTACAAATTCATGAATTTCTCATCTCAAGCATTCGTAAAGTCCACTTCCGTTTCAAAATACAAATCGTAGAACATTTTAATGTTGATCAAGCAATAAAAAGCATTAAGCACAGAGATTAGAAAAACAATTCAATAAACTCATTCATATAACTAGAAATCAAATCAGAAAAATAAGGGTTTCATCTGGTTACACTCATCCCCAACAAATAGGGTTTAGTTACTCATGACAGAGATACAAAAGATAAGGATTAAAGAAGAATTACAAGAATGATTCATGGATGATTCTTGATAAAACTGCTTCAATGGCGTTAGAAACGGCCGTCTTTGAGTTTCTATGCTAGAGCACAAGTCTCCCAAGTTCCCAAGAGCCAAAAAGATCCCTAAACAGTAAAAATTTGCGTTTTTATGAATGCTGATGCGCGTCGCGCGCCCCAGGCGCAGGATTTGCGCTCCGGGCGCATATTGGCAGTAAGGAATGACTGGAATTGCGCTTCAGGCGCGCAAGGCGCGCCTCAAGCGCACAGCATCTGCTGTCTGACGTATTTTGCATTTTTCTCATCTTTCGAGTTTGAACTCGTGAAGTTGAAGAATTCTCGACTCGCCTGCCTTGCTCAAGTCAAAGTTCAAGTACATCGTCGCCCAAAATGCTCGATGCTCAAGTTCGAGAGGTAAATGACAAGCTTTACCATACACAATCTGATATGGTGACATACCCAGGGATGTCTTAAAAGTTGTTCGGTAGGCCCAAAGTGCGTCATCGAGTTTCGTTGACCAATCTTTTCGTGAGGCAGTTACTGTCTTTTCTGGGATTCGTTTAAGCTACCTGTTGGAGACTTCAACTTGCCCACTAGTTTGTGGATGATATCGGGTTGCCACCCTATGACGCACATTATATTTCTTTAGAAGGTATTCCATTTTCCAGTTTAAAAAATGGGTGCCTTCGTCACTAATCAAGGCTCGAGGCACGCTGAAACAAGCAAATATGTTCCTCTTGAGAAAGGTGATAACCTATTTCGAATCATTTGTTGGAGTAGCTATTGCTTCAACCCATTTTGAGACATAATCCACCGCCACCAAAATATAAACTTTGTTATATGACGATGAGAATGGACCCATGAAATCAATACCCCACACATCGAACACTTCTACTTCTAATACAGGATTTTGCGGCATCTCATCCCGTTTTGAAATGTTACCGGTGCGCTGGCATCGATCGCATTTCTTCACATAGTTGAATGCATCTTTGAATAATGAAGGCCAAAACAACCCCGATTGTAGAACTCGTGCTGCAGTTCGGTTACCATTGAAATGACCCCCATACTCGGAGTCGTGGTAGTGCCACATTACCTTTTCTTGTTTCTCCTCGGGCACACATCTTCGCAACAGTCCATCCACTCCTCTTTTGTACAGAAAGGGTTCATCCCATACATAGAATTTGGCATCGTAGATAAACTTCCTTCGTTGTTGGTAAGTGAAATCAGATGGGATTGTACCCCCCACCTTGAAATTAGCAAAGTCGGCGAACCAAGGTACCGTGGTAATGGCGAAGATGTGCTCATCAACAAATTGATCTCGAATCGGTCTAATGTCCTCATTCTCCTCAACCTTCTCCAATCGAGATAGGTGGTCAGCCACAGTGTTCTCTGACCGCTTTTTATCTCGGATCTCAATGTCAAATTCTTGTAGTAATAGAATTCATCTAAGCAGCCTTGGTTTTGATTCCTGCTTAGTAAACAAATACCTCAAGGCAGCATGATCAGTGTAAAAAATAACTTTCGATCCTAATAAATAAGACCGAAATTTATCAAAAGCATAGACTACAGCTAATAATTCTTTTTCAGTTGTAGCATAATTGTGTTGTGCCTGATTTAAAACATGACTAGCATAGTAGATCACATGCAACATCTTGTCTTTTCTTTGCCCCAACACTGCCTCAATAGCACTGTCACTTGCATCACACATGATTTCAAAAGGTAGTGACCAGTCAGGTGCAGTGATAATGGGGGCAGTTATCAGCTGGTTTTTCAAATTGTTAAAAGCATGCAAATAATCCTCATTGAATTTGAAAGGTGTGTCTTTTGCAAGTAGGTTTGTAAGTGGTTTTGCAATTTTTAAAAAGAATCTTTTATAAACCTTCTATAAAATCCAGCATGGCCTAAAAAGCTTCTAATGCCTTTCTCGTTGGTAGGGGGAAGTTTTTCAATAACTTCAACTTTGGCCTTATCTACCTCGATCCCCTTGTGGGAGATTCGGTGGCCTAAAACAATTCCCTCTCTTACCATAAAATGACATTTCTCCCAATTTAGGACCAAGTTAGATTTTTCACACCTTTCTAATACAAGGGATAGATTAATCAAACAATTATCAAAGGATGAGCCAAATATAGAAAATTCGTCCATAAATACTTCGATATGTTTCTCAATCATATCAGAAAATATGGACATCATGCACCTTTGAAATGTGGCAGGCGCATTACATAGTCCAAACGAAATTCTTCGATAAGCAAATACCCCATACGGACATGTAAATGCAGTTTTCTCTTGATCCTCGGGTGCTACAACTATCTGATAGTACCCTGAATAGCCGTCTAGGAAGCAGTAATACTCATGTCCGGCTAACCGCTCAAGCATCTGATCAATGAAAGGGAGCGGGAAGTGATCCTTCCTCGTAGCACTGTTCAATCTCCTGTAATCAATACACACTCTCCTTCCTGTAACCGTTCGAGAAGGATTTAACTCGTTCTTTTCATTTGTGATGACCGTCGTTCCCCCCTTTTTTGGTACAACTTGGACGGGACTCACCCAAGAGCTATCTAAAATTGGGTATATGAGTCCGACTTCTAGTAGCTTTACCACCTCTTTCCTGATTACTTCTTTCATTACCGGATTCAATCTCCTTTGGGGTTGTACTACCGATTTGTGATTGTCCTCCATGAGGATTTTGTGCATACAAAAAGTCGGACTTATTCCCTTCAAGTCATCAATGGACCAACCGATAGCACCCTTGTGCTTCTGCAGAATTCTCAAAAACTTTTCTTCTTGTAACTCGCTTAAGCTTGCACTGATTATGGCTGGATTTTTTTCTTTTTCACCTAGGAATACATATTTCAAATGAAGAGGCAGGTGCTTGAGTTGAACCAGTGGTGTCTTTTTCTCCGCGGACTTGTCTTCATTTCCTTTCAACTTCTCCCATCTAGTAGGAAAACGGGGGGAATAGGATGGTGATGCTTCTAACATGGCCAACACCTCTTTCATCTTTGGGTCTTCACTTTCTAGAACGACATCTTGGGGTAAACATAAAACTCTTTCTAATGGCAGGCTGGGTGTTTGATGCTTTATTTCTTCATTGACTATCTCATCTAAAATCTCAATTCGATTGCACCCTTCTCTTTCTTTTGAGTGTTCCATGGCTTTTAGAATGTTAAAAGTGACGGTTTCCTCATTTACCTTCAAGGTTAAGGTGCCATCTGCTATATCAATCATAGCTCTCCCTGTTGCTAAGAACTGTCTCCCCAAAATCAAAGGAATGTCGTTATCTTCCTCCATATCTAGTACCACGAAATCTACTGGAAAAATGAACTTATCCACTTTAACCAACACATCTTCCACCACTCCATAGGGATGTTTCATTGAGCGGTCCGAAAATTGTAACATCAGCTGTGTGTCCTTGACTTTTCCAATTCCCAATTTTTTGTATATTGAAAGGGGCATAAGACTCACACTAGCTCCAAGATCACACAAAGCCTTCCCAAAAGTTCTATTTCCAATAGCGCACGGGATTGAGAAGATTCCAGGGTCCTTGAGCTTCGGTGGCAACTTCCTATGTAGTATAGCACTACACTCTTCAGTAAGCATAATTGTTTCTCCTTCGATTTTTCTTTTTTTCAACAGAATATCCTTCATGAACTTAGCATATGTCGGCATCTACTCTAGTGCTTCTGCAAAAGGGATGTTAATCTGTAATTTTTTA
Source organism: Cicer pinnatifidum (assembly GCA_037974775.1). Lineage (NCBI taxonomy): Eukaryota > Viridiplantae > Streptophyta > Magnoliopsida > Fabales > Fabaceae > Cicer > Cicer pinnatifidum. The sequence continues at coordinate 42,474,332 of JBBPBR010000004.1, forward strand.
AAAACATCAAGAAACTTACCAAATTGTTTTTCAATTTCTTCCCTCCTTAATCTTTGGGGGAATGGAAGTCGAATTTCTGGTTTTGGTAGTGGTTCCCTTTTTTGTACCACAGGTTCTTCCTCCTTTTCAATAGCGATGTGCTCTTCAACCGATATTGGTGTGACCATTTCCTCCAGGTGGGTTGGAGTCAAGGTACTTCTACTCTCATTGGCTTCAGGTGGTACTTGTTCACTCACCTTGCCACTCCTCGTGGTTACTGCATTAACATTGTTTCTTGGGTTCGGAACTGTGTCACTAGGCAGATTTCCAGACGTTCTTTGTGCCATTTGTTGAGCAAGTTGACCTACTTGAGTCTCAAGATTTTTTATGGATGCAGAGTGATTTTTCTGGACGGCTCTTGACTCTTCAATGAAAGAACTTGTGCTTGTAACTAGTTTTTCTATAGCGCTCTCCCAAGCAGCCTTTCTGGGTGGGAATTGGTTTGTTTGAGCTTCTTGTTGACCTTGAGATCTACCTTGTTGATCTCTCCAAGAAAAATTCGGATGATTTCTCCAACCAGGATTGTACGTACTAGAGTAGGGGTTATTCTGCCTGTTGTTATTACTCACAAAATTCACCCGTTCTAGTTCTTCTACCTCATTGTCATCCAGTGCTACACAGACTCCAGTTTTATGTGCTCCTCCACAAAGGTTACAACTAGTCTGCTTTAGTAATTTGACAGGGGCCACTTGTGGTTGTATATTTAGAGCTGCCATTCCCTTCTTTATCTCGGTGGCGATAACCTCTTCCATCTTCGATAGTAACCTGCCTGGAGATAACCCATCCATAACATTCAATTCCATTACACCACTTGTTGACCCACCACTTCTGTCATACAACATCATCTGTTCATTTGATGCCATGATCTCAATAATCTTTCGTGCTTCTGTTGCGGTTTTGTAATTCAAAGAACCACCTGCTGTGGCATCCAACATAATTCTAGTGCCCGGCCTCAAGTCATTACAGAATATTTGCATTTGGGCAGTGTCGTCATAAGCATGATTAGGACATCCGGCTAGTAAGTTTCTGAATCTCTTGTAAGTGTCACGAAGAGATTCCCCCTCTTTCTGTTTGTAACCGGTGATTTCTTGCCTTTTTCTAACGAACATGGCTGGGGGGAAATATTGTTCCAAGAACTTATCCTCAAGATCATCCCATGTGGTGATGGTGTCGACAGGGAATGAGAGAAACCACTCCTTGGCGTCATCTATCAATGAGAATGGAAATAGTTTCCATTTCTTGCATTCTTCGGACAAACCATCCACCTTCACTGTTTCACATAATTCGAAGAAATTTATGAGATGTCTATTGGCGTCTTCGTTATGTCTACCCGCAAAATGAATTTCCTTCAATTCTCGGTATAGAGCAAGGCTTATTTCAAACTTGTTGACTATAACCGGTTGGTGATGAATGGATAATCGAGCACGATTTCAATTTCGATTCCCATACTCTCCGAGAGTACGTTCTGGTGGTGGTGGATCGGCCATTTCAGTAAATATGACAAAATCACCCAAAACCTCTTCTTCAACTACTAAATGTCTTTCCCTTTGTCTCCTTTCTCGAGCTGCCTTTCTATGTGCTTTCGCTGTTTTTTCAATTTATGGATCAAAGATAAGTTCAGTTGAGGACTGGCCTCGCATACAAGGTTAGACAGATTGTGAGTAATGAAGAGTTTTAAAATACGGAAAAATAAAAATTAAAAATTTTATTGCAGAGCAAAAAATTTCAATTAAGTAAATAAATTAAATTCAATAGTGATATGGCAATCCCCGGCAACGGCGCCAAAAACTTGATAGTGTTTCAGCAAGTGTACTGAATCGTTGCAAGTAATAACAAAACGGTAGTACTGAGTGTCGAACTCAAGGATTGCGTTTTACTATTGAATTATGTAGAATTACTAAAACTGAACAAAAAGTTTCCAGTTTGATTGAAATAGTATTGAAAATTAAACACTGTAATAAAATAATAATAGAATTGATCTTTTATAATGAGAAAAATGTCAGGGATGAGTTTCACTTCGAATCCAACCTTGGTGTCTAATTGGATCCTAGTTACTGAATTCCTTTATTGAATTATTACCGAATTCTCTTTATTATTCTTGCCCTAATGTCTTAGTGACAGAACCTTTAATTCCAAAGTAACCCCTAATTCCTTAGTTGATTTAAGATTAGAATTAAGCATTAGCGTATATAAATTCTCTTGTAAATTATTGCTTTGCAACTAATTTAATTGGTTTCATGACCTGCATCTATCCCTAGACTACAAATTCATGAATTTCTCATCTCAAGCATTCGTAAAGTCCACTTCCGTTTCAAAATACAAATCGTAGAACATTTTAATGTTGATCAAGCAATAAAAAGCATTAAGCACAGAGATGAGAAAAACAATTCAATAAACTCATTCATATAACTAGAAATCAAATCAGAAAAATAAGGGTTTCATCTGGTTACACTCATCCCCAACAAATAGGGTTTAGTTACTCATGACAGAGATACAAAAGATAAGGATTAAAGAAGAATTACAAGAATGATTCATGGATAATTCTTGATAAAACTGCTTCAATGGCGTTAGAAACGGCCGTCTTTGAGTTTCTATGCTAGGGCACAAGTCTCCCAAGTTCTAAAGAGCCAAAAAGATCCCTAAACAGTAAAAATTTGCGTTTTTATGAATGTTGATGCGCGTCGCGCGCCCCAGGCGCAGGATTTGCGCGCGCGTATTGGCAATAAGGAATGGCTGGAATTGCGCTTCAGGCGCGCAGGGCGCGCCCCAGGCGCACAACATCTGCTGTCTGACGTATTTTGCATTTGTCTCATCTTTCAAGTTTGAATTTGGTCCCAGTGTCTTCATGAAAGTTGTAGATATGGATCTTAGCTTTCATTAGCACTTGGAGTGACACTAATTGGACATCTAGAACTCCATATATGGCTGAAATACTCCACATATGTCATGTTGATTTTTCATCAAAATTCAGCACTGCACTTAAAACAAAACGCAATGTAAAATTACGAAAAATTGCTACTTAATCACTGAAATACAAGCATAGCATATTAATAAGTTCAAAGAACAAAAATAAACCGAATATATCAAATAAATCCTTAATTTAACTAATGATTGAAGATAAATAAGACTAAAACAGTGGAAAAATATGCATATGATGAAAAGTTATCAGTTATGTACTACATATTTTTGCTCTTTCTTTGAAGAATTAGGGTGTGTATTAATACATTTGCATGAATTTTTTCAAGATTTGTATTAACTATCTCTTTTGTCAAATTATTCTAATGCTCAAGTTATAGTCTAGACAATTTACTTATTGTATTACATAAAGTTTATTTTTAGGATACTAACTCATTGAAAGGATGTATAGATTAAATCCTATATCAGTACAATGTGAAAACACTTTGATTGATTTACATCAACTCTAATAACTCCCTTATGAGAGGATAATTTACTCATTATTTTGGTTTGATGTGTTCTAAGCTTTTTCAGAGTTTCTTCTTAACATATAGCCTTTTTCATTTTCTCTCATACATTTTATCTCTCTCTCGCTCATCATAAAGCACTAAGTTAGTTGTTCTTAATTATAGAGAAGAAGTGTGTGTGTGTGTGAATGATTCTGCATATCTTGGTATTGAGGATAGCTAATAAGGGGATAGTTTGATCAAATCAAACATTAAAGAATTTCAGACACAAAGTAGATTCATAATGTTCATGAGAGGATGTGAAGCTGCTTTGTCTTTTTTGGGTATTGACCTTTTAAGAGCATTGACTTTTTCATGAGAGGATGTGAAGTTGCTCAGTCGATCAGATACTTGATGTGATTAACAAAGGTAGAGGTAGTTACTTGCTTTTCACGCTTATTAAAGGCAGACACAAATGGTTTCTTGTCATGCTTATCATAGGTAGAGACATAATATTTCTTGTCATGCTTTAATAGAGGCAAATGCAAATTATTTCTTGTCAACTTCTGTATCAGAGGCAGAGGAACAATAAGTACATCACAACCAATTTAACTACGACATTGTTTTGCATTTCCAGAGGCAGTCAAGGTACAACGTCCTAAATATGATAACATTCTATATTTTGGGATTCCCTCTAAATATGATAGCATGATTTCTAAGAATTTCAAACATAAGAAGTTATTTTACATTTTGATAAACATTAGGATAAAATTAAAAGTTGAAATCAAAAGAGAGGAAAAAATATTAGCAAACACATAAGACACATACCATTTTATCATAATTTTGACAATTCTTTCCAATTGAATTCACAATTTCTAAGGATGTTAAGCCTTTGAATCCTTCTGAAGTCTTTTGATTAACAATTCAAAATTCCTTCAAAATGTAAATCCTTTGGATTATTGTTCTTCTTAGGATGTTAAGCCTTTCAAAACAAGGGGGAGTTGCAAGCAACTATCATAATAATGACATATGAAAAATGATATGCAAATGACACTCACATATGATACAATGCATATGAAACTTAAATGCAAATGATACAATCAGACGCAAATGATGCAATGATGTAGATGATACAACAATAAGATGTAAAGCAAAGACACGACCATGCAATCAGACACAAGCATACAATTAATTGTATTACTAGATTATTATTGTTCTCCCCCTTTTTTATTATAAAAGGGTGCAATTAAAAAACATAGAGATTAACGCAAGCAATCACGCACATGCAGACAAACAAAGTAATCTCAAGACCATCACACAACATTTAAATATTTAACAAAAGAAAATTGATCAGAAAAAAACAAATAAAAAACAAAATAGAAGAAGATAAACAAAATAAATAAAGATAACATATCAATGATATGAGAACCATGATTACAGCCAAAAAAATACTGAGAAAAGAAAGAAAAAAACTTTAAAAGAACCTACCCCTACATAGATTATCTAAAGACTTCTTACGATACTTCTCAAGAGCTCCGCTAATTCCTCCATTTTAGAGGTGAGAAATTCAAACTTGTGGTGAACTTCCTGTAGTGCTATCTATGCTTCAAGTTGTTATAGGAAAATGTCACTCCCATCGAGGCAACTTCATATGGTGGAATTTCCTTCTTTTCGGGATAAGAAGGTAACTTCCTTTTTCTAGCAGAAGATAAACCAACATCCATAAAAGAAGAGTTTGACAGTGGTTTAAAAAGGCAACACGAAGTTTTATGAGATGAATGAAAATAAGAAATAAGGAAATAAATATTTTGACGGACACTTTTTGAAACGTGGAAAAATTTAAAAGCTTGAAACGATTAGTGGAAGAAGATGAAGAGTTGTGAATGATTAAAGAGATAATTTTTTTAAATAAAATATTTTTAAAGAAATTAAAAGAAAAGAAACAAAGGAACATAAAAAATAAATTACAAATAAAAAACATATGTAGAAAGAAAATTGGAGGCACATGGAAGAAAATAGAGGGAAACAAGTAAGATAGAAGTAGAGGAAATAACTTATATTCAACGCATAATTCATATTACACTAGTAACGAGCACAACTTACCTTAAATATGCAATACTTATTACAAAAGGGCTAAAAAGAGAAATTGGTAAAAAAAAAAATCCTAAGGTTTAATTGACACTCTCTTCAGTAAGTTTGTTCCTTCTTTTTATTGACTCGTTAGATGTAACTAAAGAAAAAAGAGATTATTAAGTTTTCCCTTTTCTCGAATTGTCTTTGACTTGTCTGATGGGACTTTCTCTACATATAGAATGGAAGATATAATCTTCCAAATATATAAATCTCTGATGGAACTATAGGTGTTCTAATCCTTTTTCATCATTATTTCCAAATTATCCATCCAATACAAAAGAATCAGAAAAAATGGGACACAAGTCTTTAAGTCTCTTGTACATAAGGTCCTTAGTAGGACAAGAAGACATTGAAATTCAGGGTTTGCACATAGTGACCATTTGAATGCATTTTGTGAATCTCCTTATATAATCCATCTTATTGGTCGTAGTTCACATCTGTAACGAATTTATGATTTATGAATTTTTCAATATTGAAGTTGAGTAGTTTATGTTTTATGAAGTTCTTATAGTCTTTATGAGAGTACATTTTAAGAGGATCTTTTACAAAGTTGAAGACTCAATAAAGGATGAGAGATTGAACTGGTTTTTCCTAACTCATTTTCTATTTGTGCCTTATGTTGTCTATTTTCGTCTATTTGTTTGTAAAAAAAATTGTAAATGTGCCTGGCTTGGAAATTGATCTATCAAAATTTGTTTGGATTTTTTCCTTTATGTTAAATTACAATGTGAATGTCTTAGTATTGTTGAAATTTTAAAAATATTTTTTTGATTGATTTTTAAGAAATCAAGCAAGATATACATGTTGTTTAAATTTTAATGGACTTTGAATGCCATCAAAATTTAAACGAGAACTTATCTATGAGCGATATGCGAGTCGTTTAAGAATGAGTTCATAGTGTGAGCGAGATGATCTGACTTAAAGTCACAAAATAATCTAGATATTTTCAACAATATTAATATTTTAATGAAGGGTTAGTGAAAATATCTAGATATTTTTTTATTATGTAGTAATACTCTATAAGGACCAAAATGAGCCACCTCACTATCCCTTTTCGTCTGAGGACTAGAATGACTTGTGTAAGAAGAATTATATAGGAAATGAGGGGTTAGTAAGATGTTGAGAATATATTTTCAGAGACCCGGTTAAAATTATTCATCAGAGAATAATTTAATCAAATTATGTCGAATTTATTATCGACAAAAATTTTATGACGTCGTGCATTACTTTTAAATTCATCTATCAATTAGATTGTGACGAGAGTATATAATTTTACTAAAGTAGATATAGAATTGATAGATGAGATGTGTTTAAGAACGATTAGATGGTATACTGATGTGTTTAAAGTAGATTTTTGTTATTGTAAGAGTAAGAAAAGAAATAAATTTGTGTCCCTTTTTATTCGCAATTCTCATCCATGAACTGATTTTATTTTTCCACTCACTCACTTAAGAAGAAACACCACAAAAAGCATCTCCCTTCTCTCTTACTTCTTACTAGTGTTAGTAAGCAAACACTTAGGGAAAAAAAATTACCTTCCTTCAAATCCATTAATTTTCGATCAAGGTTTGTGAATCAAACATTCTTCTCTCATTCTCCTGTTTCTATTGATGTTTGTTTTGTCATGAAAAAAATTTCATTTTGTCCTCCCTCTCCTCTAACAAGGTCGTGGAGTGCTTAATCTTCAAGGGAATTTCTTTTCTTTTTTGTTTCACAAAAGCTATAAATCCAAGTCGTGTACAAGTAGATCTAAAAGAAATTTTGGTTTGGTAGACTTTGAGTTTTGGAAAAATAAATGAAGTTCCAGTTTTGGAAATGTTTTTGTTAGTGTTTTAGATCTATGACTTGAGATAATAGATCTAAAGGAAAGTGTTGATTTTTAACATTTTAAGTTTTTTCAAATATTAACCATGTTAAAGGATCTAAGAGAAAATTTTGTATCAGAACCTTTTATAGTTTTACAAAAAAATTTGGTTTTATACAAGAATGACTATTTCTTCACGAATATGACAGAACAATGACTTGTAATAGTAGTTCTAAAGGGAAAAAAAAATCAAATTTGGAATACTTTGTATTTTTACTAAAAAAAGTGCATTTATGTTGGAAATTTTGATCTTTAAGTTTTTTGTGTTTTTGATTGTTGAAAAGGTTCTAAAATATGTATTTAGAACAAAGAACGAAAGAAATTTTTGAAGAGAAAGTTTTCTCCTCTCTTGTAACAGCCCACTTTTTTTTTTAAAAAAATAAAAGTAAAATCGAATTTCAAAAATAAAGAGAGAACCAAAATACTTTTGGATAAAATATTTAAATCGTAACGTAACGACAAAAGTCAATAGATATTTACAAGTAGCGGAAATAGTTTTTGAAATACAAATTCAAAGTATTTAAACAGCCAAATACACCGGGGCTATGAGACCTTTCAGACATAGCTCATACCCCTGAGGTATTCTCGGCAGACACCTGTACAAAAGCACTGGCCCAAGAATTTTAACTTCCCCACGTCGCATCAAAAAGTGGTACGAGGACCCATCGAAATAAAAGTCAAGCTGACAATATGAAGTATAGGTACAGTCTTCCAAATTGACATAACACATCCACAAAAGAAAGACAACTAAACCCTATACAATCCTCTAATCTGATCATGCTACAAAAAGCTATACAACCCGGGTGATCTCCACGTGCCCCGCAAGATTCCCTTTGACACAACATCAGACAGGTATGCGTAACTACCTTCTCATCTCTTGGGTACTAACCAGTCGGGTGATCCTGATTCTCATCTGAGGACAAAACCCAGATTTCCACAATAATTGTAAAAGTCACCAACTGAAATTAACAAATAACACATAACATTTAAATTTTAAATGCACAAAATAACCTTTCAACTTAACATACTCTTCGTAAGGGTTTTCATATGCCAAATATAGTTTTTAACAAAACTGCATTGTCGTATTCGAATACAACATCCTTGTAGTCGAATATAGTGCTGTTTCAGAAGTCAGTAGCAAAATCAAGACATCTATATTCGAATACAGCATTGTTGTAGTCGAATACAATGTTGTTTCAAAAGTCAGTAGCCAAATCAGGACATCTGTATTCGAATACAACCTTCTGTTATTCGAATACACAATCCAAACAATCACACTTACCAGTTAGGGCACAATCACAACCACGGTTGAGCATACATATACAATCATCACAATATATCAAACATGACTCGCGTGCCAAGCACCCTAATGCAATGCGTATATGTCCAAAATGCATGAATTCCGGAATTCCAATCAAAACCCTCCTCGAAGGGGTGTAAATCATAATTGTATCACCTCTCACATGCCTTATACTAATTATCAAGGTGCCACCCATCACAGGCCGTACACTGTTTTCTAGAGTACAATCGCTCACAGATCAACACGTTCTAGAGTGCAATCTATCACAGATTAGCACGGCGCGATAATCCCCGTAAGGATAAGATGAACCAACAAATCACATGGCATCATCTCGTGGCCCATCACGGTCACCACTATCCCCATGGCACCATCGTGATCACCATGTACTATGAAAGGCATGAGCATACTCTGACTCTTTCCATAACAATCATTAAGTAAATGCAGATATTAAAAGATTCCCCATTTTTAATACTCATTTAACACTAATGATTTTTCAATTACACACAGAGCATACTCAAGCACATTTTCTCACCACCACACATCAAATTTAATCCCCGTAAGGATAAGATGAACCAACAAATCACATGGCATCATCTCGTGGCCCATCACGGTCATCACTATCACCATGGCACCATCGTGATCACCATGTACTATGAAAGGCATGAGCATACTCTGACTCTTTCCATAACAATCATTAAGTAAATGCAGATATTAAAAGATTCCCTATTTTTAATACTCATTTAACACTAATGATTTTTCAATTACACACAGAGCATACTCAAGCACATTTTCTCACCACCACACATCAAATATAATCCACAATTTACATTAAATTCGATCCATTCAAATTCCACAAAATCCACAACAAGTTCAATCATCAATCACCCATAAATTTCCACATTTTCAAACATACATCACGCCAAATTAAGTATCACAAACCACACCTCAAACATCTCAAAATTAATTTCCTCAAAACACACATAAATGAATCAAATTCATTTTCCACCAATTCACATAAGTTTCTTCTCCAAAAATTCATAATCTTAATTTATGAACACATCAAGCACACCAAACATGAATCACCACAACCCACACCTCAAATTTAAATTCCACTACATTACACATAATCACGTTAAATTCATTTTCTACAAATTCACTCATCAAATAAATCAAATTTATTTTCCTCAAACTTACAAATAATATCCTAAATGCAAAATAAAAGTTTGGAAGGAGCCCTTACCTTAACGTTAGCTTTAACGAGCGATTACGGTACCGCGATTAATTCCGATAAAATCTCCACTCGCGACGTCGCTTCCAAAGTTAGTTCATTAGTACCGTAGCATGGAGGTGAGCAACTTTCTCTTCTATTTCTTTGCGAAATAAAGCTTAGATCTAGAAGAAATATGGAGGTTTGTGTTTGACGGTTTTGAAATCACCAACACCGTTTTTCTTCGTTTTTGAATCAAAGAAGAAGAAAGAAGCTTGGAAAGTTGTTCTTCCTGACCCATTAAGCCTTGTGTTTCTTTTCTTGAAGCAAAAGAAAGCAAAGAAAACAAAAGAAGAAGAAGAAGAAGGAAGAATGATGGTGGTTTCGCGAAGGCAAATAGGAAGAGTTTTTGTTTTCTTTCTATTCCTTTTCTTTCTTTGTGCTTTTCCTTTCTTTTTCCTTTTCCTTTCCAACACACACACACACACACCCATATATATATATATATATATATATATATATATATATATATATTACTTATAACCAAACAAATATCTAAGTATTTAGATATTTTAGATATTTATAAAAAAAATCATCATTTCCACATCACCTCCCATCACTTCTCAAACTATTTTGATAAAAATATCTACTCTCGTCGCAACTCAATTGACAGATAAAATTTTCATCAACTCGAGATATTTTTAACCAAACTGCCCGATATTAAAAGATATTCTTCGACTCACAAAAGATATTTTTATTTATTGAAGATTAATTTTAATCGGACATCAAAAGATATTTTTAGGCACTCAACTCACAAAATATCAATAATTTGGCTAACAAGCCTTAGAGTTCAATACCAAAATACACCAAAATACATAAATTAGAATTTAAAACTATGTGTCTTACATTACTACCCCCCTAAAATTAGTATCGTCCTCGAAACTACGGGTCGATAAACAACCCAGGGTGTTGTTCCCTCATCTTGCTCTCCAATTCCCAAGTCGCATCCCCAATACCAAAATACATAAATTACATCTCTAAAATACACCAAAATACATAAATTAGAATTTAAAACTATGGGTCTTACATCTCTAATTTGTAATGGTCGAACCTAAACCTAGTAGTTAGGGTTTGCGATTTCAAAATTTTCCTTGTGCACAAAAATGTGTGATCTTGGTTTTACGAAGGCATGAAAATGTTAACATTTTTTCTTTAAATTGTTGTTGAAAATTTTAGGGTTTTGAAAATGTTAACAAAAATATTGAAGTTGGAAGTTTGGAAATTTTTTACATGTGTGGGTGTGGTAAAAAAAATTGAAGACTTTTGAGATTATGAGGGAAAATAATTTAAGGAAAGGAAAGAGACAAAAAGAAAGTCATAATCTTTTAGAGAAAAATATTTAGAAATAATTATGAAAAGTTGAATTTTGAAACAAGTGTGTAGTTGATATATGTCATAAAGGATTTAAGTGTCGAAAACTCTTTGTGAAAGGTAATCAAGTCGAGAATTTTGGGAAAAACCTAATCTTAAAGAAATTTTAAAAAGTTGAAAGATATATTTGTGTGCTAATTTGAAAATAGTCCCTCTATGTCAAAGAATGAGATTTTAGCACTTTATATTCTTTGAGAAAAACGTTTATGATAAGTTTGGTGTAAAAAACTTATGTTAAGAAATATTTGGTTTGAACTTGAAAGATTAGAAATTTTCAAAGTTTGGCATAAGTGTTTTGAAAAGGATTTAAAATTAGTTTTCGTCTAAAGGCCCAAACCAAAGTCTTTTTGAAGTTATGGAATCTAATTAGGTATGAAAACCTAAGAGAAAGTCAACCCTAATTTATTTGGATAGTGGTAAAATCTAGGGTTTATTTCGATGTCGTTTTAGAAACTTGTTTTGATAATGTCGATTGATTGGTTCAAGGTACAAGAAAAATGAGAGGTTCGGAACCATCGAATAGGTTATGTTGGTGTAGCGTAAGTTGCTTGTGTAATAAAGTGTCATCGAGGTTAGGTCCCTTTCTGATGATATTATATATGTTCTTTGTGCTAGTGATGAATAAATGTGCACATAATTGTTTTTGTATTTGATATGATTATGTATTCATAACTGATAGTAGGTGTTATGAATTATGAATTTTATTGATGATAAATTGTCATTATTATGCTCTATGAAAAAACATTGAAGAATTATTAGTGTTTAATAAGTATTAATAGTAGAGTCTTTAATAGTTGCATTTATGTAATAATTGATGTGAAAGAGTTGAAGTATGGTCATGCATTTTTTAGTAAGTGGTTCTAGGTGTCGATGGTCCACGAGATAGTTTTAGGTGTTGATGGTCCACAAGATAGTTTTAGGTGTTGATGGTCCACCTTATCATTATGAGGATTATTGAGTTGTGCTCATTTATGAAAGGTTGCACAATAGTAACTCATGCTAGTATGTGAAACATTGCACCTCGGTAAACAGTATTGATCTGTGAGAGGTTGTATATTTATGATTTACGCCTCCCGAGGATGGTTCGAAACTTTGGAATCATGTGTACTGACAAATAAGCATTGCGTTAGGTTGTTTTGTCAACGAGTCATGCTAGTTATATAGTGATATATTATATGCATGTTTGTTTGTAACTTGATACCATGTCATGTTAAGGTTTTGTGTTTTGTATTTTCATATATAAGTTGTTTTTAGATTGTGACCCTCTACTATTATTGTGGATCAAGCTTATGTCCCAAGTTATTAGAGTTTTGAGTTTAGCGAGAATTGCAACGACGTCAAAGATGTGGTAGAGCGACGATTTTGATTGGCGATCAGAAGCATTGAGGCTTGATGCCACTTATGGGTCCTCAATAACTATTATTCCTTATTTTAGAGTTTCAAGATCAATTTAAGATGTTATGTAAGGGTTTCTTTTACTGAAGTTTTTTCCTTGGAATTTTGTTGTTGTAATGGAAATTCATCCGAAATAGTTGTGGCTATGACCTTTTTTCAATGTGAATTGTTTGATTGTGAGTAAGTGAGATGTGTCGAAATTATTTTATATAATGCGACAATGATTCTAATCATCATTTTGGGAAAAGAGTCTTACAATTAAAAATTTTCCTCAGTTTTTAAATTAAAGGACGATTATGAATATTTTATCCATATGTTTTATTTTTTTTAAAAAAATTACACTCCCACTCTTAAAAATTAGGGTATTACACGTTTAAATAAGCAAGGAAAAGAAAGAAATCAAAACTTAAATTTTAACAAAAATAAACTAAAAACAATTTCCAAAAAGAACACATACAATAAAATCAAGGATAAAACAACACGGAGCAAGACATATGATATATTGATATGATAAGCAAGAAAAAAATATCAGACAAAACAAACAAGTACAACAACATAAAAAATAGTGAAATATATCGCCAGCACTTGACCCAATGAAAGATAAGAATGATCTAGCAAGCATGTTCTTATATTTGTTTTACTAGAGTTTGCCATACTTTTCTTTAAATGATCTTCTAAACAAATGTCGTGTTTGTTAGGTTCTGATCGTTCTTTCTTTTAAATCAACAGATGCAGTCATTTGCTTTAGTGCTTTGATTTCGTAGATGTAAGTCTTGGATGATGAATCAAGCACGCTATAAACCAGAGGCAAAGATCTTCTCCTGAAGCAGACATAGGAATAACTTCAGACCTTGCAATCAAAGGATTGCAAAAGCAGCTATTTTTAGAGTTTTGTTATATCTATGAGTTTGACCAGATGATGAGATTACTCCGGTCATTTTGGTCGCCACAAACCTTTGTGACTAGCTTATTTGTGGCTGCCAAAGGCAGCCACAAGTTTGCCTGTGGTGGTTGCTTTACTAAAAACTTCTTTTCAAAAATATGATTTGCGATACTTAGAATAGATAAACATATCATAGGCAGCAATAGAACAAAGTAACAGGGTATAAGGAGAAACACTAGGATTTATATTAATTCACTACCAACATGATAGCTACGTCAAGTCCCCTCACACACAAGAATTTATCCACTAATTCAAACCTAACTTACATCACCTGATCCTACAAGTCAGTCTTCTCAACTTCCAGCGTGAAACCTACAAACTGTTGAGGCACCACAATACCTTGACCCTAAAAGTCAATTTTTCTCAATTTTCAACTTGAAAACCTACAAGTCATTGAGACATAATAGCCACTACTGGGTTGGGTCACAAAAGGGTGAACGAGTGCCTTTGCTAAAACTAAAACCTTGAGTTCACATTAAAATAGAGCACTAACAAATATAAAGTTGAACGAGTGCTTTTACTAATATTGAAACCTTGAATTGTGAATACTTAAATATTTTGTGTTTGTAAGGTTTTCTAAGTTGTTGTGTTATGTTTTCTTCTTCAGAATTGATCCATATATATAGCAGGAATTAGGGTTTCAATATTGTCCCAAAATAATTTTGAGTGCATCTTTCTTTCGCGAGGTCAAAAATCATCTTCACATAAAATATGCTATAACCAAGATGGTTTTGGAGAAAAAATGTTTTCTACTTTTGTTGATAACAAGATGAAGTTTGTGAGAAAAATTTAATATACTAATATTTTCAATCTACTATGCAGAAAAATAGAACAAATAGTTACATTCTAGACCAAGGAACAAAATAGAGGAAAAGGCAAAAATCTAAGGAAACAATAAAAAATAAAATCAGAACCAGAAGAAAAAAAAAATCAGAACTAGAGAAAGAATCAAAATCAAAGGAAGAAATGTGACCAAAGGAAGGAAACACGACCAGAAGAAGTGTGCCTCTAATGCACTTTCTCTAATGCATTGTGTAACACTCTGATTTTTAATAGTGTTATTGTTTTTATTTTATTTTTAATGCACTGTGTAACACTCTGATTTATTTTTAATGCATTGTGTAACACTCTGATGGAATTATTATTAATGCATTGTGTAACACTTTGATTTCTCTAATGCATTATACACTTTCTTTAATACGTCATAACAACAAACGACAAGAGTCATAAATAATTCCATCAAGTATACAAATAAACTAAGATAGTTTTTAGGACAATAATCTAAAGTATACACATAGAAAATACACTAGGGCTATGAGACCCATCAGACATCGCTTATATCTCTAGGGTATTCTCGACAAACATTAGCACATAAGTACTGCTCCAAGAATGCTATCCCCCCATGGTCACGTAAAAAAAAATGGAACATAGACCCACCAAAAAGTCAATTTTCAAAGGTATGTAATAGATATAGGCATCCAAAAACAAAATAAGTACATCCACCAAAAGAAAAATACTAAGTCCCTATACAACAAAAAATTAATTTGATCATCCACTAACAACAACGGTAACAAGGGTGACCTCCACACATAACACAAGTTCCTTCTGACGTAGTACTTCGAAGTAACTTGCTCGTCCTTATCAGCCATAGAGGAATCTGTCTCCTCAGAGATCAAGTCCACCCACGAAATAGATGGCTTCGACGGCGCAGGAATCTCAAAATAGCTCACTACCTCAGAGACATTCGACAGAGGATTATTCATTGAAAATGGGAGCTTTGCCTTGATCCATATATGTAGCCCTGCTTGAGATAGGGTCGTATGCCTAAGTACTCAGCGAGTGCCAGTTGGGGAAGTCTGACAACGTTTCCAACGTTAGGGTAACAATCGACAGAACAAAATCAAATATCATCTGAGGGCAAAGCCCAATTTCCACAATAATGTAAAGGGTCACCAACCGAAAATAATAATTAGAATTTAACAAATATGTCATTAAGACAAACAATAAACACTTAGTAGTTATGACATGATAACAAACAATAACAGAACATGTCTGTACATATATCATATCATAAAAAACATGACTTGTGTGCCAAGCACCCTAATATAATGCTTATATACCAGTGCACATGATTCTGGAACTTTCAAACACTCATCGAGGGATATAAATCATAAATGTACCGCCTCTCACATACCAGTACTAATTACCGAGGTGCCACCTATCACAGATTAGCATAATTTACTAGAGTGCATTTTATCACAGGCCTAAACAACAAAAAAAGTCCCCGTAAGGATAAGATGGACAAATCAACTCATAGAACCATCTTGTGGCCCATCACGATCACCACTAAATATGAAATGCATGAGCATACTCTGACTCATTTCAATACAATCATTATATAAATGCAGTTATTTAAAGACTCTCGTTTTAATACTCATTAAACACTAATAATTTTTCATATTTTTCACAGAGGATATTCATAACACATTCTCATTAATAACATTCATATCATGTAGTAACACATATTATTACTCAAAATGCATAATCACACCAATATTAATCATCACATATTCACATATATAAGATCCCTGTTTGCAAACTAAAAATTTGGAATGAGTTTTAACTCAATTATAACTTTTTTAACAATTATCGCTACCACCATCAAACACAACGAAAATATCGCCCGTGCCAACACCTTCAATCAAATAGTGTTTGACTTTATCAAATTAGTTCCTGGCACTTTAACTATCTTACAAACCATTTCGTACTCGTAATCCCCTTAGAGTATATTTACTAAAAGAGTTTAAAATGAGTAAGGACTAATAGTATTTTTAGAGGTTAACATCCTTTAAATTTCTCATATAATTCACTAACAATCACTCGAAACGACTTAAATTATTTTTCTCGATTTTTCACACAACCACAAACTTTCTCAAATTTGCCATAACTCAATTTTTTTCTTTCAAATAACTACAAGTTTTAACTACTACATTTTTAAAGACTAAATGTTCAATCAAAGTATTTACCTCATAACAACATAACCACACAAAAAATATCAATAAATATTTTTCTTGTTTCAATGTTCTAATTCTTTGAAATAGTTTCATTCGTTTCAAAATATATTAAATATATTTTTTTTTTCTTTTCTTATCAATAAAGCTTGTATTTTAATTCATGAAACTTGGAATCTTAAAAAAAAAATGAAATTCTAACTCAAGACTTTAACCTTTACAAAATAAACTTGAAATTTTAATTAAAATGATGCAAACTTGCCTTAAAATGGAAAGTATGTATAAAAAAACTTGAAATCACAATTCCCTAATTTTCATTGAAACACAAGTTCAAAGATTTGATAATCACATGTATATTTTTTTGATCATCAACGTTAATAACTATTTTTGGAAAGACATAAACTAAGAAAAAATATTTTTCTTTAATCACCACAACAACATTAATATATCAGAGTTCTCCCCACCGTGAACTCGGTGTCAACAGTCTCGATTCCTTTTCAAGACTCAAGGATCTAACAGCATAAACATAAAGATTTATAAAAATTTGTTCACAACCAAAATTTATCCAACTACATCATAATTCCAAAATTAAATCTTTTTGTCTTTCAAGTTATATCACTCAACCATTAGAGCACAAAAAATTGATTTAATAAAGTACTCTAAACTTCTTTAAACTCAGTACAAGAATTATTAAAAGAGTAATATTTTTAACTCTTTGCTCAAACTCATTACTTAGTTAAAATTTGAACTTTTTCAAAACTTTAACAACTCTAAATTATCTTGTAAAATTTCAACTTCAGTTCAGACACATTTATTTGAAAATAACTCATTACATAATTCAAACCCATCAAAAATAAATTTGTCTCTGTTTTTTTTTTAACCATTACTAACAACATCAACAAGGATCAATTTTTTTTTAAAACACCAACAACAACAACACAAGCATGATTAATGATTAATAACACAAGAAGAAAATCATTTATTTATAGACAAAAAATTTGCAACAAAACACTAAAAAAAGAACTCTTATCATTTCTAAAGCATGAAACATATAATAACGTTAGTAAATTAATTTCTCTAAATTTCTTTGATCCTTCCTTTTAAACTAACTTCTTGAGTATAAAAATTTAAAAAAAAAAAAAAAACTTCACTGAAAACCATACCCAAGCATGTGGCCTATGAGGGAAAAAGAGAGTGATAAAGAAACTTACAATACAAAGCCACCACAAAGACTACAACACCAAGATGAACAATTTTGATTCAAGGACTTGCTCCGAATTCCTCTTAGATTTGTCTCAAAATGAAGAGTTGTCTCCCAAGATTTCACTCACCAACACTTATGTTTTTTTTTTGTTTTTTTTTTTTTTCTTTTTTTTGCTTCAAGAGAGAAGAAAAGGATGGAATGAGTGAACTAAAAGGGAGGAATCAGCTGATGGCTTCTAAAAAGGGGTTGTTTTCCTTTTATTTTTTCTTAACTTACCAAAACAAAATTGTTAAATAAAATATTTAGGTACTTCTCTAAAATCATCATCACACATCTAATCATTCTTATACACATCACATCATTCACTTTTTAATCTACTTTAATAAAAAAAAATGCTCTCGTCGCAACTTAATTGACATTCGAATTTATGAGCAACATGTGAT
This sequence comes from Cicer pinnatifidum, assembly GCA_037974775.1. NCBI lineage: Eukaryota > Viridiplantae > Streptophyta > Magnoliopsida > Fabales > Fabaceae > Cicer > Cicer pinnatifidum. The sequence continues at coordinate 42,492,703 of JBBPBR010000004.1, forward strand.
AAATAATTTTTAATTGGGTCTCCATATATATATATATATATAACTATAACAAAATATAGTTTTGGTACTTAATTCATAAAATAAAAATTAGGCTTATATCATAAGCAATTCAACATAAAATACAACAAAATTGCAGAAATTAGAGTTTAGAAAATTAAGGGTCTTACACGCTGACTCTAACTCTTAACTCTGAAGCGCTATGTCTAGTAAAATGACTCTAAATTTGATAATTCAGCATGCCTCTTATATTTACCTCTGCTTCTGGAAGCTATTCAATACAGGCAAGATTTGACCTCTGATGCTTCTGGCTCTGCCCTCTGATGATCAAACATTGACACTGACTTTCATGCTTCTTTCTTTGACTAAAGTCAATGCCTCTGAAAAAAGTTAACGTACTTGAAAAAAATTCAACACATCATATTTAATTTACAAAAAGTAAATAGCTCTAAAAAAATTCAATGTCTTTGATGATGGTCAACGATTCTAGAATTTGTGTATGACTTGGAAGATTCTGAATCAGGCAAAGTTTACCTCTGATCCTGATACTAACTATTTTGCCATGGATACTAAAGGTGTGAATAATTCATAAAAGAATTTTTCCATTCGGTTACCTATTCAATTGCATTGAATGGAAAAACTATCTATAAGTTATTTTTATTGGCATAAATGGTTTGGAAGTGAATCAACACACCCAACGGAAATAAAAATTTGAAAACTACAGTAGACAGTCGAATGAAGAAAAAACAAGCATCACACCAGTTCATACATATCTTTTCAAAACTAATTAAAATTGAAACAAGACAATTTTTCAATTCATACTAAAGCAAGAAACTTGTTCGAGGATTGAGTATAAAAAGACTCCTTCACTGTTTCAGCATATATAACAATACAGTCAAAAAAATTCTCGAGAACAAGAACAATAGAATTCTCATAAAACAACTTCGCAAAAATCTGAGAAAATTTGAACCCACTAAGTCTAGACATTATCAAAAAGAAAATAACATCAAATACTTTGGAAGATTTATAGACATAGATTATTCATTATTTCAATATCAAACACTTGTAAATTGGCCCATTAGTGGTTGTAATTTTCCCCTCAACATGTTATAGTTACAACCAGGAAGTTGAGAAGACTTAAATGGGTGAGGTTAAGTGATTGTGTAATTCATAATCGAATTATTGGAAGAAACCATTCAAGTGAAGGTATTGGACGTAGCAAACTAGATTGGTGGTGAACCAGTAAAAAATCCTTGTCTGATTTTCTTCTCTTTTCTCTTACTTTAATATTTGCCTTGATCACCAAGGAACAAATAAATTCCAAATTGAATTTTAAAAATACAATAACACAATTCAAGCCCCCTTTTCTTTTGTTATTCAAATCTCAATTGAAATCATAGTTTGGTCTCAAGGAATAAGCACTTAATAATGTTGAGAAAATATGCAACAATTTTTTTCAATCATGACTAATTTTAGTGAAGAAGCAATTGGAGGAAATTTTAATAGAACCCAACTCTTTGATGGAGAACGTTTAAAATATTGGAAAGACAAATTAAAACAACTTCTTTATTTCTCAAGACTTTGAATTATGGGATCTAGTTAAAGAAGGAATACTACCCCCAACAAATGTTTATTGCACTGAAGTATCAAGAAAAGTATGAATGTTGAAAACAAAATTATACAAAATGCTTCATAAGGCAAGAACCATTATGTTGAGCGCAATAACATTCAAAGAGTTTGATAAACTCACCAACAAAGAAACTACCAAAAGCATATTTGATGCTCTAGTGTTAACATATGAAGCAAAAGGCAAATATTATTGTAAGAAAATATTAATTATACTACGATAAATGATAATTATTCAGGTGGTAAAGCTTTGGAGAAAATTTATACTAGGAAAAACCATGTGAAGAAAATCCTTAGAACTCTGTCAAGTAAATGGAGATAAAAAACCACAACCATACAATAGGCAAATAAACTAAACAGTTAGCCTCTAGAGGAACCTATAAGTTCACTTAGATCAGCTGAAATTGAATTGGCAGAGGATGAGCCAAAGAAAAAGAAAAAAAAATCATTGGCCCTTAGATCAAAAGAAAATATAGCCCTACAAACAAATGATGATGATTTGGATGAACAAAATGAGGATTCAAAAGGTGAAGAATTATCATTCATTTTGTTAAGAATCAAACATATGTGGTATAAAAGGAAACCTTTTTCTCGAAGAGACTTCAAGAAATTTCATAACAAAGAAAGAGGAATTGATAAAAAAGAAAATCATGTGCTTTGAATGTAAATAACCTAGACACTTTAAATTTGACTGTCCAAACTTGAAAGTAAAAATCAGAAGAACGAAACAAGATCTAAGAAGAAGGGTCTCATCACATGGGAATACGTTGAAGAATCTCATAATGAGGAATATGCATACATGACAGTCATGGCTAACCCTCAATTAAACTCAGATTTAGACAATGATGAAGTGATATAGGTATTTTCCAACTTCTCAAAATGACCTTACTATTGCCTTAAAATATTTTTTAAATAAACATCAATCTTTATCTTTGAAACTGAAATTGTTGATAAAAAGTCGTGTTGAATTAACTAAAAAGAATAATTTAATTATGAAAGCATTTGAAGAAGTGAAAAAGAAAATTTTAATTCTAAGTAATAACAAAATTAAATCTTTAGAAGATAAAACTTATAATTCTATTAAATATGAATTGTTATTTCAAAACATTCTAAAAAATTAGCAATGATAGAAGATGGCATCTATTATTTATGGGGTAAGTAGGAATGGTAAGAGAGGATTAGGCTTTCAAGAAACAATAGAGAATACAACATCACCAAAGAAAGTATGCATTGCATGCTCTAAAAAGGAACATAATAAAATTTCATGTCCAATGTTAGAAACATGGAAAACTAGGAAACATTCAAAGACTAACAAACAAGGACCCAATCAGATATGGGTACATTAAACAAAATATTTCTTCTTGCAAATGTTTTCAGTTGCAAAGTTCATAATCCAACCTTGGTTCTGGGACAACGGATGCTCGCGTCATATCATAGGCAAAAAGTCTTTATTCAAAAACTAATTTTTGAAGGAAGAAGGAATAGTGGGTTTTGGAGGCAATCAAAAGAGAAAAATAATAGGGCATGGTACAATTGGCAATGCTTCTTTACGTTCCATTAAAAATGTTTTATTTGTCCAACGTCTTAAACATAATTTATTAAGTATTAGTCAATTTAGTGATAACGGTCATGACGTTATGTTTAATAAAATATTATGCAGAGCAAATAGTCAAAAGGATAGATCAGTTCTATTTACAAGTCATAGGAAAAACAACATATACAGAATAAACCTTTCAAACCTAGTAAAACAAGATGCTAAGTGCCTCATGTCAATTAATGAAGAACAATCAATTTTGCATAAAAGGTTAGGTCTTGAAAACTTAAAATTAATATCAAAATTAAATAAAATTCTACTAGTTAGACGATTGCACAATCTTAGATACAAAACATAAGGTATGTGTGAAGCTTGTCAAATGGGAAAACAAACAAATAATTCATTTTCCTCTGAAATTTGTGTCTACATCCAAACCCCTTGAACTCTTGCATGTAGATCTTTTTAGGCCAGTTAAAACAATCTCTCTAAATGGAAAGAAGTATGGTTTGGTCATAGTTGATGATTATACTAGGTGGACTTGGGGTAAAGTTACTAAGAAATAAAGATGATTGTCATAAAGTGTTTATCACTATTTTTAAGCAAGTAATGAATGAGAAATGTCTCAAAATTATAACTATTATAAATGATCATGGAGGAGAATTTGAAAAATAAATTCTTTATAAGTTTTTGTGAAGATAATGGAATCTCTCTCAATTTTTCTTCTCCTAGAACATCACAACAAAATGGTTTTGTATAAAAAAATGAATAGAAACCTCCAAGAAATGGCTAGTACTATGTTAAATGAGATGAATATTGCAAGACATTTTTGGGGAAAGGTAATCAACACTCCCTGCTACATTCGGAATAAGCTATTAATTAGACCCATGCTAAATAAAACACCTAATGAACTATGGAAGAATAGAAAACCTAATATTTCCTATTTTTGACAATTTGGTTGTATTTGTTTTATTTTAAATACAAAAGATAAACTAGGCAAATTTGATTCTAGGTCACAAAAATGAATTTTATTAGGATATACTGAAAGGTCAAAAGCCTACAAAGTATATAACCAAGAAACAAAAATTTTGAAAGAATCAATTCATGTCAAATTTAATGAAAACCACCTAACTATAAAGAATTATAGCAAGACAATGACTTTGCAGGTACACTAGAATAAAATGATCCAAGCACTCTAGAAAGAACTCAAACATCAGCAAAACCAAGCAAAATAGAAGAATTGGTCAAAATAATTAAAATCAACAAACTAGAGGATCAGAATAAATTAGAGGGAATTAAATCCTCCAATGCATCATAAAATAAGAATGGAAATGACAATGTAAGTAAAGAACCTTCAGAACCAACAAATGGATGGAAATATCAATCATCACATTCTCTAACTCCGATTATTGGAAATTCAAGTGAGTCACTAAAAACAAGATATGCCTTTAAGGGTACATCTCTTTTTGGCTTACTAAAAACAAGGCCATACGTGTAGCACAAGGATACAGTCAACCAGAAGGCATTGATTATACTTAGACATTTGTTCTTATGACAAGGTTAGAGGTTAATCGATATTATTTTATACCAAATGGATGTAAAAAGTACTTTTTCAAATGGATATATTAATGAGGAAGTATATGTAAAACAACCACCAATGAATTTCCTAAGTATATATTTAAACTTAAAATAATCATTTTATGGATTGAAACAAACACCTAGGGCTTGGTATGATAGATTAAGTAGTTTATTTCTTGAAAATAACTTTGAAAGAGGAAAATTTGATACTACATTATTCCGAAAAACTTCAAATAATAATATTCTTATAGTACAAATATATGTGGATGGTATAATATTTGGTTCTACGAATGGCGAGTTGTGCCAATAATTTGCTAAGTTGAAGTAGAAAGAGTTCCAAATGAGCATGATGGGGGAACTCAAGTTTTTCTTGGGAATTCAGATCCATCATACTTGAGATAGTGTATTGATCCGTCAAACCAAATACACCAAAGAACTTTTAAAAAAATTAAAAATGGATGAGTGCAAATCCATGAGCACTCTGATGCACCAAACCTGCTCACTTAATAAAAGATGATTCGGGAACACGAGTTTCTAATAAAATGTTTAAAAGAATGATACGATCACTCTTATACTTAACTGCTCCAACACTAGACATTCTTTTGAGTGTTATTCTCTGTACCAGATTCCAGTCAGACCCAAGAGAATTTCATCTAATAGCAGTCGAAAGATTACTTAAATAGTTAAAAGGTAACAATATGATATATTTAAGAACTAAATGGTTATTTTCATGCTGACTATGCTAGTAACAAACTTGAAAGGAAAAACACTAGTGGAAACAGTACTTTTCTTGGCAACAATATGATATCATGCTCTAGCTAGACGCAACAAACAATTGCTTTATCAAGAGTATAAGCATAATATATATCACCTGCTAGTTGGAGTACACAGATCTTATGGATGAAACATCAATTAAAAGATTACAAACTCTATTAACTTCAAATTCCTATATTTTGGGACAACACTTCTGCCATTTGCTTAACCATAAATCCAATTCAGCACTTCAGAGCCAAACACATTGAAATCAAACATCACTTAATCAGAGGTTTTGTTCAAAAAAATATCCTTGACATCAAATTTTCTAACACTAATCATAAATGGGTTGAGAACTTCACAAAACCCCTAACTGAAGACAGGTTCCTTTTCATTAAAGAAAAAAAGGATCTTGTTAGTATTCTTGGATGGTATTCCTTATCACATGCTTATGCTTTATGATTTTTTTTATTTATTAGTTCTTTTTCAATCATTTTTTTATTTTTTACTTGTTTCTAACATAGTCATTTTTTTACTCCTTTTTTTTTCTGATGACATAGAGGGAGAAAAAGAATATGTTTTGTAGAACAATTATTGATAATACGCTATGTTTAGTTACTTTACATAGGGCGAGTTTTAATATTTCAAATATCCACTATGTTAGGGGGAGCATTTGTTTATTATGCCTTATTTTTTAGTTTTAAATTGTTAAACAAAATAGAGTTTTATAATCTACATAAAAGGGAAGATTGTTAGAACCAAAATGGTTTTGGAGAACAATTCCTTTTGAATTTTGTTGATAACAAAAGGAAGTTTGTGAGAACAATTTAATGTACTAATGTTTTAGATCAAATCAAAAACAAATAGGTACATTCCAAACCAAGGAACATGTAAGAGGAAAAAGAAAAAATCAAAGGAAACAATGAAAAATGAAATAAAAGAAAATCAGAACCAAAGGAAAAAAACGAATCACAAGAAAAAATTAGAACCAGAGGAAGAAATATGACTAGAGGAAGAAAACACGACCAAATGAAGTGTGTCTCTAATGCGCTGCCTCTAATTCGTAGCCTCTGATGCACTGTCGCTAATGTGTTGACTCAAATACATAACTTTGAAGTGCTAAGTTTGGTAAAATGACTCTGACTTTGACAATTTGACATGCCTTTGATTTTTGTCTGTGCTTTTGGAAGCTATTCAATCCAAGCAACATTTTTCCTCTGATGCTTTTGGCGTTGTCTCTAATGATCAAACATTGAACTTTGACTTTCATGCTTCAAACTCCGACAAATGTTAATGACTATGTCTAAAGTCAACGCACATGGAAAATATTTAACGCATCAGATTTTATTTACAAAAAGTCATCGCCTCTACAAAAGTCAATGTCTCTGATGATGGTCAACATTTTGGAATTTGTGTATGACTAGAAAGATTTGATTTTGATAGATCTAGAAGACTCCATATCATATTATGAATCAAGGAAAGTTTACCTTTGATCTTGATACTCATTATTTTTCCTCTGATACTGGAAGGTGTGAAAAATTCAGAAAAAGACAAAAATACAAGAATTGTTTCAATTACAACAAACGGAAAAACTATCTATAAGTACTTTTTTTATTGGCAAAAATGGTTTGGAAGGGAATTAAGACTGCTATTGGAAATAAATATTTGAAAACTGTAGTAGACAGTCGAATGAAGAAACAACAAGCATCACACATATCCAAACATATCTTTTCAGAACTGAATGTAATTGAAACTAGACAATTTTTCAATTCATACTGAAGCAAGATACTTGTTTGAGGATTGACTATAAAAAGACTCCTTCTCTATTTCAGTATGTATAACAATACACTCAAAAGAATTCACAAGAACAACAACAACAACAAAAACAACAACAACAACATGATTCTCATAAAACAATTTTGCAAAAATATGATAAAATCTGAACCCCCTACGTCTAGACATAATCAAAAATAAAATAACATCAAATACATGGAAAGATTTATGGACTTAGATTATTCAATATCAAATACTTGTAAATTGGCCCATTAGTGGCTGTAATTTTTTCCTTAACATGTTGTAGTTACAGCCAGAGAGTTGAGAAGACTGAACTAGGTGAGGTTAAGTGATTATGTAATTTAGAAAACTAATAAGGCAATTTCAAGAAATACTTAGTTACTCAAGTAAGCACCTCAAATGCACCTAAAAAAATAGTTAAGCAACAATAAATAGATAACAAGCAACCTCACCAATCAGGTGGCAATCAATCCACAAGACATGTATGTTCAAGGAAAAATATATGGCACATAACCCAATAGTATTAGATAAAAATCAAATAAAGAACATAATTCACAAGCAACCACAACTAACATCTTACCAACACAAAATCGACACTTAACACATTCGACTTGATTGGGGAGACCTAGTTTGATACCATAATGCAACTCCCTGAATTTTTATCAAAAATATTACTTAAAAAATACTTATTTCTTAAAAAAATTATGACAAGTTTTTTTTTTAATTATTCAAGTAAGAATACCTAAACTACTATTCATTTATATGATATTTTTAGTAAAATTCGTAGTGGATACATAAAAACTCCTGCAAAAGAAAAGAAACATTTATGAGTTATTAGAACATCATGTTTCCTTAATTACAAATTGAATACTTTAGACTTTTTCTCCTATAGAACAATGCAATCTCAATAAACTTGATTTAACTATAATTTCTTAATTTAATTCCAAACACTTAGTAGTACTTGTATGGATTTCCTACCAAAAGTTATTTCTAATTAAATAAGTAAAATATAACTTATAACTCTCATTCCCAATATAACCTAATAGAGCGGGGTTTCTCCCAAACTTGAACTTCAAGGCTCATTATCCTATAATAACTGCAACTTCACTAACGCAGGGCCAAACCAGTCAATCACAAACAACGAAGGAGGTGATTTTTTAAATCATGTTGATAGTGTAATATAAGTAAGAAGAACACACAAATAATCAACACAGAGTCATATCAACCACATCATAATATATCCATAAAAAAAAAAAACAAAGAAATAATCATATTATAGAGTCAAAATCACTTAAGGAAAATCAATATTTCATTATAACATCAAATCATCTAAGAGAAATTATTATCACATTCGATACACATTAACCACAAAAAATGTAAGACCCTTAATTTTAAATTCTAATTTATGTATTTTGGGGAATATTGTGTTGAATTTATGAGGCGTTTTAGCCAATTTTATGATATTTTGTGAGTTAAATGCCAAAAATATCTTTCTGGAGACCCGATTAAAATTATTCGTCGATGAATAATTTTATTTAATTATGGTGAATCTTTTGTCGAAACAAAATTTTTTTGAGATGCAACGTTTTTCGGAAAAATACATCTGCCAATTGAATTGCAGCGAGAGAAAATATTTTTCTAAAAAAGTGGTTTGAGAAGTGATGTGATGGATGAAATGATGTTTTTTTAAAAAATATCTAGATATTTGTTTAGATATTTATTATTATTATTATTATAATTATTATTATTATTATATACATATATATATATATATATATATATATATATATATGAAAGAAAAGGTAAAGAAAGGATGGAAACAGAAAAGCAAAAAACCTTTCCATGTTGCGTAGCAAATTCCTTTCTTCTTTCTCCTTCTCTGTTTTTGTGATTTTGTGGAATAGAAATTTGATGTATTTGAGGTGTAAAATTGTGGAAAATGAATTTAATTTGTTTATGTGTGAATTAGTTGAATTTGAATTTGACTTGTTTTGAGGTGTGTTTTGTAGTGATTAATATTGGGTGTAAATTGTATGTTCATAATTAATATTATGAATTTTTGAGATGTGATTTAGGTGTGGATTTTGTGGATATTGAATTAATTAAATTTGATGTGTTTGAGTTGCGTAATGAGTTTGAATTGCAGCTGAAGTTTTACAAAAATTTTAGAGCTGTTAACGTTGTGAAAAAAAAAATTCAAATTTTAACTAAGTTAAAGAGTTTGAGTAAAAAGATAGATTGAAATTAAAAAGGGTTAGAGCTTAAAATGTTACTATTTTAATTACTCTTGAACTGAGTTAAAAAAGAAAAAAGAGATTAGAGTATTTTATTAACTCAAAAATTTTGGTGCTTTAATAGTCGAGTGTGTGTATGTGAAATTTGGACTATATTTGTTTTATTTAGTTTTAACTAAATAATATAGATTATTTGGTTTTAAAATTTTGGTGTGTGAGAAAGATTTAATTTTAGGAATTTCATTGTGTGTGGATTAAATTTATTGTGAACAAATTGTTATAAATATTTATGTTTATGTAGTTAGCTCTTTGAGTCTCGAAAAAGAATCGAGACCTTTGGCACTGAGTTAGCGGTGGGGTGAACTCTGATATATTAATGTTGTTGTTGTGATTTATGGTTGAAAGTTTTTGAGATTGAATATGGGTGATTAATGTTTGGAAATTTTGGTGATTCATGTTTGGTGAAATTGATGTGTTCATAATTGATATTATGAATTTTTTAGATGAAATTTATGAGTGACTTGGTGGAAAATGAATTTAATTCAATTTAGGTGTAGATGGAATTTGGAGATGTGATTTATGTGTGGTTGTGGAAATTTAAATTGGTGTGAATAAATATGTTTGAGTATGCTCTGTGTTGTATTTGAAAAATCATTAGTGTTAAATGAGTATTAAAAATAGGGAATCTTTTAATAGCTGCATTTACTTACTGATTGTGGTGAAAAGAGTCAGAGTATGCTCATGCATTTCATAGTACATGGTAACCGCGATAAGGCCATGGTGATAGTGATGACCGTGATGGGCCACAAGATGATGTCATGTGATATGTTGGTTCATCTTATCCCTACGGGGATTTTCGCGTCGTGTGGGTCTGTGATAGACTACATATTTTTAGTAAATCGTGCTGACCCGTGATAGGTGGCACCTCGGTAAACAGTACTGGTCTGTGATAGGCGGTACGCTTACGATTTACGCTTTTTAGTAAATCGTGCTCACCCTTGATAGGTGGCACCTTGGTAAATAGTACTGGTCTGTGATAGGGGATACGTTTACGATTTACGCTTTTTAGTAAATCGTGTTGACCCGTGGTAGGTGGAACCTCGTTAAACAGTACTGGTCTGTGATAGGCGGTACGTTTATGATTTATGCTTTTTAGTAAATCGTGCTGACCCGTGATAGGTGGCACCTCGGTAATTAGTACTGGTCTGTGATAGGCGATACAATTATGATTTACGCCCCTTCGAGGAGGGTTTTAGTTGGAATTACGGAATTCATGCATTTTGGCATATACGCATTGCATTAGGGTGCTTGACACGCAACTCATGTTTGTTATACTATGATGATTGTATATATATATTCGGTTGTTGTTGTGAAATGTCGTAATTTCTTAGAGGTGTGAAGTTGGGTTGATTAAGTTTTGATGTACTTATGTGTTCATAATTGATGTTATGAATATTCGATGTGTAATTGAGGTGTGAATTTGTGGAGATTAATTTGGTGTTAATTATGTGTTCATAATTGAAAATATTAATGTTTGAAGTGTTGATTGATTCAGAGCCATTTTAGAACTGAAAATCTGCATTTTCTCAATTGAATTCGACTACGACAGTGCAGTTTGTTAAAACTTCATTTTTCAACATCGTTTATGCATTTTTGGACATATGAAAACCCTTTCAAAGAGTGTGCTAAGTTGAAAGGTTATTTTGTGCATTTGAAATTTAAATGCTATGTGATATTTGTTAATTTCGGTTGGTGACCCTTTACAATTATTGTGGAAATCTGGGATTTGCCCTCAGATGAGAATCAGGATCTTCTCACCGGTTAGTATCCAGTATATGGGGAGGTAGTTGAACACACCTGACAAGAGCTGTGCTAGGAGAATCTTGCAGAGCGTGTGGAGATCACTCAGGTCGTATAGTTTTTGTAGTATGATCAGATTAGACGGTTGTATAGGGGCTAGAGGTTTTTCTTTTGTGGATGTATTTACTGTATGTTGGAAAATTGGGGTGTTACAAAAAACAATCACAACATGGTGCAATGATATGCATGTTCCTGATAACTATATGATCCGGATATAATACCTTTCACTAAGGCAACTTCCACACTGAAAATCACCCATACAAATAGGAAAAACAAATCTGCCACAAAGGCAACTTCCACGAAGATGCATATGCTATGACATGATAATGCATTATCAAAATAAAATATTTCCACACATCCCACTAAGATGCATATGCCATAACATGTTGATGTATTATGAAAATCAAACATTCCCACACAGCCGACTAAGATTAGGTCAAATGATCCAAAGATAACTTATACGAGGTTATCACCTTATTCAAATATCACTAAGATCATACATCACAGGTTCTTATCATGAAAAATCAAATATTCATAAACAACCATCATAAAAATCAAGCTTCCACCCCATATATCATGAAGATCATATATTCATAAACAACTATCACAAAGATCAAAGCTTCCACCACACATATCAAGAAATCTTATATTCATAGAAGTATCATAAAAATCAAAACTTTAATCTGTTAGATCATAAAAGTTTGAACTTTCATCACATACAAATAGGAAATAAAACCTTCATATATGCCACACTTATATTCAAATTTCATCACATATATCATAAATAACTCTTTCAACACATTCAAAATAAAAACTTAAACTTTTTCACATATACCTCACAGTTGCAGAATTTAAATCAGACAACAGCCTAATAAAAGTTTTTAATCCATATTTTAATCCCACAAACTCTAATTAGTCATATTAATTCGATTATTAATAAATAGGGCTACTGTCGTGCGTAGCGAACCCCGAATGAATTGTTGGGAAATACAATTTTCCCGTTCATTTGACATTATAATATACTCATGAAATCAAACGCCCTATCACTCCTTACCATATTTTGATGCTTTCACACACGAATACTAGTTCGTAAGAAAAAGCATTTGTTATTTGACTCCTTGTCCTTCAATCGGTCTAACTCGACAGTTTATGGGTAAACGTCAAAAATAAATTATGAAAACACACTCTAAAAGGGTCAATTTTCGAAACTGAATCAAGTAAACTTACCTAAATCGGGAAATAATCATGGTATAATATAGTTGTCGTTGACAAGGTCGTATTGATATTGTTTTCACTTAAATCGGACTTATGGTGAAGAAGAACGATACAAAATAACGAATTTCATAAACAGATAAGTTGGATCTTTTAGAGAAAAATTAAGATGGTTAAAAATACAAGAAAGTGTGTTTAATTGACTAGCTAAATGAATGAAGCAACATACTGAAATTTGGAAGAAGAAAAATATGGTGAAAGTTTTCTAAAACAGTTATCGATCACCTATGCCAAACGATAATCCTAATTTCGTTTATTCCTGGTTAGGCATGTTGTTTCCTTTATATATATATATATATATATATATATATATATATATATATATATATATATATTAAATTAGGTTTTACTTATATATGGGCCTAACATATAAAACACATTTTACTCCTTTCTTTTATTTTATTTTTTTAAATAAAATCAACAATTACCAAAACTAAATTTTTTTTAACACAATTTTATTACTAAAGTATTACTAATATTTATAAAAAGTAATTACTATTTTAAAATCTATTAATAACAAAACTCCTCATATTCACAATATTAACTACAATTATTACTATAGTATTTTTGAAAATAATCACATAAAAATATTACCATCTTTATAGAATAGTCAAAACGATAAAAAAATATATATAACATAAATAATTTATATTTATTACTAAATCACAATAAATACGTATAAAACCATATTTAAAAATAAATAAATTAATCACACTATTACTAATATCTTAAGACAATTATTTATAAAAAAATATAATTAAAATAGGAAATAGTCTTAAATAATTAAAATATAACTACGCACACATTTAACACGTAGTCAAATGCACACGAAAATATCACCACAAATATCTAATGCAAATCTACATGTAAACTCACTCAAAATATTATCCTCTAAAATACATTTGCTAAAATACCATTATATTTTTGAAAAATAAATTAAATAACTAAACATAATATTACTCATTTATATTACTCATTAAATCATAATCTGAATAAAATCGTAGATTTTCATCAAAAAACAGTTGACCATATCTTTTCTTCAACTTTGTCAAAGATTTTCTTCAATCATAAATTTGAATCAAATCTTATTTTATATTTTCTCCAAAAATTTTGACCAAATCTTCTTTTCAACTTGGTGAAGGATTTTCTTCAATCATAAATTTGCATTAAATCTTATTTTAGATGTTCTTCAAAAACATGAATCTTCTTTCATACTATGTGAAATCATATTTATTACTCTCATAAAATACTTTCTTTAACATCAGAAGTCTAACTATAAAACCAATTGTGTTCCAACAAAATCAATCAATGAAATCCTCATAATTAGAAAAATGCACGCTCTAAAAAAGTACACGCATCTATCTCTACAAGTGTGCTCCTGGAAGCTCAGCGTGTTTCTGGTAGTTCAACTTGCTTATGGAAGCTCAACGTGTTTCTGATAAATCAGTGTTTTCCTCTAAAGACTAAAGTGTGCTACTAGTTAGCAGGAGTCTTTGCGTATGCCTCTAGAGATCCAGTATGCCTTTAAAGATTTAGCGTGCCTCTAATGTTTTTGTGTCTCTGATGAACAGTAACTTTAGTGTGCCTTTCATGAATAGTAAATTTAGCATTCCTCTGAAGTATACTTTCAGCATGTGTCTGTAGCCAAAATTCAAGTTTGCATCTGAAGTATATATTATGTTAACTCTTAAGACGCAAACACATTCTAGAGTGCTTCCTCTAATATGTAGTACACTCTAAGGTTGCACTAACTCTGATTATGCAACAAACTTGATTTGCCCGAACCACAAATTTTAAGTCACATAGTGTGTTAGTATAGATGCGCACCTAAGAGGGGGTGAATTAGGTGTTTAGAAATTCTTTGGTTTTTGGAGACTTAGTGGATTATTTTTCTGACTATGAATAGAGTACGGTAAAATGTAAATGGTAGAACACATAGAATTTATCATGGTTCCCCTTACAACCAATGGTACGTCCAATCCTCTTGCACACCACAAGAGATTTTAAAATATTGTTAGAATAAATACAAGTCTAACTCTAAGACTTTAGTTACAATCTGCTAACAATTTGTCTAAGATAGCACACCATTATCTTAGTTTACACTACTTGAATAAAGTACACCACTTTCTTCAAACAAGACAATAACTTAGTCAATTTACAATAATGATTTTGATTGTAATCAAGAGGTTATAATAGTTGATGCTTTCTTGTACAATAATAACACTCTAATATAATTTCAAGTACAAAAGAAAACCTTTTTCAATGATATGACAATTTAAAACATGTACTTGAAATATGAAAGAATGAAATTGAATAATTCACAAAATATTTCAGAAAGTTATTCAAATTTGTTCTAACATTCTTTTTTTAGAACTTGAGACTATGAGGTATTTATACTCCTAAAACATCACTTCAGATCAATGGCAGTGTATTTGACTACAGCCTAAGTGTAGTCAAATACACTTTTGTAACGTTCAAATTTTTCAAACAATATGTGCTTGTATTTGAATACAAATCCATGTAGTCAAATACAAATGACTGAAATTTTCCACTTACTTGGTTTTGTACATGGCTACATCATGCTATAGTCGAATACATATGTGCAGTTTTTGCTACTGACTTGGGTTTGAATTCGGCTACAACATGCTGTTGCGAATTTAGATGTGTAGTTTTTGCTATTGACTTCATATGCATCCGGCTACACTTATATGTAGTGAACACAAACATGACTTTGTTAAAATTTGATTTTCCAAACATTTGTTCATACATTTTGACATTTTTTGAAAATTATTTTTTATGCATATGTTTAAGTAGAAGGTTCTCATGTGCATTTGAAATATAACAATATTATATTGCATCATGTACCTTAAACTATAAGTATTCTAGCATATTGACAATAGTTGATTTGATTGTTGACTTCACTTTGAATTTGCAACTTGATCATTTTACTTGGTCTTTGTCTTCATAAAAAAAAAAATAAGTATTCTTGCATATTTACATTATCCCCCTTTTTTATGATAACAAAACCTTAAGGTTGCACTAACTCTGATAATGCAACAAACGTAATTTTCCCAAACCACAAATTTTAAGTCACGTAGTGTACCTCTTATTATCAAGAAAGGAAAATATACAACATTTGACTCAAATAATCAAGTCATATTGTGAAAAGCAAAAGTCAATGCCTCTAAGGGAAAGTCAATGATTATGATAAAAGATAAATGTCACTCAAACAAATTATGATTCTAGGAAGTCTTAGCTTAGTCCCGAAACCATTCCCGCTCAAATCAACCAACCAAATGAAGGAAGATTTGCATGTAGAGTTTTCAAACAAAATCCCTATTTTATAAGATAGCAACATTCAAAAAGATCAAGTTTGGAAACAAAAGATTGCATAACAATCACATTATCAAAACATATCTTTCACAATTAAAATTGACGGAAATCTTTGTTGACCAAGGTGAATTTGAGATATGATTTCACAAACCCTAAATTCATCTATAAATAGTGAATCAAGACTGAAGAAAAACACAAGCAAACCAATATACAAAAAATCTTAAGAACTCAAATTTCTCTAAGTACTTACAATTTAAAGTTTCAGTTTCAGCAGAGGTATTCGTTCAACTTTATATTATTTAGTGTTTAGTGCTTCATCATAACTGTGTAATCATTGAAGTAACACTACTTAGAAAAAGAACAACAGAAACAGTCGCACACCTTTGTAACCTTTCCAGATAGTGGCTTTAGTTTGTCTCTAGCAATTTGTAGTTTTCAAGTTGTGTAAAGAAGATTTGACTTGAAGGTTCAATGTGTGAATTCCCCAAAAAAATTGTATGCTCAGGTTTTTTTTAGAACACTGACATGTAGGGTCAAGTAATTTTGTAATTCATAGTTTTGAAGTAGTGGAGAAACCCTTATGTATGGATATTATGAAGGGTCATGGTGTGAATTCCTCAACAAAAGTCACTACTTTAATATGTTGATAACTTGTAATCATACAGTAGCTTTATGACAAAGATGGTTATGATGGAGATTATGACAACATTTATGTTTGATGTGTTTGTGATTACATCATTAACTGTACTATAACTTAGATGATACATATAAACTCATTGGTAATAATTCTTTGCTTTTCCTCGTACCATCAAGAACTTCTTATATCTTCTAAAGTCATGTATATATGTTTTGTTATTAGTGAGCTCGAAATGAAATTCTAGTACATATGACTAAATAATTGCAAGTTGAAATTGAGAATGAAAATGAAGCATTTGTAAAAGTGGTTGGAAAAGAACATCGCATATATGCTCGTTGTAAGGGGCTTGCACAATGGTGTGGAAAACACAATTTAAATCCATTAAAAAGGACTTTATATCGACTCTTGTGGTTGAGGGAGTGTCGGAAGCAGCAACGAACTAAATGTTCAAGATATGTAAGAGACCTTAACACCATGTTTTCACCCAAAACCTTAAGACATTAGGTATTTGGGTCACCACTCTCATACATCCAAAATTTAGTGCAAGTCAATTTAGGACATGCATTGCTGTTATTATCAAGGATACTCGCCTCTTTATTATATGCTCAAGAGGAATTTTGATATAAGGATCCAACACCAGGACCCATTCCCGCTCTACCACCAAACTTGAAAATGGCTCTAATACCACTTGTTGGCAAGTCTAGGTGTACGCAAAGCAAGAACATGCCAAATGCTTTGGGACAACAAGAGACTTTAATGTCACATCTCAACCCAAAACTTTACGGTATTAGATATATGGGTCACCACTCTTATATAACCAAAATATAGCTCATTCTTAATCGATTCCAACAATCTTTCTCTCAAGTGTGAGCCACCCACATCACTAGACATGATCCACACTAGCATCCCACTCGTGCTCCCCCACCAAGCTAAATCATGGCTCTTGTACCACTTGTTCAGGAGTATGGGTGTATGGGGAGCAACAACGAGCCAAATGTTCCACGACCAAAATAGATTTTAACGCAATATCTAAACCCAAAACTTAAAGAATTAGGTATATAGGTCAGCACTCTTGAATACTCAAATTTAGCTCATTCTTAGTCAATGTGGAGTTTAACAACTCAAACTTGAACCCAATAATTTATCCCTCAAGTGTGAGTCTCCCACGTCCTATATAGGTGTACCACCATTATTACCAACATGACTCACTTCCTCACTGCACCGGTAGGAATAATTTCGATACCAGGATCCAACACTAGAATTCGTTCTTGCTCCACCGCTAAGCTGAACCATAACTTAGACACCACTTTTTGGGGAGCGTCGGGAATAGCAATAAGCTAACCGTTTAGGATCCCAAAGAGGCCTTAACACCACACTTCCACTTGAAATATTAAGGAATTATGTATATAGGTCACCACTTTTATATATCCAACACTTAGCTCAAGTCGATATGGGACTTAATCACTCACACTTGAACCCAACACTTTTAATGCTCCAATACCAAAAGTAGCAGCTCAACCACCTCAATTAAGAGTTTGCATCGATTTTCAAGTGATCCACCGTATTCATTTGTTCAATCGTTGATCCCATCCTTCAAGCATTTAACAATCAAGTACCCATGTGCTCCACGAGTTTTTTCTTCCACAAGAGAAGAAGAAAAAGAAGATGCATGTAGCTTAATAGATATTTGTTGGTTGCTTAACAAATACATGCAGGTAATATGAACAAATATTTAGACAATCATTTAGTTAATGAATATGGAGGCAGATGTAGGGATAAAGAGGTAGATGTAATGATATATATACCCGCTGGTATCTATACCTATTGATAAATGAAAAAACTTACTATATTGTAATGAATTTTGTTTGTAGTATAATGTAATAATACTTGAAATTTTATGATATATTTTGTTTATGTGTTAATGTATTAATTAATGTTTTTATGTATTACTACTTCTTATGTGTTGACAAAAGAGGAGGAAAAAAACTACATAATTTGCAAATAATAAATAAACTTTATACATAAATAAATTTTTATTTAAAAGATAATAGATGTGGATACTTAAAAATCTTCTAAATACTCATTTAGCGGATATCTAGGCAGATATGAATAGAACACAAATACCATTGTTGTCCAACGAAACGAGTAATAGATGGCTATTACCCATACTTGTGGATGTCCATTGTGATCCTTGTATACTAGTATAAGTTGAAACCAAGTTGGTTTTATGTTTAGAGTTTTGATGTTAACAAAATTATTTTATGAGAACAATATATTTGACATCAAAGAGTATGAAAGAATATTCGTGTTTTTGAAGACAATCTAAAATAAGATTTCATTCAAACTTATAATTGAAGAAAATATTTGACCAAGTTGAAAAAAGATATGGTCAAGATTTGAAGAAGATGTGATGAACAACTTATCAACAAGAAGATTTGATCAAGATTTATTACAAGAATATATGAATTATTTACAAGACAATTTGATCATGATTTATCAACAAGAAGATATGATCAAGAATTATTTACAAGAAGAAACACTCATTTTATTCCTACACTCCTTAGTTTTGTTATTTATTCTACTCCAAGTAAATCATCAAGTCTGAATCAATATATTCAAATAATGAAAAAGTTATTAATTTAGTCCAACACAATTTAATCTCCTCTTCTCTTGTTTTCACTTTCACTATATTTTATATTTGTCAATTCACTATTACCATAAAACGTAAAGTTAAATATATAAATTTAATAGTGATGAGATTAGTTAAATATATAAATTTAAAGTTAAATATATAAATCCTCCTGCTGAAACTCTTGAAGAACCTGCCCAACCTCTCCCTGAGGTCACAGGTTTGTTCAGTTCCCTTGACTCCTTCTTTACTTCCACGACTCATAACTGTTCAAAAGACAAAGTTGGAAGCTCTCTGAATAAGAGTTCCAGTGTAAATGATCAGCCTAAGGACTTGGTTCCTAGAACAAGGACTCAGGACAGCAAGGAACAGAAGCAAATGTAACTTCTCAAATTAATTAGGAAGGATCAGAAGAAAATCCTTCACAACTTCACTCACTTTCAGAACTCCTTAGTTCAATTTGGTCTCATTCTTGAGTGGCTTACCAAACACTTGGCTCCTACTATTGCTCCTAGAGATCATCTTCCTGAGCTACCAGCCCAACCTTCCTCTGTTGTTCCATCTCCCTCATCCTCATCAGACGAGCCATCCTTATTTGACTAAATCTGTGGTTATTTCTTTTTTATGCTACCAAATTCAGGGGGAGAACGATTATGCTTATCTAATAGTTGTTTTTTGTTAAACTGTTTGTTAAGTTAAATTATTTTGTTTTGATGCCTGAATTGTTTTGTTGTGTATGTTTGATGTTTATGATGTGTTGATGACTCTTCATCATATGCATAATTTTTATTGATTTTAGTCTTATTTATCTTTAATCATTAGTTAATTTAATGAGTTATTTAATATATTTTGTTGATTTTAGTTATTTGATTTAATGAAATGTTTTTGTTCTTATTTGCTTAATTAAATAGAGATTTTTCGTAGTTTTGCGTTGTTACTTTATTTTAGTGCAGTGCTGAATTTTGGTGAGAAATCAACATGACCTGTATGGAGTATTTCTGCCATATCTGGAGTTCTAGATGTCCAATTTGAGTCAATCCAAGTGCTAATGAAAGATAAGATCCATATCTACAACTTTCATGAAGAGACCTGGACCAAATTCAGACTGTAAAGATGAGAAAAATGCAAAATACGTCAGACAGTAGATGCTATGCGCCTGGAGCGCGCCCTGCGCGCCTGGAGCGCATTTCCAGCCATTCAGTACTGTCAATACGCGCCTGGGGCGCGTGACGCGCATCAGCATTCATAAAAACGCAATTTTTTACTGTTTAAACATCTTTTTGACTCTTGGGAAGTTGGGAGACTTGTGCCCTAGCATAGAAACTCAAAGACGGCTGTTTCTAACGCCATTGAAGCAGTTTTATCAAGAATCATCCATGAATCATTCTTGTAATTCTTCTTTAATCCTTATCTTTTGTATCTCTGTCATGAGTAACTAAACCCTATTTGTTAGGGATGAGTGTAACCAGATGAAACCCTTATTTTTCTGATTTGATTTCTAGTTATATGAATGAGTTTATTGAATTGTTTTTCTCATCTTTGTGCTTAATGCTTTTTATTGCTTGATCAACATTAAAATGTTCTATGATTTGTATTTTAAAACGGAAGTGAACTTTACGAATGCTTGAGATGAGAAATTCATGAATTTGTAGTCTAGCGATAGATGCAGGTCATGCAACCAATTAAATTAGTTGCAAAGCAATAATTTACAAGAGAATTTCTATACGCTAATGCTTAATTCTAATCTTAAATCTACTAAGGAATTAAGGGTTACTTTGGAATTAAAGGTTCTGTCACTAAGACATTAGGGCAAGAATAATAAAGAGATTCGGTAATAATTCAATAAAGGAATTCAGTAACTATGATCAAATTAGACACCAAGGTTGGATTCAAAGTGAAACTCATCCTTGACATTTTTTCATTATAAAAGATCAATTTTATTACTGTTGTTAATTTCAAATATTATTTCAATCAATTTGGGAACTTTTTGTTCAATTGCAGTAATTAAATATAATTCAATTGTAAAACGCAATCCTTGAGTTCGACACTCGGTACTACCGTTTTATTATTACTTGCAACGATTCAGTACACTTGTTGAAACGCTATCATGTGTTGAACAAATCTTTGGAATATTGTCTTATTTTTATGAAGTTTTATTTATGATTAAAATCATGTTATCTCAAAACTTTGTCATATATTCAGAGGGATTAATGTTTGTTAGTCTTAAAAATTAGTACACATATGATTGAGGGGGAGCATAATTATTTTATCTTATGAACTTGTCTTATTTAAAATCATAATCTAAAGAATTTTGTCATCATCAAAAAGGGGGAGATTGTTGAGACAAAATCTCTCAAATGATTTTAATGATAACAAAATTACTTAAGAGATTATGATTGTGGTTAATGACTAATATGTGCTTTTTAGTGTATTCATATAAGAAAATAGGTTATTAATCATTAAGGAAAAAAGAAGAAAAATCTGATTCAAATTTGAGGATGGAAAACGGCGAGGATGGCCTCGCGAGCTGATGAATCTTCAAATATGTACAATATATGTCCTCACCAGAACAAATGCTATTATTCATTAAAGAAATGCACAACAATACCAAAACAATGAATAAATAAAATATTTGAAATAAAGAAGTTAGAAGGCCAAAGGAAAAGGATGAGAATAGCCAGATCTAAGTCTAGAGGATGACAGACTAGGCTGAGGATGGTTCAGCAAAGCTGAAAGCAACCCATCAAGCATGTGCAAAGGCTAAAATCAGACCATTTATAATGCTTGCACGAATGAATACATGAATTCCAACGGTCATCAAAGAGATTGGACTTCTATAAAATGCAGCAAGCTCTCTATCATAAGACACACAACACAATTGCACAAAAAAGATCAAGCATCTTAAAGCTATCAAGAGCAATACACATCCTCACTTCATACTTTCTCTAATCCTACACTATATCTTTGAAAATCCTTTTAGAAAGTATTTAGAATCAATCACTCTCATATTACTTTGTAATTTCCATGTGAGATACACTTGGAAATATTTGAAAATTGATTGTAAGTTTGGTGAAGCTAAAGAATACACATTTTGTAATCATCCTCAGCATGAGGTTGATCTGTTAGAACTTTAGTAAAAATCTCACAAGGGTGTGAGGACTGGACGTAGCCATCTTGGGTGAATCAGTATAAAATTGTGTTTCTCTCTCTCATATTCTTCTCTCACTCTTTTGCTCAACTCAAAACTGAAGGTTTGAAAAACCCATCCTCGGACTTACAAAAATACTTAAAAATACTTAAAAATTATTTTTAACAGCAAAATCCCTATTCAACCTTCCTTCTAGTGATCTTTAGCTAAATCAGTTATATGCTTATTTTTTTTTTTAGGCATTATATACTTCAATATAGAAATTACATAGATTTAATTTATCAATATATTTTTTCCACGAAAAGCAATATGTATATTGCCAACACTTTTATGATTAACTTACAGTGATAAATTTTATAAACTATAAATAACTATACAAAAATATAATTAATGTAATGAAAATAAATAAAACATGTATTAAATAGTAACATGTAAATTTTAAATTATATATATTTTAAACATTAAGTGATATAAAATTATTTCAATAATAACTTATCAAATTTACAATCCACCAACAAAGTTCGGCAATGGAAGTTGAACTCACAACTTTGTAAATTATGAGTTAACTCATTACCAACTCAACCAACCTATGTTGGTAAAAATAATTATTAATTTAAGATGTCATTTTATGTCATTTTACATTTTTTAGTTAATTTAATCACTATTGATTATACAAAACACTTCAACTACCTTATCTATTTTTCGCCGTCAACTAGTTCATTCATTTTTTACTTTCTATAAGTTCGTTCACTATCATCTAATTTATCCACTATTTGCAACTTTTTAACAAATTGAGACTAGGTGGTGGTTAAGGTACACAACTTAAATGAAGTTTTGCGTAAACTCTTTGTATTATGCTCTTAAGGTTTTTGTATTATGTGTTGAGATGTGGCGTCAAAGTTGTATGATGTCCTGAAACTTTGAGTATAGTCTTTCTTGATCATGGAGAGAAGAGTCAGGGAGTTAGTATAAAAAAATAACATTACGAATACACCTATCGAAAGCCAATAAAAACATCACGACAAAAATGCCACATTTTAGAAAATAAGGAGCTATTGGATGCAACTTTGGAGTAGAAGGATTCTGCCACAAGTCGAGGAGCCATCAATATGGGTGTAAACACCATCAACGTTCATTTTCATAACCCTCATAAGGGATTTAATCCTTTTTTTTAATATGGTTAATCAAGTTCTGCTTTAGAACCTTACTCTTGATCAAAGAGTTATAAATAAAGTCAACTTAGTTACATATGTAATGCCACAAATCCCTCCCCGTCTTTGTACTTTGGGAAAAATCAAAGAGTTTCCATTTTTTCAGAGTTTATTAACTGCCACACCAAAGAACATTTTTTCAGCCCAAAGAATATTTTCAGTGTTGTTTTGTGTAAGATTCCATTCAAGTCAAGGATAAGTACTGTCGCGTACGGTTTGTCCGCGAAAAAGGAGTCGCCACCAATTTTATTTTTATTAAAGGGAAAATTAGATAAAACCTAAAATAATAATTTTTCAACCATAAATTCGGATTCGGGAGTCGATTACGAGTAGGGAAGTATTACCACCCTATAACGTTCGTTAAAACGGTTACCCGATAATTAATTGTATAGAAACTATTTATTTATTTATTTATCTTTACCCCCAAAAAGAATAATAAAAAATAAAATAAATTATTTACATTAATAAAAGAAAAAATATATTTTTTTATTAATTTGGTTTGACAAGGGAAGACCTTGCTCCTACGTATCTCCAGGTGCAATAGGGAAATCAAAACTCACGTAGTTCTTGGGTAGAAAATATTTGTGTGTTGACTGATTTTATTATTAATTTTTATTTTATATATACATACATATCAAAATAAATTCACACTATAGTGGTGATATTAATAGTAATAATGATGATAATAATAATAGGAGTGACGTGTTGTTTATTAATTTGTATATCATTTTATTTTAAGAAAATACTTTTACTATTTTTTGCGTTTTACAAATTGTAAAGGATAAAAATTCAAGAACAGATCTGCGAGTCAGCGGCACATATGTGGCGTGAACCGACGGTGGTAATAACAAAAGAGTTTAAGATCTAAGGCACAAGATAAAAACAAAATAAAGATAATGAATCACGAATTTGATAAAAGAAGTAGACAATTATACAACAATCAACTTGATCCTTATTAAACTTGATTGTTAAACTAAAAAGAATTTTGTGTTTATATCATACGTGCATATAGAAAAAAAAAAAAAAACCCTATAACAACAATAATGTCAAAAATAGATGATGAGAAAAAAGAAAAGAAAAAAAAAAGGGTTTACCGCACTGGAGAAATTTTTTATTAGCCCATGGTTTTGAATCTTTCTTCTCTACTTTTCTCCCCTCTCTTCAGTTTCCTTGTCCTCTTATTTATAGTTAGGAATTAGGTTTAATTTTTTTGGAAGACAATAATTCTCATTAATGATCATTAAAGTTATTCTTAGCGTTTTCAAAAACCTACCATAATCACTTAAGGTATGATTTTTTAACCCCATTTTTAGAAACAATAAATTAAATAAGAATTAATATCTTTTTTTTAATCTTTTTATTTTATTTAACTTAACGAAAAGTCAAGAATATACTTAATATTTATTATTATATTTTGTCTGCAAATAAAAAAGGAAGAGCTGACAAAATTAGGTGTCAACAGCCTAATTGTTTATTTTTATTATTATTTTTATCATTATTTATATTTTTTAATTTTTTTTTAGTTATGTATTTATTATATTTCATAAAAATTTTAAAAGTGGCAGAAAAAATTAGGTGTCAACAGCGACCCCACTTTGCTTTGATTTTACTTGAGAGTAAAAGAAAAGTAAAGATAACGACACTAATTTTGTCCAAAAAGTAGAGGTTTGTTGGAGAACAATGTAAGTTGCTTTCTGATTTGGGGGCGAGTCGTTTTTCAAGCTGTAAGATGTGGGTCATTTTCTCGCCTTTGAGTGCGAGTCGTTTTCCCGGCTTTAACACGCGGATCGTTTTCTCGGCTTTGGGTGCGAGTCATTTTCCTGGCTTTAACATGCGGGTTGTTTTCTCGGCTTTGGGGATGAGTCCTTTTCCCGGCTTTAACATGCGGGCCGTTTTCTCGGCTTTGGGTGCGAGTCGTTTTCCCGCCTTTAACATGCGGGTCGTTTTCTCGGCTTTGGGGTGTGAGTCGTTTTCCTGGCTTTAACATGCGGGTAGTTTTCTCAGCTTTGGGTGCGAGTCGTTTTCCCGGCTTTAACATGCGGGTCATTTTCTCGGC
>JBBPBR010000004.1:42522674-42536418 GCA_037974775.1 Cicer pinnatifidum
AAAAAAAAAAAAAAAAGCTCCCCCTAAATTTGAGCAGTCATGTTGTTCACACTTTGGAGTTAGGGTTAGAGCCTTATAACAAAACAGATTGTTTCAGAGCTTTTGATAAAACAAAAAAAAATGACATAGATCTGACATATACCATAGCAGATTGCAGTAGTGCAATAGTATCAGATCAGTTTTATCAAATCAGAGCAACTAATAAATCATAGCAAATCAATATTGCAGTATCTGAGTAAGTAATAATGCTAATTATCAGAGCAGATATTAGTGAGTAGATAAAGTATCAATCAGATATAGTAGCAGAAGCAAAGCAGTATAAGAGCAAACAATACACTAATATCAGACAATGGTGCAATACTTATCAGAGCAATCAGAGTGCACTAAGTAATACAAGTTAAGTAAGTTAAGTGCAAGTTACAAATTTTCTCCCCCTTTGTCAGTTAATCTAAAAGGGAGTAAAAACACTGAATACTAGTAGTGATGGCAGATTAAACAAAAACAAAAACAGTTTGGATTATAAAGCAGATTAAATCAGATTATGGCGTAAAATAGCAAACATTAATATGGAACAACCAATATAACCATAAAATTAGTCTTTCATATATGTTCACAAAACAGTACATATGACAAGATTATTACACAGAAAAAGCAAAGCAGTGCAAAACAACAAAGACCCTAAAAGCCTAAACACCTAGATTGGGTTGTTCCTCATTATTATTTAAGGAAGAGGCTGAGACCGCTGTATTATTCTCAGCAGGTGTCTCCTCAACATGAGGTTCAACACTATCTAATCACGTAGGAAGAGGTTCTTCGGCGGCTTGTCTGCCAATCTCAGCAACATCACTGAAAGACAATTTAATGTCTAGATGTTCCTGGATTGCTGCAACATCCTGTGCAACCAGGTTCAAATCAGACTGAAGCTTCTTGATAGCAGCCTCCATCAGTGCAGTTGACGCATCCATTTTGGCGTCGTGTGCTGCCATAAAATCCATCAGTTTGGCAAAGACATCAGCATTCGCTGCAACTGGCGCAGCAGCTGGTCCAAAGGTCTGCTGAACTTGTTCAGCATTCGTCTAAGGTCTTTTCCAAACGCCATCCACCCTCCTCAGCTGCATTTGGTTCACTATGGATTCACCAAATGACAGGGTGGTCTTGGACGCTTCTTCATTCTTGAACGACACTTTGAAGTGCTCCAAGATCTTGGTAATCAGCTGGGGGTACGGAAGCAAAAGCTTTCCCTGTGTTGCTTCTAACATGTGTCTAAGGACAATCCAAACCCAGCTCATCTTGAGCTCTTTGCACAATCCCCATAGCAGCGTGATGTCCAACCTTTGGACAACTGCATGATTTCCGGATCGTGGGACAAGCATCCGATTGAGCGCATACATCAGCATCCTTTGTTGAACCTTCATTTGGCCGATTGGTAGTGAAACAGATTCAACAAACCCATCCACCATCAGGTCCTGCATAGCTGTTTGCCTCTCCAGTGAAGCTTCTCATCCTTCATCAGCAGCGTCTGCTTCGGAGCTTCCGTCGACCGAGTTTCCATGATAAGGCAGTCCCGACAGTGTCGGGAACTCCTCAAAAGTCATGGAAATCTTCTTTCCTTTGATTGTAGCTTTGAATCCGGTTTCAGTCATCTTGAACGTTGAATAGAAAGCACGTATCAAATTTGGATATGTGTCGAGATTGTTAGATAAAAAATCTTCTAGACCATGAAAACGAAGATGGTCTTGAAATGTGAAGCCGTATTTGTTGAAGTATGGAAAATCCAACGTGCGAGCTTCATGAATCTTCCTTTTTAGAAAGGCAGGTGGAATTTTGAACTGTTCCACTGATTTATCCTTTGAAACTGTTGCCTTCTTTTGTGGGTCGAGGAAGCAATCTTTTTCTTCTTCTTTTAAGTTATATCTTTTATTGCATCAGCAAGCAGTTTTTCTGATGGCGGTTCCTTCCTTTTCTTGGTTTTGCCTTGATTAACTGCAATCCCCTTCCCTTTATCTTTTGCCAAGATTTTGTGTGTTGGCACAGGAACACGTTTGGACAGGGTAGGAGGTGGTGAAGGGGTTCTCCCACTAGATGAAGATGATGGAGAAGGAGTATTAGGTGCGGTTTGTTTAACTCTAGCCATTGCAATCAGTTTGGAAGCAAAAACAGAGATTGAAAAAATCAGAGAAGGGGTGTTTGTGTGGATTGAAAGTAGAGAAACAACAGAGATTTTGAGTGAGTTTGCAGAGAGTTTGATCGTGAAATCGATTTCACGGTTTTGAAAACAAGTGATTTGAATCGATTGCAACTGTTCCTTTTATACAATCAGACTCGTCAATCGATTGAATAAATCGACTAAGTTACCGTTGTGGGGAAGTCCAATCGATTGGCTCATCAGGAGTCTGTAACGGCTAGTAAAAAGGTGTAACGGTCATATTGCCAATCGATTTCCCTAATCGATTGCCTTAGTTACTCAATCGATGTCTCAAATCGATTTCGTATCAGTTTAGCAGTTTTCATATTAGTTCAGAACAAATCTCATCTCAGAATTGATTTCCCAAATCGATTCACTAAAGTTCAGATTTCAACCAACTTTTAAATAATCGATTACCCTAATTGATTTCGAGGTAGAGTTTGGAGAGTATTTCAAAAACTTTGAAGTCATAAAAAATTTATACAAGGTTTGCCATTTTGTAGATTGATGAATTTTTCATGACATCAAATAATAAACGGTAGTGATGCAAGTTCAACATAGACGACCCAACTTCTAGCGATTTACTTGTGTAGAAAGCAAAGGAAGTGCGTTCATGACCCAAAAGTAGGGGGTGGATGATGAATGCGAGTCTAATTAGTATTCGGTTCAAATCTTGTGGACAAGTGACTTGAGATAGAGTATAACCAAAAATTTGAGTAAAAGATGACAATCGTTAGACTTATGACTTCTTCGTGATGTATTTTTTTTTTCATAAAGGGTCCCCATGATTTCAAGTATTGGGGACTTGTAAGATTTCCAATCTTTTAGCCATAGGGTCTTTCCGTTGGCTTAGACCATCTTTGTATGTTCCAACTCATGCATGATTTTAACTCGAGAACATGTCCAGTAAGGGTGTTATGACACCCTATTTTTTTTCTTCTTGTAGTGTTATTTTTGTGTGTGAAGGAATGTGGCATCATTATGCAATGCAATGTATGAAAAAAATAGATATGCATGGATGTCGAAGAACCATTTGTTGCTTATTTGTGAATATTTTAAACTGAGGTAGGGCTATGATATCAAGAGTGGGGCCAAATTTGATTCATAAAAAAAACTAAAATACATGAACAAAGCGAAAGCAGTACCTAAAAAGAATTTCAAAACCCTAGTGAGCAATCAATTTTTTCATTTGCTCAATTAAACTTTTACAATGTTTAATAAAAGTGACGATCTCTTGAGGAATAGAGAAAGGAATAACCATCTCATCAGCAACTCTCAATAATGGTGGGACATCTCTGATAGCTGAATTGGTATGTTTGAAAGATATGTTTGATGAACCACATGTAGAGTATCGGCGAGCAACAACGAATCAGGCCCCCCTCTTTCTTATGACAATGGTCGAGAGTGCAATAAATGTCAGCTAGAACTGCTGTTACTGGATTCTCCCTCCTATGTTTGTGAGCCATAAAGACATCTATTGTCGTAAAATCCACAAAGTCTTTAATGTTTGGGAATAAAACAATTTTGTATATAATTAAGGCGAGTACTTCCATGAAAGTGTCCCACTTTCCGTCTCTCGTTAAATTTATTGCCTTCTCTTCAAGATATTTTATCGGGAATCCAGTCAAATTGTCTCGGTCGATTCTATTTTCCTCTATCTCTTTTATAGGAGTATCAAGTGTTTTGGCAATCATTTTCAGTGAGGGGTAATGCTCCATGTACTGGTAAGGTTCACTCCCTTTTATAGGATGCCCCAATATTTGTTCAAACTCCTCCAACATTAGGGCCAATTGAAAGTCCCTAAAAGTAAAACACCTGAAGGGAGGGTCAAAGAATTAGGCCAACGATGTAAGAGCGTCCACTTGCACATTAACTTCAAGAAAATCGGGAGTTCTCCCGAATTTCTCAATAAAGATCACACGCTTCACTTTTTTAATTTTCGAGCAAGATTCTTAAGATTGCTTACATTTGGTTTGAGAATTCTTAGTGGCAATGTCTTTCTTAAGAGAGTATTTTTTGAGCCACCATTTGATCCCATGTTCTCTATAGTTAAAGATATTCACAATAAGTCTTAGATTTTATGATTCTAAAAATGAGGTAGTAATGATTTTTTTTTATGGGAGCCATGATAAATACAAATGATGCAAAAAAATAAAAATTAGGAGATTGAAAAAGAATGCGTGAGTACTAGAAGGTGCCCATGGTATAGGGTAGGTAGTTCTCTCTTTTTTTTTTTTTTTTTGAAGGAAAATGTTATGAGAATGTAAAAAATGAATGCAATGATTATGTAATAAACTAAAAAATTACTATCTTTTAATATGCAATTATTATTCTTTTTTATATTTTTAAAATAACATGTTACAAAAATGAAAATAAAATGATAGAACATGCATGATTATGCGATGCAAATATGATATATTAATAAGGTAGATTTTTTTTCAAATATGCATGGGACCTACATGATTCTTTACTAATTTAATTGCTCTACGGTTTTTAACGTGAACCTCCACCATGTGTGGCTCTATAGTTCTAAATTGGTTCCTAAAGCACACAACTCAATTCTAAAATATTAATCCAAATAATAGGTAAACTATTAAAATGGAAATATTATAGAAAAGATCAACTCTAGGTGAGACTTTCATGATAACCAAACAGGATGTACATCTAGAAGATTATCATTACACAGTCTTTAACTTATCTTAGGTTGCACTTAGCCCGGGTATAGAGCCCACTCATAAGTGTGTGAATTGTGTTAGTATAATATGTAGAAAAATAAATAAAATAAAACAATCACCATAATTAACATAAATTACTATAAATACATAGAATTAATACATAAATTACCATAAATAGATGTAAGTTACCATAAATAAATAAATAGAAAAAGAAATGACCACAATCAGAACAAATTATCATAAATACATGTAAGTTAATATAAATAAATAAATACAAAAAAGAAATGACTACAATTAGAACAAATTATCATAAATACACGTAAGTTACCATAAATCAATTAATAAAGGAATGACTACAATTAGAACAAATTAACATAAATGCACCTAAGTTACCATAAATAAATAAATAATTATTTTTATCATTATTTTTTTTTAATTTTTTTTTAGTTATATATTTATTATATTTCATAAAAACTTTAAAAGTAGCGGACAAAATTAGGTGTCTACAAGTACCCAACTAAAGACATTACTATAAATTCCAGGCTCTATAACTTTATTCCAAATTAGTTGGACATCCTAACAGTGTAACACTCCAAATTTTATAATAAATTATTTAATTTATCTAATAGAACTTTAAATAATTAATTTAAAGTTCTATTAGATAAATAAATAATTATTTTTATCATTATTTTTTTGTTAATTTTTTTTAGTTATATATTTATTATATTTCATAAAAACTTTAAAAGTAGCGGACAAAATTAGGTGTCTACAAGTACCCAACTAAAGACATTACTATAAATTCCAGGCTCAATAACTTTATTCCAAATTAGTTGGACATCCTCACATTGTAACACTCCAAATTTTATAATAAATTATTTAATTTATCTAATAAAACTTTAAATAATTAATTTAGTAATTATGATTAATTTTCCTTACATGTATATATAATTTAGTAATTATAATTAACTTTATTCCTTAAAATATGTGTTGATATATAATTATGATTAATTTTCCTTACATGTATATTTGCTATAGTATGATAATTTTATAGAGATTCAAATTAGTGAATAAGATAAATTGTTATTATTGCATTTATCTATTCTATTTAATTATTTTTGTGAAAATTATTAGTATTGTAATATGAGTATTTTGGAGAATAATACTTTAATTATTATGGATGAATAGAATGAGTGATTAATATAATTTTTTTTTTCTAAACTTAAATAATAGAAATATAAGTTTGAGTTAGTTACCAACCCCTTACATTTCCTGCTTCAGCTTGCTTTTCTATTGGGCTTTTACTAATTTGTACCTCACCTTACCCAAAACCCAAATCAGATTTTGCACCTCGTTTACCCTAAACCACAAATCACAAACAGATTTACTGTACTTCAAGCTTTGCGCTGCCGCCGGTAATAGGTCATCACCATCTTCACTAATTTCTCCATTCCATGGTCGAATAACCCAGCACAATTTCTTCCCCATCAATCACCTTCGTCTAGACCTGTTATGTGAGACTCTCATAATCAGAAAACAAGGCACAATAACATCTCTAATAACCGCTACATGTGATATTTTTTTATAACTGCGAATGTCATCGATGTCCCCAACCACCATATTTGAAATCGCCGTTCTCGACTCCTTCATCTACGGGAAGAACCGCAATCAAAACAACCATTCATGCCCTAATCGAAAATCCTAACCAATCGCAGTGCCGTTTTTCCCAAAAACGACCATTTTCTCTCTTGGAGCAGACTGTTTTGATATTTTCTAGCCATCGTAGTTATCGTTTGGGGAAAACACACATCGTTTTAAATTCCTTTGGTTGTTATCTTCGGAAAACACTACTCATACGCGCAATTTGACAAAGTTGACATCGAACCCTATTGATGCTCCTACACATCATTGAGTCTTGTCAATTATGAATTTTATTTCTCTTTAACTCCGTTGAATTTAATAAATTAAATTATATATATATCTATATACCTAATTACAAACTGTGTCTGATAAATTTTGTGTTTAACATTTTTTGTTGATTTGGCAAATTTTATTTTATCTCAAAAGTTTAATCAGTTTAATAAAAGAAATTCATCTTATTTAATTAATACAATTGTTCTATATAGTTATATCTCTACCTTAGATAAATAAATATGATTTTTATACTATTTATTAAATAATCAAATTCTGTTCAAAATAAAAGTAAGAATGTTTTCTAATTAAATTCAAAATTTAGTTATATATATATATATATATATATATATATATATATATATATATATATATATATATATATATATAAACTATGCTTGGTTATAGGTTTTATCTGTTTTATAAGATTAATTCTATTTTAATCATAATACACTTATTTATGTTTACTTTATACAATTCTCAGCCGATGCACTAGCTCAGGTTGCATATAACTCTAATGTTAATCAATATCATATATAAGCATAAGGTAAAGGCTACTGCCTCTAAAACCTTGTCGCCGCCAATCAAACAGGGAGTTTGCTTTCTACCCATAGTTAACCTATATCTCCCTGGGTATCGCATGGCAAATCCCCACCCAATCTCTTTTTTTTTTAATTTTATTTTCAATACCTCCCTGCATATCAATAAATCAACCACAATCACATAATTTCGTTTTAAGTCTATTACACACGGATTGTGATTCTCGATCGTGATTTTGTTGGCTTCTACTATAGGATTAAAGAATCAAGCATATATTACTTTCTACAGGATCTTTGATTTGTTTGAGATGATGACCGACGAAGAAACGACTCGTTAGCATACCAGATTCATTGGACGGAATCTTCAATTGAGGTAAGGGGTGAGATGAGGTTCGATTTTATGAGTATAAATTAACGTGAGATGAACGGGAATACTGAAACTCCCATATGTTCATTCGGGGCTTACTACGTACGGTTGAGCCCTATTGAGTAATAATAATTAATTAATAATATATGAATGGTAATAGTAAGGACTAAAACATAATTTAGAAACCTATGGAATTGTGTGAATTAATTTATATTAAGATTGTGCGTTATTTGATTTTATGAAACATATACTAATTGTTATTGTATGAATGATATGTATCTGAGTGTTCTTGTCTCTTGATTGAAATTCTGATATTACTTGAAAGTGCACCTAATTGATTCCTTATTATGTGATTGATGAGACTGGACTGTGTATTGTGTGTAGTGTAAATCAAATATTGAGATTTTATGTGATTGACTGATATAACTATATATATAATGATGAATATTATGAAGTCAAACTGAAACTTATTGAATTGTGATGATCGAGTAAGTCGGAGATATGTGTTATAGATTTTGGAGTTAGGATTATTTTGTCATCATATAGGAAGGGTTTGACAAACCAAGTGATTTGAGGAAGTACAACTGAATGAGCCTGATCGTGGAGGGCTACAGTCGAACTGTAAGGTAAGACTGATAGACCTTGGGGGTACATCTAGTGGGGAATTCCTAAGTGGATTAGTGGGTTATTCCCTAAGGTCGGGAACTACCGTGCAACACAAGAGTACCCCGACTGTCGTGTATATGTGTCTCGGGTTGAGTTGAGGGGATCTATGAGGACTTGGCCATTCATGAATTGTCCATCCACTCTTGTAGTGGCATAGTATCAGGCCTCCTAACCAAGTACTTCAGAGTAGAATGGTACCAAATGATGAAGAAGTATAGAGTATAGGACATGCATAGCATTTCATCCTTGTGACTGTTTGATTGTGATTGAATTAGATTAACCTTTGATACGATGTTCTTTGATGTTTCTCTTTATTTGCGTTGTTTTGACTACTTGCGTGTTCTCCTCATTTATCTTATACTATTACATAATTTCGAAACTCACCCCTCGTTGCTTGTGTTTGGAGCTTGCGAGAGCGCAATCATTTCAGGTTATCAGTTGGTGATCCACGCTCTGATAGGTGATACTGGGTGGGAGTAATTTATCGTATTTTGTTGAGTTATGAATTAATTTAGATTTTTGTAAATTCAATTGATCAATTGTGTTAGTTTGATCTTTTATTCGGATGTAGAAATTAGTTTTCTCTAAGTTAGAACGTGTTTTTATGTAAGAAATTTTTTATTTAATAAACCTCAATTATATTCGATATTAAAGGATTTTTAATTGATTTTTTTTTTATGCAACCAATTTGTGTAAGTGTGAATGTGACTTTCTGAACGTTATAGTTTGAAAGAAATTTTTTATACTCTATTTTGGAACCGCTGTGAATCTCTTTCAAAATTAGTGCATTTTACTTTTTATTTTAATTTAGGTTTGGGGTGTCACACACAGTCCCTCGCAACATGCATAAGGGTCTTAGATGCCAAGAGACAACACTGATAAAGGTCTTCGAAGGTCATGCCTCTATAACATCTTTCATTGGGTCTCTATAACATGTGTGTCATCTTCCAAAGTGTCATCCTAACTCTAATTGGGCCCTGCCAATTCCAAATCTCTCTAAACAGTATTAACGAGTCGGCATTGGTCTCATGGTTTGTGAGGTTATTATAGACTAACTTAAGAGTAAATCGGTCGTTAGTGGCAGCCAGCCATGCAAGGAAATCTAGAGATGCATCGGTTTGAGGCTTCAAGGGTCGAATTTTCTCACATATTGACTCAAGCATAATTTGTTGCAGTTTACTCCAAATTTGTACCACTAGTGTAGCTCGATATAGAAAACTCATATTCTTTAGATCGAATGACTTGAGGTATTGAGTAAACCAGTTTTCCACAGCCTGATATCCTATTATCCTTCCAAAGTTTTGTAGAATGATCATTATGAATAACCCATATGTATTTAGCCACAACTTACAAATATTCCCCCAAGTATTTGAAGCAATGTTGCGTTGTTAGATAAGAGGGGTGTTCGTAATACCACAATTATACTTGGCTCTGATTGGTTGAATTCAAAATATGCCTCTGTCCGCAACCAGTTGCTAAACAAGTTTGGTCATATATGTTTGATTAAGGACTTTGAGATTCTTAAAGTCAAGTCCACCTTCTTGTTTTGGCTTGAAAATTATTTCAAAAGAGATCAAATGGCATGCTCTTTGTTCAGTCTTACTACCCCAGATAAAGTTGTGGCATACTCTCTCAACTTCGTCACAAATAGAACTAGGAATTTACAGGATTTGCATTACATAAGCATGAATGCTAGATAAAGATAATTGAGTAAGAGTAACTCTATCTGAAAATGAAAGAGATTTAGCTTTCCAACTTTTGAGTTTAGATCTTAGTATATCCATGATAAAAGAGAATGAATCTTTTGAGACTCGTTGATGGATCAAAGGAACACCAAGGTATGCTCTAAGGTTTATAGTAAGGTCAATCCTCATACTTTGACTTAAAGAAGCCACTTCCATAGTTGACATATTTTTAGAGCAAAATACCTTAGATTTCTACATGTTGATCTTTTGGTCAGAATTGTGACAGAAGTCTGCCAAAATGGATTTAATGAGCTGAATTTGTTCTATACTAACCTCAACAACCAAAAAAATTTCATTAGCAAAGAATATGTGTGAGGTAAGGTCCCCACCACTATCAAAATGAAGAGGTTGTCATTGATCG
Source organism: Cicer pinnatifidum (assembly GCA_037974775.1). Taxonomy (NCBI): domain Eukaryota; kingdom Viridiplantae; phylum Streptophyta; class Magnoliopsida; order Fabales; family Fabaceae; genus Cicer; species Cicer pinnatifidum. The sequence continues at coordinate 42,533,121 of JBBPBR010000004.1, forward strand.
TTTGTAACTAAATCTTTAATTCTGTGGCTCAACCTCTCTAGAGCCAACACAAAGAGATTAGGGGAGATATGATCTCCTTGTCAAATTCCTCTAGAAGTGCCAAATAGATGAGTTTGAGCATTATTCCAATTGATAGTCATAGATTTTAGGGGAAAGACAATGATAAACAATATTCTTTAATATCAAAAATAATTCTAACATGTTAAGGAATTCCATGATAAATTTTCATGTAAATCTATCATAGACTTTTTCAATTCCAAACTTGAGACATGTTTTTTTCACGTTCATCTTTAAATATTTCCAAATATTCATTATTGTCTTACACCAAGAATAATAAGATATTATTATATGGTTCTAAATTAATTTTTTATTTAAAATATTATATTTATACTCTTTTTAGTTTAATTGGAGCTAATTGTGGTTGAATTTAACATGACCACGTGTCATAAATAAAATTTCACCGGAGACTATTCAATTAAATTTAATTTTTGTAATTTAAAAATAAATTGTGCAATTATAGACAACTTTCATATTCTAAAATTTAAATTTGAAAAAAAAAAACTATAATTATTATTTAAAGCAAAAAGATTTTGTAACTTATATGTAAATAATACTTTAATTGTAGTGACACATATTATAAATATAAATAGATGTGATGATAAATTACTTTGTTTATAAGAAAATATTTATCAAAAAAAAATAAAAAAATAAAAACAAAAATTAGAAGAAATAAACATGTTACTTGAATGAGTTTTCAAATTATTTTAATTTATTAAAAAAGTTGTAAAAATTCATTTGATAACCGTAGGAACTTTATGAAGAAATAACAAAGCTAAATCAAAAAAAGAAAAATTTACTTTTATCAGAGCCTGGTTTCGATCCAGGGACCTGTGGGTTATGGGCCCACCACGCTTCCGCTGCGCCACTCTGATTTATATGATATTTGAGGGTCTTAGGAGGCAACAAAATAAACTTTACTGAGAATCTCCACCAACAAATTGTGTTTCAGGGTTTTAATTTGTTTTGTTTTTGGGTCTCAATTTTTGGGGGTGGGTGATTCTCTTGGTAAAATTATTTTTTGTTTCAACCTAACTTTTTTCGTTGGAGTGCTAAATTAATTCATTCTTTCTCCTGCCATGTGGATTGAACTTATACCCGTGTTGATTTTGAGGCACATTAATATACTTAGATTATGAATCTAGACTTTGAAAGTTTTCACTAAAATCATTGTGGAAGGAGGGGATGAAGCTTGATATGTTCCTGGGTTTGAAGAAGAACCATAAATGATGGAAGAAATTAGGTTGGAAAAAGAATCAAGGAAGAAAATTTTTGGAGAAAAATATGAGATTTTAAAATAAAAAAATCTGATTTTTTTATTTTATTAAAAAAAATTTAGTCAAACTATCATTTTAGTCATTAGCCACATTATCCATACACACACGCGGCATAAAGTATAGGAAACATTGTTGCCCATGTTAATGTACATATCAGCAATATAATAGTGTTAACGATAAAGATGAAAATAATTGACGTAATGATAAATGAATGATGTAAGTGTGTTTTTAACATATCCAACGAAGGACCAATATTAAACAAGGATCCAGAATTTGACAAATGATAGAGCTACTGTATAAGTCATTATTTATTCAAAAAGTACTTATTTATCAAATTCATTAGAAAATTTTCATACTTAAAAATTCAACACATCAATAATCTTTAATTATAAACTGTCTCTCTCACTCTTACATGTCACAAAAGTCATACATAGTAGCATAAAAGAAAATAAAAGTGGGAAAATTGTATAATGAAAACAAAACGCGGGCTATATAAATATCAACAAATAAAATCGTGCTAGTAAAAAATTAATAAAATGTGGACTATATTAATGGATCTATTATTTTGTATATATAAAATAAAATATATCACTTTTGTTAGAAAACAAAAAAGAACAAATCACGAATAAAATAAATAAATAAATCATTATGTAGTCTAAAACTAATCTACTTATTTTATTACGATATCTTCTAATTTTCCAATAGTACAACACGTATGTCAAAATGGTTGTGTTAAAAGAAAATTATGCCAAATTGTGAAAGCTATACCTGAAACAACACTATAATATATCATAGAAGTATATAAAAAAATTATTTAGTTTCTCCACCATAGATAATCCTATTGAAAACGTGTTATACACTAAATTTATGCATCTTTTTCAGTAGAATTTGAATTTGTATGGCGTTGTAAAAGTTTATCATCTTCCGTTAAACTCAACTTTTATTAATCATAATAATATAATTTTATACATGTATATTAGGTATAAAAGAATTATACCTAATATGACACTGTATTGTACTTTTAATTATAACTAAAATAGTAGTAGTTTATCCAATAAAATTGTCTTAGTATTGAAATAATTCTATTATAAGAGAATGCTATTATGAATCCAAAAAATATGTAGTTTTAGACATGGTTACCAATGGCGGAGCTTTAAAAAAGTTGATGAGAGGGTTAAAATAAAATAAATAATGTATGAATATAAAAAAGTATAGTAAAATTGAAGACTAATAGCACCTGCGGTCCCTTAACATAATTTTAGTTATAGTTTTAGTCATTTATCTTTCTTTTTTTTCTTTTTCTTTCTGATTTGATTGTTTATTTTAATTTTAAGTGACAATTTGATCTTTTATGTTTTAAAATATCAATAATGTTATTTTTTTCTTACAAAAATTTAAAAAATTCATTTTTGTAAAATATCTTTTAAATATAAATTTACTTAAATATTTGAGGTATGCATTTGACGAAATTTACATTATATTGTGGATGATAATTAATTTTATGGATTTTGTTTAAAAAAATTTATGAATTTTTTAAATTTTTGTAAGAAAAAGATAACGTTGTTGATATTTTATAACATAAAAGATTAAATAGTCACTTAAAATTAAAATAAACAACCAAATCAGAAGAAGAAAAAATAAAAATAAAAAATAAAACTAAAACTATAACTGAAATTACGTTAAAAGACCGCGGGTGCCGTTAGTCTTCAATTTTACTATACTCTTTTATATTCAAACATTGTTTATTTTATTTTAGCCCTCTCATCAACTTTTTTGAAGCTCCGCTATTAAAACTACATATTTTTTGGATTCCTAATAGCATTCTCTTATATTATAATTGAAGACTAATAGCACCTTCTCTTAACGTAATTTTATGTATAGTTTTAGTCATTTATGTTCTTTTTTTTTTTTGATTTGGTTGTTTATGTTAATTTTAAGTGACAATTTGATTTTTTATGTTTTAA
>JBBPBR010000004.1:42544326-42559509 GCA_037974775.1 Cicer pinnatifidum
ATAACGACATTATTTTTTTTAAAATTAAACAATTTTTTTTTTGTGTTAGTACAATAATTTTTTTTTAAATGTTTTCGATAATATACATTTTTTAAGTTTTCTGAGACATATCTTTTTACTCTTCTATGCAGAAAACTTTAAAAAATATTTTCAATAAATCTTTATGTACCCGAAATCTTCTAAATTGTTTTCTAATAATTTTTAAAAAACTTTTATTTACGGAAAAAAAATATTTGTTTGTTTTAGAAATTTTTAAATGGTAAAAAAAATATATAAATTTGAGTTGGTAAAATAGTAAAAAAAAAATCAAAAATATATTTGACATTTTTAAACATTTGTGGAAATATAGGACAAATTTTTCCATCTACGGGTTTTTGGTGGTCGCAATTAGCCCAAATGCAATTTACCATCGTAATTAATGTACTTTATAAATTGTTTTTTTTATCAAATTTACTAACCATTTAATTAATGTAAAATTATAAATTAAACGCACTATATAAATTTTAAGTTATAAAATACAAAAAAATTATTTAGAACAAAAACAATACAAAAAATTCTTAAGCTGGCGTCGTTCAAGTGTAATTTAAAACACCAATGAAATATTTAAAAAATTTATTACTACGGAAAGATTGTGCCTCAAAGCCTTCATCAAGCATAAAAAATGATTGTGATGCAAATCATTGTTGAAGACTTTGAAGTGTATATGACATTATTCATTTTTAATGTTCACGTAACAAGCAAAATCATTAAAATAAGATAAAAACTGTTGGAACGTATCAAACTAATTTTCCTCCTTAAAAAATCCTTTACAACAGGGGAAATGGCAAAACACATACACAAGTAAATTCTTGTAACAAAAAAATATATATACAATGAAGTTTTACTTCATTGTCCCCTATTTCCATTCTCTTCAGTCTCCAGCATGCATCATTAAAAATTAACTGAACTAACTTGACTAGGATCAATGACAACCCCATGAACCGCCGCTGACCGGCCACCATTTCTACCTTGTCTAGCAGTAGCATATGATAGTTGGATATTTTGAGGAATAGGAACTTTCGGCGAGTGACCAGCGACACAAGTAAATTCTTGTAACAAAAAAATATATATACAATGAAGTTTTACTTCATTGTCCCCTATTTCCATTCTCTTCAGTCTCCAGCATGCATCATTAAAAATTAACTGAACTAACTTGACTAGGATCAATGACAACCCCATGAACCGCCGCTGACCGGCCACCATTTCTACCTTGTCTAGCAGTAGCATATGATAGTTGGATATTTTGAGGAATAGGAACTTTCGGCGAGTGACCAGCGACACAAAGTGCACCGGTGTCGTCTTGCTCCCAGTATACTTCTACCATAAAGCCTGTCGGGTTTTCAGCAGACTCTGTTCCTGGAATTCCCACGAATCTAGCTCCTACAGGAATCTGCAAAATTATTTTATTGATCAGCAAAAAATACAGTTGTCTCAGCTACAATAGTGTTGACAATCGTGAATCAGGAAAAACAATTGTTTATCCAAGTTCTGTTACGCTATAATATTGTAGCCTTGCTAAAGCCACTATTGAACAACACTTTGTACTAAAATGGAAAAGAAAAAACTTAATAATCTCTAGAGAGGCAAGCCCTAAAATGGTTTTATATGTTTCTTCACCATGTGATGTCCCCATTGTCTTTTTCACATATATTAAGAAAAGTAGGTAGTAAATTTAATGTGTAGATGTTCCTAAAATACCCTATATACATGAATGTATTCAATTTGACTTTTTGTTTTTCAAAATAAATTAGTAGTAGCAATCAAGGACACGTGTGGAAAAAATAAAAAATGCACATAATAATTTGGAAGGATGCTTATATTTAGGGATAATTTTTTCCCAAATGGTGCTTATAATTACTGACAGAGGTAGTAGGCTATATAAATATACCATTCATGTTCACTTTTTGCTAGAAAAATTAACTACAACCAATCAGAACTCAATTTCTTGAGAATTGCGAGGCGCATACGGAAAGAAAATGCAGTTACAATTACCTGCACAGACTCTCCAGATGTCAAAGACAAAGTCACCATGCTCCCTTCAGCTGCAGCACTTTCTAGCTCTGCTTGCTTTGCAATATTCAAGAAAACTTCTTCAAGAGTTGTTAGACCAAGCTGGATGTCAGATATGCCAAACTCTTCTTCTCTGTCTTGGAGTTCTGAAAAAAAATTCTAGTATGGAAGCAACAACATTAGAAGAGAATATTAACCATATTATTAAGCACAAATCCTCAATGTATGACTAATTTGTACACGCACAATTTTTGTATAAATGCATCACGCACACATGCTCACAGATGCAATAAACAAGTCTGCAAAAAAGTACTTTTAGGAGGTATCCTTCATTATGAACTATGGCATTAAGCAAAAGACAGGATTAATTTGAATATATTTTCATGCAGAAATGAAATACTGAACTCTTCTAAAGTCAGATAGTTGTTTTTCCATTTGAATTATTCAAGTAAAGGTGTTATCAGGTTATATAAACATGATAACTATTCTAAAAAGTTATCAAGCACAAAGTTTGAAACTGAGTAAAATGATTCAGATGTTGGCATAATGAGCATAATCATAGCAACTAGAAAATTTCAATAAAGATCTATCTTCCTTACTAATCAGTGATTAAGAAACAATTAACATTCAAACCCTGGTGTTAAGAAGATTCAAAAGAAATGGAATCGAAGCCAAAAAAAGAAAGCTTACTGTTAGGAGTGCCTCTCTTTCATGAGGAATCACATAAGTAAGAAAGTTATTGTTCTCCTCTTTTGGTACTACATCTAAATGCTGCAACAACATTTCAGGGGTCAAAAACCAATTTTTTGTTTTAAATGAAAAGTTTCTATAAATCAACACAATTATTCATCTCACATTCTTAAAGAATTGCTTCACAGCCTCACGATGTGTTGCTGATATGTCATCTCCATTTGCAGGACCGTGCTCAATATTGTTTCCATAGAAGCTAATATTAGCAACAAAACCAGTACCGAAGCGCGACTTCAATCTGATTGAGGTACCGATACAGCGGAGCCTTCCCTTTGCCATGATTCCTATGCGGTCACTTAGAATGTCGGCTTCTTCCATAGAATGTGTTGTGAGAACAATGGCACGCCCTCTTTTTGCATTTTCAATTATGTCCCACACATGCCTCCTTGTTATTGGATCCATACCGGTAGTCTAAGAAATACGAATGAAAGATTAAATCTTGTAATCGTATTGAGAAAATATATGCTTTAAAGAAGATATCCTTTTTTTTGCATACCGGTTCATCCAAAATAACTAATTTCGGGTCACCGATAAGGGCAATTGCAACACTAAGACGGCGTTTCATTCCTCCACTGTAACTTCCAGCTCTTACTTTGGCTGCATCCGTGAGTCTCACCTCTGCTAAGGATGTCTGAGTAATCTACATTTTTCAGAAGAAGTTCAATTAAAGGGAAAAAGAAGCTGAACACTTAATACTACTTATGTCCCTAAATATAGGACTCTATTGACTAAATCACATGAATTAAGAAAATTAATAGTAATATTAAATTTATTGACAATTGGTATTGTTTTACAAGTTTACCTTTCAAGAGAGAAAATTAGTGTATGTTTCAACCATAGTATTTATTACACATTGCAAAAAAAAGATGTAACATAATTAGGGGTATGTTGGTAAAGAAATAATTAATGCAGTTGAAAACTTAAAAGGAGTCCTTGACAAGCAAAAATCTGAAGAGGGTCTTATATTTTGAGTTGAAGGTAGTATTACTAATTTCAAACAATACAAACTAGAACACAAAAATTCTTACAGATGAATGCGTGTGTAACTTTCAATGTGCAGAACAATTTCAGGCATGGAGCAGACATACCGATTTTATAGAAGCCGGGGACAGGCCTTTAATACTAGCAAAGAGTTCCAAGTGATCTTGACCAGACAGTGCATCCCATAGGATATCAAACTGTAGATTAGAAGATTCAGTTCAGTCATCCTTTTTCTAATGCAATCTTAATGTGGTAAGTTTTTGCGTCATACAAGAAAAACATTTATAATTAGAGAGAAAGGGACACCTGGGGACACACTCCTATAAGCTTTCGAATGTTTGACATGCCGGTGGAGCTTCGGACCGAATGTCCATAAATCAATGCTGTTAAGGAAATAGAAAAGTTAGATATATACATAATCTTTCTTGATACCAACATTTTTTATTACTTAGTAGTCAACATAGTAAATAGAGAGATAGAGAGAGAGAGAGAGAGAGAGAGAGAGAGAGAGAGAGAGAGAGTATACCATCTCCGTCAGTTACTGGAGTTATCCCAGTCAAACAATTAATAGCTGTAGTTTTTCCAGCTCCATTGGGTCCTAAAAGACAGAATAACTGATCCTTTGTAAAGTTCACCCACAAGCCCTGAAAATAATTTGAGAATAACACATTGCTCATCATCCAACCTTAGTTCACTCCAATCAGTGAGAAATTACAATGTTGACCAACTTGTCATATTGAAACACGAAATATGTGAGACTGGCTCAGGAACAGAAGGAAAGATAGAAAAAGAGAGAGCTCTGTAATTGATCAAGGAACCTTGTTACTGTTTGGCGCCAAAATACTCTGATGAGCATTGAGCCCTATTTAATATTCATGCTATTCTTGTAGAGCTTTGCAACATAGAAAATTTGTAGATACGCTTAAAACAAATCGTAGATTACGAGAAAAATCTAGGGATGTTAAGGTTGCTCTAGTTTATACGGCTAGAAAAATCTACAGATATTAAGATTGTCCTAAACTCCTAGTTCTTATGTCTTCATTTATTGATGTTTCGTGAAAGTTCCATATTATAATTCTCTATCAGGAACATTCAGGTAAAACATTATAATGGGGTAAAATCAGACAAAGTAACAAGTTTTACCTTAACAGCATGGTAAGGCGTACTTCTTTTACATTTACAGCAGCAACCAATGTTAAATGTACCGGGATAAGTCTTCGCAATGCCATGTATCTGTACAGCAACATTTGCGTCGACCACGCCTTGTGTTAGTTGCTGTTTAACAGTATTTTCTTCTTCAAGTACATCTTCATCATCTGGTGTACTATTCTCTTCATGTTGGGATGAAATAAAGCAACTACAAACCCCACCCTCTATGAAAGAAAGGTGAAGAGACGGGAAAGAAGAGTTAATACCAAATCCATAAGTAATAACAAACACGCCTTAGATAAAAATAAAAATAAAAATTAATCATTACCTTTCACTTTTTGTCCTCCATTTCCCGTCCAATAACGAGGATTTAGAAAGTATAACACGGATTTCCTAACACCCATTGCATTTGGAATTATATTGTCGAAGTAGATTGCCAGAACGAACCACAGAAAGAATGTCCCCAAAAGCCATTTATAAGTATCATTCTGACAATGAAAGAAGATATACCAAGTAAATTACTTCAGTGACATATCTAAGGCTGAAGGGAAGGGAAGCGAAAAATAAAAGGAATATAGAACCATGGAACATACAATTGTTATCACACAGTCAACGTCGTTAACTGCGCATTCTCCCCGTTTACTCCAGCTGACACCGCCATCTTCAGGGGTTGATACTGCACCTGAGAGCACTTTCAGGGCTTGAGCAAACGGATTAGGAGGGAACAATGACCATATATTTTGTAACTCAAGAGATATGCTATCGGTGTAAGGAAATCCTGCTTGTACCACAAGCTGCAAATAGAAAAAGTAACAGAAAAAAAGAACGTGAGCATTCCTTGTTTCTATTTACTCGGTGAACGTTGTCGTGAAAGAATGAGAAGTGTTGGTTCATGCCTGAGTCACAAAGCCGACAATAAATATGGAGAAGCCAACTGTTGTTGCTGAAGATGATTTACGAATGAAAGCGGATAACATGAAGGCCAACCCAGTCTAAAACAAAAGGAGAAATTATTAGGTATCACTGAAACCTTCAAATTCACGCGAGGTATAAATGGTAAAGCTGGAAGATTCTCACCATGTTGAGTTCAAATAGGAAGAACAAAATGAACAGAACGGCGAAACTGTTTTTCAAGAAAAATTGAAATTGAAACATCATGCCAGAGAGAATTATGAGAATAGATGATAGAAGTGTAACAAATGTTTCCCAGGTTAGCCATGATAACCAGTACGCAGAGTCGTAAAGCCCCATCACGGTCATTGCCTATGCAAAAAGAAATGCCATGACATCAACAAACACCATTATAAAACGAAAAAATAAGCCAAAATTTTCACGGCATAGTTTGTTGACAGTGGGACAAAATTAATGAAAAAACCACCACTTTAGTTCCTATCAAGGTTTTAAATAAAGGTACACGACCAAAATTGAGGCCGTATCAGCTGCATATGACCATAATTTTCCGTATTACCAAGGATCATGATCGCGTTTTAAAACCATGGATCCTTTATACCAACAACAAATATTGGCTATATTGATCTTATCTTAGTATTCTCATGAGCTAATAATGAGTACAAATTCTAGGGATTGATACATATGACCAATAATTGAAGATTATAGGGCACTAAAATGAGATTTTTGCATTCTCTACATAGGCAGGACAGCAGTGAGTAGGACTATACAATACCTGGCGAAGTTTAAGCTCTTTCTCTGTCACCAAAGAACTCATCTGAAGAACAAAGTTAAACATAGCAATTGCAAGAAAAAATGATGGACCTATCGATCCAACCGCAGAGAAAGGACTCATAGCTGGGTGCGCAAATTCCTTCAAAAACACATTCCACTTGAAGCTTGGGTCTAAAAGCAATTCATCAAGCCATCAATTAGAATTAAGCACATGGATTTGATCATTAACAAGATTTTACAATTAATTAATAATTACAAACTTAATCAAGGTTTTAATTAAAAGGTATGAAACCACCAACTAGGCCACAAATTAGAGCTTCTGATGTCTTTGCTACCACAATTCAGGCTGCATCGGCCACGACATCAAGGTTTTGATGTCCCTATGCAATTGAGGTTGCATCAGCCACAACATCAAGGCTTTCTATGACTCTACAAATACAATTGATGTAGCATCGGCCGCAACATCAAGCTTTTTGATGTCAATGCAACCGCAATTGAGGCTACGTCGGCCATACCATCCATGCTACAACATCACCCTCTAAATATCACGGCAACCGCAGTTGAGGTTGCATCGACCACACCAACGGGCCACACAATATAGACTTCAACAACAACATTTAACCGCAATTCTCCTCTTAAAACCTTGATTTATTAATTTTGGATACTTCTACTGTACATTGACATATTTTGGTACTATCAAATTAACTGACCAGTAATTGAATGACATGGTTTCGTCAATCAGTACTATTTATTTAGTCAACTTTTAGTATAATGTTGACGTGAATAAGTTCCAGATAAACTAATTCAATTATTGGTTAAAATTTTGATAGTACCGGTCCATTTTTCAAGTACCGAAGAAGTTATCATTAATTTTTTAGTAAAAAAAAAACTTGATTTTGATTATTATACCTCCAATAAGGTATCTAGCAATTTCACGTTCAGCAGCAAGCTGAAGAGGAATTTGAAAAGAAAGAGTAGGATCTTCAAATCTCCCTCTTTTCTGAAGACTAGTTGAATTCGTTTGTATCCCATATCCAATAACACTCCCATTCTTCTCCATAAAATGAACTGCAGCAGGACACTGCATAGGATTCCTATAAAGCCACTGATCAACTTCATCTTTATCACGAAACGACTTAACCTTCGAAACGGGTATGGGCCTACCCGGATTATTTTGAATGATCCGGCCCACGATGGTTTGAAACTTTGGGTTTTGATTACCACTCCATATGAAATCGTAGCAAGGTTGTTTCATGAAAAATTTGTGTTCGCAAGGTGGGATTGGTGGTGAAGGTATTGATTGTGGGTCTGTTATTGATTTGAAAGATGAAGTTGTTGAAGTTTGTGCTTTGATTGCTTTGTCTATAGCGAATATTAAGAAAGTGAATATTATTGGAGAGAGTAATTGGAGAAAGATTGATCTCTTGCTTCGCCATGATAATAGTATGTTCTTTTTTAATAGAGATTTGTATTGCTGTGTTATAAGAGACAAAGTGTTGCTCATTGTTGATTATTTTTTTTTCTCTCTCTTTCTTTTGTTGTGTGTGTGGGTCACTGCTTCTATGTAAGAGAGAGGGGGAAATGAAGTGTGAATAAAGTCTTTGGAACACGATGTATGGAGTATTTCATGAAAAATATTGTTGCTTAATTATGGTTTTTTTTCTAGTTTAGTTTAATTCGGAAAAGTCTGACTTTTTATTTATAGATAGTTTTCATTTTTTTTACTTATTATTTACGATTTTGACAAATGAATTATTTTAATAAATTAACTTCTTTTTTCTTTTGGATGAAAATATAAGCAAATTTAATCAATGATTTTTTGTAAATTACGTAATTTAATCAATTTTCACTTTTAATTTATTCCTATTTTTTGTAAATTACATAATTTAATCAATTTTCACTTTTAATTTATTCCTAATGGTCTTTGTCCTTGATATCATAATTTAAGACATTAAGAATATTTCGTAAATGAATTAAGAAAATTCTATATTTGATGAGAAAAAAGATAGTGCACTATTAGTGTAAACTACTTTTTTTTACATTAATGATAATTTTATTAAAGAAAGTTTCATCAATTTAGATATATTTTGAACTATGAATAACATATTTATCTAAATAATGAACAGTTTGGTTGCCTCACGTCTAATATGTAAAACGTTTAAATAATGAAAATAAACATTAAAATTAATATAGTTCTAGTAATAGAATCAACATATGTGGAATATTGTTGATGAGCATTTAATGTTAGGACCACGTTTGAAGGATCTAATTTCGCGGTAAAATTCAAAAAAGACATATTTTTAGCAAATTGATTACTCTTCATCATATGCATATTTTTTTTTTATTGTTTTTAGTCTTATTTATCTTTTATTTATTAGTTAATTTAAGAATTATTTGATATATTTTGTTAATTTTATTTCTTTGATTTAATAAAATATTTATGTTCTTATTTTCTTGATTAAGTAGATATTTTTCGGAGTTTTGCGTTGTTACTTTGTTTTAGTGCAATATCGAATTTTGGTAAGAAATCAACATGACCTATGTGGAGTATTTCATCCATATCTGGAGTTGTAGATGTCCAATTGACGTCAAACTAAGTGCAATCGAAAGCTAAAATCCATAGCTACAACTTTCATGAAGACACCAGAACCAAAGTCAGAATCGAGAGAGGAGAAAAATGTAGTATAAGTCACATAGCAGATGATGTGCGCCTGAAGCGCAACAGCCGCGCCTGAGGCGCATTTCTTGTCTTTCAGCACTGTCAGCGCGCGCCTTAAGCGTGTTTTCTGTGTCTGAGGCGTATTTCTTGCCTTTCAACACTGCCAGTGTGTGCTTGAAGTGCGTTTTTTGCGCCTGGGGAGCGTGGACGCGACAACATTATTTAAAAACATAATTTTTCACTTTTTAGGGATCTATTTGACTATTGGGAAGTTGGGAGACTTGTGCCCTAGCATAGAAACTGAAAGACGATCGTTTCTAACATCATTGGAGTAGTTTTATCAAGAGTGATTCATGAATCTTTCTTGTAATTCTTCTTTAATCTCTATCTTTTATAGCTTTGTCATGAGTAACTAAACTCTATTTGTTAGAGATGAGTGTAATCAAATGAAATCCTTATTTTTCCTGATTTGATTTCTAGTTATATGAATGAGTTTATTGAATTATTTTTCTCATCTCTGTGTTTAATGCTTTTTATTGCTTGATCAACATTAAAATGTTCTACGATTTATATTTTGAAACGGAAGTGGACTTTACGAATGCTTGGGATGAGAAATTCATGAATTTGTAGTCTAGAGATAGATACAGGTCATGAAACCAATTAAATTAGTTGTAAAGGCAATAGTGTAACAAGAGAATTCTTGTTCGGTAATGTTTAATTATAATCTTAATTCTACTAAGGAATTATGGGTTACTTTGGAATTAAAGGTTCCGTCACTAAGACATTAGGGCAAGAATAATAAAGAGAATTCAGTAATAATTCAATAAAGGAATTCAGTAACTAGGATCAAATTAGGCACCAAGGTTGGATTTGAAGTGAAACTCATCCCTGACATTTTTTTCATTATAAATGATCAATTTTATTTCCATTGTTAATTTTAAATATTATTTCAATCAATTTGGGAACCTTTTGTTCAATTGTAGTAATTAAATATAATTCAATAGTAAAACACAATCTTTGAGTTCAATACTCGGTACTACCATTTTATTATTATTTACAATAATTCAGTACACTTGCTAAAAAACTATCACAAATTTTAAACTCTTGAGCATAAGTCTATTTAAAACATTTTGGCATTGACAATAAATGGTTACTATTGGTTTTATTATTTTATCTCATAATTATAATTTTAAAATATATTAAACATTATAAAATCAATGATTTATAATACTGATAGCGCACCACCACTACTCTCATATTTGAAGTTCGAACTTGTACATAACATGTGAACGTATATAATACAGTAATAATTATAATAATAATAATATATTGAAGATGGAAAAGAAAGTTTAAACCATCATCTGATAAGAGATCACAATTTTTTTTATTAAATCATCAATTTAAAAAGCTTTTCTCACAAAATTAGACTAATGTAGCATAATAGTCACTTTTTATTAAATTTCAATGTTACATAATAGTAATTTTTTACACTTATGGTGGTATATTTTGTTTTTCAAATGATTTAATAGCTAAATTCACACCTCTTAATGTAAAACTAGTGTACTTAAGGATAAATTTATTATATATCCATTTAGTAATAATTTTAATAATAGTGGTGGTTGTCAGAAGTGGTGATAGGGGAGCGGTGGCTAACTGTGGTAAGCGATTGTGTCCAAAACAAAACTTATAAAATTTAGCTGTGGTTTTGTGAAAATTGTACCAAATATACATGTCTAATACGTCTCAAATATTATGGTGACGATCAATTGTGATTTTGGGGGTTTTTGGGTGCTTAACTCCTAGGTTTTGCGAGAGTAATTACGTCTCAAATATTGTGGTGACGATCAATTGTAATTTTGGGGTATTTGGGTGCTTAACTCCTAGGTTTTGCGAGAGTAATTCATGTGTGTTGAGAGCCACTTGCAATCCATCTTAATCTAGACTATACACCATATAGTGACACGGGGAGTTATCGTGTGAGCGATCCTATGAAAGATTAGAAGATTTTCATTCGAGAAAGAGACGTAGTGTCACATTCCTCCGAGTTATGTCAAACTAGGATGGTACCTTATTTATAAGAAGTAAAATGATACCTTATTTGAATACTTGTGAATATCTGTAAAGATGTGTGTAAATGTGAATATGTTGTATATATAAAGAATTTGTAAATATGTGGATATATAAATCTTCCTATATGTGTTATTGTATTAAGAAGTTACAATTTAGCATTTGTTTATGTTGTTGTACCTGTTGATTTTATCAATAAAAATAGAAATTGATTAAATATTTCTTTGTCCCTTGCAATTATAACATTTATTTATTTTGATTCTCGTAAGTTTTTTTTGTTTGATTCACATCCCTACAAATATAGTTTTATTTTAAAATAGTTTTTTTCGTCAAACTTCTGTTACAAAAACTGTAGCAATGTTAAACCTAAGTATAATTAAAACATAACTTTTTTTTAACCTAAAAATAAATCCCTATATAAATAAATTACAACATTTTTTAACCTAAAATTAACCCCAACTGTTTCATTATTTTTCCTTCAAACGTTTCATTCTTCTTCCCTAAAAAGCTACACTCCTACATAAATTAGAGTTAGGATTCCAAATACAATATTAATATAAAATCACAAATGTTTGTTTCTTCTTTTGGTTAATGGATGGAAAAAGTAAAATTGAAGCTAACAATTGGAAATTAGTTCAAAACGATGAACCGATTAATTCTGTAATCAATAAATTGAATTTTGATTCATCAATTATAAAATCCGATCATTTTTCAACTCCAACTAAAATTCGCAATTCGATTTCCAGTAATTCCAATCCCACCAAGAATTTGGTCAACAAATTGAAAAATGTAGTCAACCAATAAATTCCCAAAGCGGGTTTCAGCTTGAAACGATTATGATAGAAGTAAAAACTAAAGAAAAATTATTAAACCGACAATTTCAAAACAAAAAAAAAAAAACCACCGATATTATCTTAATATCTTTGCTATCTTTGATAATATAATACATATTGTTATCTTGCAATTAATTTGTTATTGTTGATGCTCTAAACTTGAACCAACAATTTCAAAAGAAACCATTTTGAATATGTTAATTTAATATTTTTTTAGGAAAGAAAAATGAAATATTTTGGGTTAATTTTAGGTTAAAAAAGTTATAATTTAATTATATTTGGGGTTTATTTTTAGGTTAAAAAATTTATGTTTTAATTATATTTAGATTTAATGGTGTTATAGTTTTGTAACATAAATTGGATTGAATAAGTATTTTAAAATGAAATTATATTTACAGGGATTTGAACCAAATAAAAAAAAAAAACATACGATGGCCGAATTCAACTTCATCGAGGACATTGTTGAGGTAAGCTGGTTTGAATACTTTAATCTAGGACAAAAGGTTACTATGGACGTCCTGGTAAAAGAGTTTTTGAGGTTTGCTTATGCGAACACTGATGGCGAGGTTTCAAGCACCGTATTGGGTTTTCTATCAAGATCACTCAACAATCTCTTGATGCCATCACAAGATGCCCAAATTAAGGAATGATGCTTGTAAATGGGTATGAGTCATGGGTTGGCATTTTCCAAATCAACAAATAAATCTTTGAAGACCCCAATGTGAATTCCAAGTTTGTACACATCAACCTAAGAATCGAGTTCTTGTCCAAATTCATATTGGGTGTGTGGTGTCCAAAGGTGGGTCATTGGACCATGTTAGCGAAGACCATAAGGGTCTAATGTGGAACATCTCTCAAAGGATCAAGACGAACCTTCCCCACATCATCTTAGAGCACATGAGATCATGCATCACCAACTCTAGAATAGGGAAAATCAAGACTATCCCTTACCCCAGACCAATAATTGCATTACTCATGTCGTACTTTCCTAATTGAGGCTCTGGAGGAAGTTGGAGGGAAGCAATTCATTATGGAATATGTGAGAATGTGTTAGTCTGGCCAAGTTATGGCCCCAGTTTGCTTGCCTATATCTCAAGTTCCACAGGTTTTTGAGAAAAAGAGGAAACGAGTCGCTCCAACTCTAAGGATTGAAGAGGACAAGGAAAACACAACCATCGATGGTTCATTTCCCCCTTTTGGAGGAAGAAACATAAGGTACATTCAACCTATGAGTGACCTATTCCTTTCCCCCTCTTTGAACATGAACCAACCCCTTTATTTCCATCTTGCTCTTCGTAGGAAATAACGAGTTTTTGCCTTATGTGGGAATCGAACCCGACACGTATGGGATAAGTATCATCGTTCATTCATTCCCACTACCAATTGAGCTATAACTCAATTGATAGTGGGAATGAATGAATAATGGTACTTATCCCCTAGGTATCAGATTCAATTTCCAAGAAAGAAAAAAACTCACTATTGGAGAGGAAGGGGGCGAGAAGGTCGTGATTAACAGTGTCAGTAACGATAAAGGTTGGGTTGTTACAAAAACCATTTATATTCCTAGTCTCCTCTACATTTCCCTTCCCTCCCTCACCCCTCTAGAAATCACTCCTACCAAACAATTTATTCCATCTGGCTTACCTGACCTCCATACCTTCCTTACCTCATTTTCATCCAAAATCCTCCACTCGAAATAAAAATGCTCTAAGTATAGATCTTAATGATGTTTCAACTCAGTAGAACAAAGTCCTCTCCTTTCTAACAAATTGGATTCCAGACAGCATGGATCATAGACTATAGCTGGCCTCCCATAACTTTGTAGCTTTCAGTAAAAAAAACTGAGATCATCTACTTATAGATGGTACAACTTTGGAAAGTCGAGAGCAATAGGTCAAGAAAGCTTATAGCAGCCCCTTCATCAGGTTCATTTAGGGATGTTCCATTTATTTATGATATTCTTCTTTTGAAACCTTGAATTGTTGCTCTGGTCACACTATTGCATCTTCTTGTGTTCTTCCCATAGATTGAGATTCGCACTCATGATGCTATTTATGTTGCTGCTTATGGATCTGCAGATTTTGCTTCTGCAAGCCCCTCTCCATCTCCCTATAGCCCCGTGTTCGATACCACTCATTTTGTCAACAAATAAGATTTTCATCGCTTGGAAGTTGTGATTAGGGCGTTTATGGAGAATACTGTGTTGAAACCAAGTTGGTTTTATATTTAGAGTTTTAATGTTAACAAAAGTATTTTATGACAACAATATATTTGACTTCAAATAGTATGAAAGAAGATTCATGTTTTTGAAGAAAATCTAAAATAAATTTGATTCAAATTTATAATTGAAGAAAATCTAAAATAAGATTTGATTCAAATTTATAATTGAAGAAAATCAAAAGTAAGATTTGATTCAAATTTATAATTTATGAAAATCTAAAATAAAATTTGATTCATATTTAAAATCTTTGACTAAGTTGAAAAGAAGGTATAATCAAGATTTGAAGAATATTTGATGAAGATTTGATCAACATTTGATGAAGATTTAAAAAATGTTTTATTTGAAGATTTTACAAACGCAATCTGAACAAAAATAAAATAGAACTAATTTGAAGAGTTTACAAACTCAATCTAAACAAAAAAGAAATAGAATCAATTTGAAAAATTTACAAACTCAATCTGAACAAGATACAATTCAGAATTAAACAAGGACTAAATTGAAGCCCAAATTTTCACTATAAATAGACACTCAAGGCTGAAGGAGAAAAGCATAAAAAAGCATTAAAAAAAAGTATAAGAACTAGTACATGTCCAAGTGTAAGTTTTATTTTGTGGTGAACTAGTGGATTGAAGCCTTTAGGTTGAAGGCTTTGAACGTAGCTAATATGTTGGTGGTAAACTAGGATAAATCGATTGTGTATTTATGCTCTATTTTTATTTACTTGCACTATTTCCTTTACTTTAGTATAAACACGAGAAAAAGAATTTAATCAAAAAACACAATTGAAACCC
>JBBPBR010000004.1:42559755-42584616 GCA_037974775.1 Cicer pinnatifidum
TTTTCTTGTGTTTTTTTGCTCTACAATTGTGCATTTATGTTCAAAAAGTTTATTTTTCCTCAATTTGCCTTCACTTGTTTGTATATTTTGTTTAAGTTGCATTGTATTTTGTGCAAGTGTTCGTACGCTTATGTTTTTTCATGTTCTTGAGAAGATTACACTATTGGAACCAAGTTGGTTTTCCACATAAAATTTTGATGTTAATAAAAGTATTTTATGATAACAATAATTTTGTAAGACGAAACTATTGTTATTGACTTCATGTCGGACATGACACATGTTCGTGCCAAGTGCGTATTCTTATGGAATTTGTCGCACTTTTAGACATATTTTATCACGTCATCATGCATGGAGGACTAATAGTATCTAACTTAGAGTATACTTTTGGCCATATTCTTTCCTTATAAGTGGTGTCCGCAATATATTTTGTACATCTCTTGCAATGTATATTTGGTTTTGTTTGTCATAAGATGCTACCATAGGTGATAATGTTTCAGCAAGTATATTGAATCGTTGTAAGTAATAATAAAACGATAGTACCAAGTGTCGAACTCAAGGATTACATTTTACTATCGAGTTGTATTTAATTACTAAAATTGAAAAAAAAATTATGAATTGATTAAAATAATATTTAAAATTAACAACGGTAATAAAATTGATTTTTTATAATACGAAAAATTTCAGGGATGAATTTCACTTCGAATCCAACCTTAGTTCCTAATTTGATCCTAGTTACTAAATTCCTTTATTAAATTATTACTTAATTATTTTTATTATTCTTGCCATAATGTCTTAGTGACATGACCTTTAATTGCAAAGTAATTCATAATTCCTTAGTGAATTTAAGATTAGAATTAAGCTTTACAGTACAAGAATTCTCTTTTTAAACTATTGATTTTGTAACAAATGTAATTGGTTTCATGATCTGCATCTATTTCTAGACTACAATATCATGAATTTCTTATCTCAAGCATTCGTAAACTCCACTTCCATTTCAAAATACGAATCATAGAACATTTTAAAGTTGATCAAGCAATAAAAAGAATTAAGCACATATATGAGAAAAATAATTAAATAAACTCATTCATATAACTAGAAATCAAATTAGAAAATAAGAGTTTCATCTTCTTACACTCATCCCTAACAAATAGGGTTTAGTTACTCATGACAGAGATAGAAAAGATAGATACTAGAGAAGAATTACAAGAAATATTTATGAACGATACTTGATAAAATTGTTCCAATGGTGTTAGAAACGGTCGTCTCAAAGTTTATATGTTAGGGCGCAAGTCTCCAAACTTTCCAATAGTAAAAAAGGTACCTAAAAAGTGACAAAAATGCGTTTTTATATATTCAGCAGCGCACTACGCGCCCCAGGCGTAGGATTTGCACTTCTGGCATGTCTGGACAGTGTCAGGAATGTCAAAATGTGTCCCAAGTTCAAGTTTTTGCGCTTCAAGCGCAAAGCCTCTTCTTTATGTATATTGCATTTTTATCCTATTTTGAGTCCGAATTTGACCTCGGTGTCTTCATGACAGTTATAATTATGGATCTTAGCTTTAATTTCACTTGGTTTGACTCCAATTAGACATCTACAACTCCAGATATGGCTGAAATTCGTCACATAGGTCATGTTGATTTCTCACCAAAATTCAACACTGCATTAAAACAAGGAAACAATGCAAAATTACGAAAAATCACTACTTAATCAAGGAAATAAGAACATAAATATTTTATTAAATCTAAGAACTAAAATCAACAAAATATATCAAATAACTCCTTAAATTAACTAATGATTAAAGATAGATAAGACTAAAAACAATGAAAAATATGCATATGATGAAGATCCATCAATGGGGGGTGAGTCCTCACTTGTTTAATTTTTTTTTTTATCAATCAATATGTTCTCTTGGATCTTGACTTAGTTTATTTTGGGTGACATCAAAACTAATGCTAAGTTAAATTATGTAAATAATTTTCTCTCAATAATGTTGAGGATTATTTGAATAACATTTTAGAATCTATAAAAATTAAAAATTTAAACCTACATTAGAATCAATTTTAAAATTAAAATCAATTTTAAAATTAAAATCAATTTTAATCTTTAAAAATGTTAGGTTTCAATCATACATTGAAATAATGATTTTCACATATTTTGACCATGGGATTCGAATAAAGCTTTCTTTTTTAATCAAACATGTAAAAATATGTTGATTTGGATCCCTTTGAATTGGAATTATGTCAATTTGAAACATTATTTAGTTTATTCATTCATAAGGCATGTAAGAAAATATGATTTCAATCAACCAATATGTGATGCAAATCACCTTGTTAAAATGTCTTTGAATTGAGTTTAAGTTGATTTGAATTAACATACTAAAGTAATTTGAATTAAACACATATTTTTGTTTATATATATAATTGTAGTTCATCACATTAGTTTTTTCACTTCACTACATAGAAAAACCTTCATCATTCATTTATGAGCAACGAACATCACTTTTTTCTATGAAATTCATTCAACACAAAGTTCTAAGTTGATTTAAGTGATTTTGTTGGTGAGAAATGTAACACCCCGTTTTTCAAAGTGAGGGTGTATTTTTTTTTTTTTCAAAAGAAATTAAAATAAAACAGAGAAAATAAATAAGGAAACACTTTTGGGTAAATAATTAAGTCATAATAATTTACAAGCAGCGGAATAGTTTTTCGAAACATGAGTCCAAAATATTTACACATCAAAAAGTGGTACAGTCTTCCACTTTGAAATAAACACAATTCAAAATAAAGACATATGTTCCCTCTATGTCAACCTAATATGATCATTCTACAAAAACTATACACCCTGAGTGATCTCCACGCGCCCCGTAAGATCCTCCTAACATAGCTCCAGTCAAGCATTCCCATCTACATTCTCATCCGTAGGGTACGAACAGGTAGGATTGTCCTGACTCTCATCTGAGGGCAAAGCCCAGATTTCCACAATAGTTGTAAAGGGTCACCAACCGAAATTAACAGTTAACACATAACATTTAAGTTTTTAAATGCACAAAATACCTTTTCAACTTAGCATGCACCTTAAAAGTGTTTCCATATGCTAAAAATTCATAAACAAGGTTGAAAAATGAAGTTTTTAACAAAACAACATTTCTGTATTCGAATACAGCATCTTTGTATTCGAATACAAGGCTATTTCAGCATTCAGCAGCAAAACAGCATGTCTGTATTCGACTACAACAGTCTGTATTCGACTACACAGCAAGTCAGTGGCAAAACAGCATGTCTGTATTCAACTACAACAGTCTGTATTCGACTACACAGTAAGTCAGTGGCAAAAACAACATGTCTGTATTCGAATACAGCCTGTTGTATTCGAATACACATCAGACAGCAGCAGAAAAACAGCATAATTCAGCATTTTTCAGCTTTTCAAACGGTTTCGAAATCAATCAACACTTACCCACAAATCCAAACAATCAAACTTAGCAATTATAACGCAATCACCACGACATCTTGAGTTTCGAAACAGTTTTGCAATCAATCACACTTACTCAAAACTCCAAAACAAATCACTTAGCGATTATAACACAATTACCACGACATCTTAAGTTTCGAAATGGTTTTGCAATCAAACACGCTATCACACACTTCCCAAACATCCACACTTGGCAATTATAACACAATCACCACAACAACATTAGTTTCGAAATGGTTTTGCAATCTAACATACCATCACACAATTCCAAAACATAGTTCTTAGTACAATCAACACAATCACAATTTGAATCAAACACACTTACACATAGTTTCAAAACATAACACTTAGCAAAATCAACACAATCATAATTTGAATCAAACACACTTATAATACAATTACTACACGGACAAAACCAACCAACAATTCACAATTTACCAAGGTGTAGTCTCTCACGGACAAACACATGTGCAGTCTCTCACGGACAAACACAATTCACCAGGGTGTAGTCTCTCACGGACAAACACCTGTGCAGTCTCTCACGGACAAACACAATTTACCAAAAACGTAAGTCGTAAACATACCACCTATCACGGGTCAATACTGTTTACCGAGGTGCCACCTATCACGGGTCAGCACAACTTACCAAACGTAAATCGTAAACGTACCACCTATCACGGGTTCAGTACTGTTTACCGAGGTGCCAGCTATCACGGGTCAGCACAATTTACCAAAAACGTAAGTCGTAAACATACCACCTATCACGGGTCAGTATTGTTTACCGAGGTGCCACCTATCACGGGTCAGCACAACTTAACCAACGTAAATCGTAAACGTACCACCTATCACGGGTCAGTACTGTTTACCGAGGTGCCACCTATCACGGGTCAACACGATTTACCAAAACACACATAAGTAAACAAGACATTAAGAGATTCCCCATTCTTAAATCTCATTTAACTTAAAACGATTTTCAAAGTAAAACATTAAGCAAATAGACATATTAAGAGATTCCCCATTCTCAATATACTTTTTACTTAAACGATTTCCACAACAAAACATTCAGTAAACAAGACATTAAGAGATTCCCCATTCTTGATACTCATTTACTGAAACGATTTTCAAAAACAAACATTGAGTAAACAAGACCTTAAGAGATTCCTCATTCTTAACGCCCAGTTAACTTAAACGATTTTCAAAACGACATTAAGTAACCAAGACATTAAGAGATTCCCCATTCTTAACGCCCAGTTAACTTAAACGATTTTCCCAAACACACATTAAGTAAACAAGACATTAAGAGATTCCCCATTCTTAATACTCATTTAACTTAATGGTTTTCAAATTCCACGCAAAACAACTCAAACATATTATCAACCCACATCAAAACACATCAATTCATTTTTCCACAAAATCCAACCAAACACATATCAAATTTCATCAGTATCAATTAAGAACACGTCAAACAACGAACACAAATGAACACAATCCACTGCTCAAACACACAAGTTTCATTTACTCAAAATCATACATAAATGAGTTTAAATTCATTTTCCAAGAAACATTCATCAATATAACCAAAACCTAACTCTAAGATTTTACCCATAAAACCTTAGATACCTTTTTTCCCAAATCAATACTCCAACCCTAACGAAATTCGTTTCCACACAACCACAGATAAGGCCCTAAATGCAAACTAAAAGTTTGGAAGGAGCCCTTACCTTATCGTTAGCTTTAACTTCGATTTACGGCACCACGATCAATTCCGGTAAAAACTTTGCTCGCGACGTCGCTTCCAAAATTAGCTCACTAGCACTGTAGTGTAGTGGTGAGCAACTTTCCCTTCTATCTCTTTGCGAAACGAAGCTTAGATCTAGGTGAAACGGGGAGGTTTGTGTTTGAATCCCTAATACCGTTTTTCTTCGTTTTCGAAACAACGGGGAAGTATGAAGCTGAGAAAACCTTGCTCTCTTACCCACTAATCCTTGGGTTTCTATTATGGAAGTCAAAGAAAGAAAAAGGAAGCAAAATCAACGAAGAAGAAAAAGGGAGGAGGAGATGGTTTCTTCGCGAGGCAGAGGAAGAAGAAGAGAAATGTTTCATTCTCTCTCCTTTGTCTTTCTTTCCTTCTTATTTCCTTTCTTTCTAGTTCCTTTTCTTTCTTTTCTACCTCTTTTCCTTTTTCCTCCAAACAAACATATATATATATATATATATATATATATATATATATATATATATTATAACTTAACAAATATCTAGATATTTATTAAAATTACAATTTCATCCATAACCTCTCCAAACCACTTTTTGTCAAAAATATCTATCCTCGTCGCAACTCAAGTGACAGATGCAATTTTCGGCAACCCGAGATATTTTTAACAAAATTGCCCGGTATTAAATCCTTCTTAACGTGAATAAATTATTTTTCGATAAATAATTTTAATCCAATTTCCACAAATATATTTTTGGCATTTAACTCACTTCATACCAAAAACGGGGCTAACAGCCTAAGAAATTCCACACAAAATATCCTTAAATTGTATAATTTAGGATTTAAAAACTACGGGTCTTACAAGAAACTTATATAAGATTCTTTGTATGTGAGTGTTCTAATTTGTGAGGATTGAAAGCATTTCAATTGCAAACTGTTGAAGAAAAAAAATTGATATTTTTTAACTACATTAGGATTTCTAGATTTTCATGGTTCAAGATCGTTAAGCAATGGAGAAGGGGAAAACTTAGGAAAATTAAAAGTTCATGTGTGAATGCTTCAAGATTGATTTGGTTGTTATTTCATGTTAAAAATTAAGATCAAATTTGAAGGATTTCAAATTTGGTGGTTTTCAAGATTCAAAAGACACTCAAGGCATTTGATTTAGAAAGTGCTTAGAAACAGTAAGGCTTGTATGTTCATTTGATTATATTGAAAATTAAAAATAAAAAAATATCACACATTGTGAGGGGACTAGAGTAGGGCATAGACTATGAAGGTGCAAACACTTGAAGAAAGTTTAATTGTGATTCTCTAAGTTGGATTCTTTTTAATTATTTATTCAAGAACTGGTTTGTGTTTGGTGATTTTAACTAGAACAAAGGTAGTACCAATCAGACTTAAGAAATCAGAGGCATCAGTAAAGTAAAGTGCTCAGAAGTAAAATGACACAAGCATATTTATCCTTGTTTGTAAAATACATGTTTTTGATGAAGACAAAAACCAACAATTATGATCAAAGCAACAAGCTCAAAAAGAAGTTCAAATATCTTTGATAAACTTTAAATTCAAACATATTAAATGTTTAAATGTAAAGGTAAATGACACAACCAATAGCTCAAATACATGAAAACCATTCATATTTACATATGCATATAAAGTATTTTCAAAAGTCAAAATTATATTAACAAAGTCTTAAAAGTAATATTTTTGACAAAATACAAAGTTGTATTCGAATATAGCATAGTGTATTCGAATACAGCATAATGTATCCGAATACAGATGCTAAGTCAGAAGCAAAAGCTTCACATTTGTATTCGACTACGATCTGCTGTAGTCGAATACAGACAGCAAGTCAGTAGTTAAACTTTCAAATTTGTATTCGACTACGACCTGTTGTAGTCGAATACAAACATCAAGTCAATGGAAAAAAGGAAAAATTTGTATTCGACTACGTGACTGTGTATTCGAATATAAGGTGTAAATTTTGAATAAATCTGAACGTTACACAGAGGTGTATTCGAATACATACATCTTGTATTCGAATACAATTGGAAGTAATACAATTTTTCAGATCTGAAATGGCTCTAGATCATTGTATTTGTTCGTCAAACCTCTTGGATCAATGGCCACGAATCTGAAGAGATGTTTATGGAGTATAAATACACCAAAACATCAGATCAATCATTACACAATCTTTCAATCAAACCTTGAACAACTTTGAACAAAATTTTTGATTCTTTCACAAGTACTTGCATTTCATTTTCATACCATTCAGAAAGGTTCTCAAAGTACTTGAAGTATTATTCTATTGAAATCATTATACCTCTCTTATATCCTTATTTCAAATCATATTATATCACTTGTAAAAGAAAGTCGTACTTTCTTAAAGTTGCTTAATCTAATATAGTGGTGTGCTATCTTAAAAGTGTTGTTAGAAGTTTGTAGCAGAAATCCCAGGGTGGGAGTTGTACATTTTCTGACAATAAGTGGATTAATCTCTTGTGGTGTGCAAGAAGGCTCGATGTACCCTTGGTTATAAGGGGAACCAAAATAATTCTATTGTGTTCATTTAATTACTGCCATTTACTTATTATCACTTACTATCTTAAAACAGAAAATTCAATTACCATATCGATGAAAACAAGAAAATCTCCTAACACCTAATTCACCCCCCTCTTAGGCGTGCCTCTGTACTTATAATTGGCATCAGAGCAGGTTCAGGTAACTTACTCCTCAATCATTACTCATGGCTTCCGCACAACATGTTTTCAGAGACAATGGCAGTAGTAACAAACCACCATGCTTTGTTGGAGAGCACTATGATTTTTGGAAGATACGTATGCAAGCATATCTTGAAGCACAAGGAGATAACATATGAGATGTAGTTGAAAATGGTCCTCACATTCCAAAAACAGTCATCAACAACAAAGGAAGAAATAAAGATTAAAAATTCTTGGACTGATGATGATAAAAGAAAAGTGTTGTCGATAAGAAGGCTAAAAATATGCTACAATCAACACTAGAAATGGATGAATTTTTCCGTATATCTCACTGTAAAACATCCAAAGAAATATGGGATACACTGGATGTAACTCATGAAGGCACCATTGAGGTAAAATGATCTAAACTCAATACACTGTCACAAGAATATGAATTATTTCGAATGCAGCTCAGGGAATCTATCTTAGACCTACAGAAAAGGTTCTCCCACTTAACCAATCACTTGACGATACTTGGAAAAATCTTCACCAACGATGAATTAAATCTAGAAGTATTAAGATCATTAAGAAGGGTCTGACAACCAAAAGTGACAACAATCTCCGAAAAGAAAAACCTATCCAAAATGTCTCTTTCTGCATTATTTGGAAAACATCAAGAACATGAAATTGAACTTGGAAGGTTAGAACAAAATGAAAGTTAAGAAAAGAAGAGCAAAAACATTGCTCTAAAGACCGAATTTAGAGAACAAATCAAAGACGAAAATTCAGATGAAGATGAAAAGATTACTTTCCTTGTTAAGAAATTTGGTAAGTTTCTTAAAAATGACAACTTTCAAAAAGAAAAGTTTCAGAAAGAAAGATAGTTCTACTTCAAATCAAAACTTCACTTGCTTTGAATGCGGAAAGCAAGGACATATCAAGGCAGATTGTCCAAGCCTTGTTAAGAAGAATGCCATCAAAAAGAAAGACTTCAAGAAGGCATGCATAGCTTAGGAAGACAACGAAGTGAGTTCATCTTCAGAAATAGAAAGTGAAGAATGCTACATGACTGTGTATTCGAATACAAGGTGTAAATTTTGAATAAATCTGAACATTACACAGAGGTGTACTCGAATACATACATCCTATATTCGAATCCAACTAGAAGTAATACAATTTTTCAGATCTGAAATGGCTCCAGATCATTGTATTTGTTCATCAAACCTCTTGGATCAATGGCCACGAATCTGAAGAGATGTTTATGGAGTATAAATACACCATAACTTTAGATCAATTGTTACACGATCTTTCAATCAAACCTTGAACAACTTTGAACAAAATTTCTGATTTTTTCACAAGTACTTGCATTTCATTTTCATATCATTCAAAAAGGTTCTCAAAGTACTTGAAGTATTATTGGATTGAAATCATTATACCTCTCTTATATCCTTATTTCAAATCATATTATATCACTTGTAAAAGAAAGTAGTACTTTCTTAAAGTAGCTTAATCTAATATAGTGGTGTGTTATCTTAGAAGTGTTGTTAGAAGTTTGTAGCATAAATCCCAGGGTGGCAGTTGTACATTTTTTGACAATAAGTGGATTAATCTCTTGTGGTGTGTAAGAGGACTGGATGTACCTTTGGTTATAAGGGGAACCAGGATAATTCTATTGTGTTCATTTAATTACTGTCATTTACTTATTATCAGTTACTATCTTAAAACTGAAAATTCAATTACCATATCGCTAAAAACAAGAAAATCTCCTAACACCTAATTCACCTCCCCCCCCCCCCCCCCCTCTTAGGCATACCTCTGTACTTACATGGTTCACCACCAACTTAGTAGCTACACCCAAACTCTTCACTTAGAAGGATTTAACCACTTATTCGAATCCTTTAATTACACAACATATGACCCTATAAGTTAGTCTTCTCAAAACAACCAAACACCTACAAACTTTTTTAGGAAAACAAACACCTTGACCCTACATGTCAAGTCTTCTCCACGCAACCTAAAAACCCATGCATTGTTGAAGGCAAGTACACCTTGACCCTACAAGTCAAGTATTCTCAACACAACCTAAAAACCACATATTGTTTTAGGAACACTAAAACCTCTATTGGGCTAGGTTACACATTTTTGAAACTGATTGTGTTTTGCTTGTACTATAGCCTCTTTGAGCAAGTGCTTCTCTAGAACTTAAACCTTATGAATTGTATAAATTTCTGAGTTTATGAGTTTGTGCTTTCTTCAGCATTGATTATTTATTTATAGACTAGATTACAATTTCACTTTTGTCCTTGTAAAATATGGATCATATCTTTCTTGTATACAAATTCTGAATGTATCTTCTTGTGAAAAAATATCAGTGTATCTTCTTGTGAATAATTCTCAGTGTTTCTTCTTGTGAACAATATTTTGACCATATCTTATTGGGAATAGTATTTTGGCCATATTTTCTTGTAAACAAAATATTTTTACCATATCTTCTTGTGAACAATATTTTGACATTATCTTCTTGCTAATAATATTTTGGCCATATCTTCTTTTCGCTTTAGTCAAAGATTTTCTTCAATCATAATTATAAATTATATATAATTTTAGATTATGTTCAAAAAATTATTCACAAGAATTTTCCTTCATATTTTTGATTGATTGAAGCAAGAACGAATTTAGGCTCATTCTTGAATATTCATATATTCTAATTCGGCTAAGTCTTTTCTTCATAATGAGGTCTTTCAATCAGAGTCGTTGAACTTCCATTAGAGTCATTGACTTTCTTGTAGGAGGGAGATATTGTGTTTCTTTGATAATAAAAGTCATAGGTAGAATTGTGTGACTTAGAATTAGAGGTTTTGGGAAAATTACAATGTTGATTCATCAAAGTCAATGCAACATTAGAGGCTGTATATCAAAGGCAACATTTTGAGAGTGTATCAATTTTTTATTAGCAATATATGAGATTTGAATGCATGGATTGAATAATCTCTTCAAATTTAATGATAGCTTGATATAAACTCTTTATAGGCATGTTGAGTTTATGCACATTAGAGGCACACTAGGACTTCAAAGGTATGCTTCGTATCTAGTCTTTAGAGGTAGCCTTCAGACCCAGTTTTAGAGCAAATATTCAGACGTGGTTATGAAAGGCATTCTTCAGACCCTAACTTCATAGCCAATCATTAGAGCCAGTCTTCGTAACTTTCATAGGCATATTGCTTTGAAAGGCATATGTTTATAGGGAAATGTGTATGCTTGTGTGTTCCTTTGGTGACTTCCACTAGTGACTTTTTCTAGTAGTTTCCTTTGATTTTCTTTTTCTAATTAGTGCACACTTATTTAAGCTATTAGTCCAAACAAATTGTTCTCATAAAATACATTTGTTAACATCAAAATCACAACAAGAGGAAAACTATCTTGGTTCCAAGAAACTATAACAAAGATGGTCGAACCCGTATACAAATTCGGTATCATTTATCTATCCCTTAATCTCTTTAATTTTTGGAAGTCTTGTTAATGAACTTTTGGGAATCTTTGATAAGAAATTTTCTATTCTTGATGACTTTTTTTCATGTTTGATATTTGAACCTTTCAATGCATAAACTTGATTTGCAAATGTGAGTAAAATCATAGCATCATTAGGTGAAAATTTGATTGTGTACATAACTATAAAAATTTTGTTTTTGTGTAAAATTTAAGTTTGACAAAAATCTAATTTTTACCTAGGTAATTTTAAGGTAATGGTCATAACTTTGGAATTGTGCATAATTTTGGATTGATTTGTTCTTAAATTTCATTACTTCGTTATTGGTGATTTCACTATTGTAAAATTGGGTTGCGATAGTTCTACCCAAAGTACATACTAATTGAGTGTGATTGATTTGAAAAAAAGTTAATAATTACCTAAATAAAATAAGTTTCAATTACTGAATTAAATACTTTGTTGCTTCATTTTATCAAGTCTTTGTGTTCTTGGAAATAATTTTGAAACTGACTTTTTAGTTTGCAACCTAAAATTTTTTGCCCCATCTAGATTACACAAAACAATATATCCATCAAGAACAAAAAATTTTGTTTTACCATCAAGGTCTTTGTGTTGTCGGGAAATAATTTTCTCTGTAAGATGTATTCCATAATAGGTGTATTACTTCTTTTATAGGATTATTGTTTTTTTAGTTACTTATTTTAAATATAATTATATGCTTAATGTTAAGATTTTGTAATTTTTAAGCCAAGCACAATTTAGTACTTATGTTTGTTAAATTTGAACAAGAACTAATGTATGCTATTATAGCACCAATGAAAGAGGAAGACTAGGAAATGAAGGTTGATATAAAAGGGAATAAGTACTTATCACATATGGAAAATATCCCTTCAAATATTATTGAGTTGAACTTTTAAGAGAGCAGAAATAATAGGCACTAGCAGACTAAATCATGTGGTATCAATATTGTTATCTGTATTGGCATATTGTAAAAAAGGAATATTCCTTATTCCTTGGGTCTTTCCTCATTTGATGACACATCTAAGGTTAGCACATAAAGGAAAAGATAGAGTATTATAAATAGTTAATGACACTTTCACCATACCTAAAGATCTCATTTGGTTGCGCCTCGTTCACTTAAATTAATATAATATTTCATTTCCTTCCCTTAAAGATTGAAGCAACGAGCTATATCTCTAGCTGAAGCGTATGGTGTTTGACAAATCACTATTTCTTGTTGGAGATTCACTTAGGTTATTTATTATTTACTCCATTAGTGTTGTAATGAATTTATACTTAAGTTCTTTTATTCATGTGATGCGTAATGGTGCGAATGCATTTTTAACACATGCATGTTTCAAGATTAAACATTTATTATGAGCCTGATCAAATTATGATAGATAATTGTTCATTTATTAGTGAAAAAAATTAATGAATGGACTTCAGGTAGCTAATGTGGTATATTAGTTAATGAACACATTTAAGTAACCCAAATACTTAGACATAAGATTTGGATGAAGGAAGTTAAAGAATAAATTAAACTTCAATACAGTGGATTTAATGATTGGTTGGACATTTGGAAATTTTAATATCATTCTATTTACTCACGTAACTGAAAGGCACACTAGGTTAGTTTTGCACTTAAATATTATAGCATTGTGTGGCATCACTAATATACTTAAGCATAACAAAGAAAGCATAATCCAACTAATCCATTCAACCAAATAAAACCACATTTAATTGTTGATTTTCTTAAATCCTTCGGATATAAGAAATTATTTGTTAATATATTTTTGCCAATAATTCAAATGAATGTTGATAAGATAATTGGAAATTACTTAACAGTCCTCGTGCTAGTGGGAATGATCTCTATTTACCACTCTTTTTCTCGATGACAGTCAGGGCATTCACGTCGGTTGTTGCGACAATAAGAGATGTACTACTTCAACTTCCTTTTTGGTATCAGTAACTCAATCATGTCATTCGAGTGTTTGCAATCATCAGTGTTATCATCATTCAATGGAACCTACAATAATTGGTTGTTTCAATTTCTGATCTTAGTGAAACATGTTGACGAAATTGGATTCCATTGTCTTTAAACTTGTTGTTCGCCTATTTAGCTAGTGTGTGTACTGAAGATGTCGTGATAGGAGAATATGCAAGGAACCTCATAGAGGGTTCTCGACTCCCTTTAAGTGTTGAAATAAGGGTAGGATGTGTTGGGAGTTATTTAGAAAGGTTACTTAGGGTCTAAGCATGGTTACTTGGTCCTTAAGTCACTGAAAATGTGTCTTGGCCAACATAATTCACTTAATGAGTCCGAAATTTTCCTAGTTAAACCAATTTTACCCTAGGCTAAATCAGTCAATTTTGTTGGGCGAGTAAAAATTTGTGGTAAAAATTGGTATGTGTGCACACACGTCATCATACTTGGGCATCACAAAACACGCATTAGACCTCAACTAGCCAAGAACACGTGGCACGTTCGGCTGGGCCATTACGAAAAGAAACAAAATCTAGAAGCCCAAAATTCGTTGGGTGAGTTGGGCCCAACTTTCTTATAAATATGGCATTAATTTTCACTTATACTCAATTCATTCCAACAAATTATCACTCTCTAAAGGTTATGACTTCATACCCTTTCTCTGAAATTTTGTGAGATTTACGTGGTTCTAGGTTTTGGTCCCAGTTCAATTGATTTTTCAGTGTAGTGAGTTTTTACTTAATCTTTTAGAGGAATTAGGGATTTTCATCATAAATCTTGATGAGGTAATGTTTAAATTATTTCTTTAATTTCCTTAGGTTATTAGGATGTTAAGGGTATGTCCAAAATATCTCAAATCAATTTAAAACTTTTTATAAACATTATTATACCGAGTTAGGGTTTTGACATCGTTATTAGGGCCCTGCTAGGGCTAGGTTTGGAAGACATTTATGAACCTTATGTTCGTAAGATAACAATTGTCCTAAGTTGTTATAATGTCCTAGGGCTATCCTAAATTTTATTAAATTATATATTTGAAAACCCAGCAAATTATTGATAATTAGGGTGTAAACATGATTATCGTCGAAGGTGTCACTCAATGTGAACCTTTAAAGGGTTGTAGCTTGAGGATATTTTCTTCAATCTTTTTCAAGACTTAGTAAACAACACAAATGTGGGAGAAAGGCTCCATATGTGTTATGATGGTTAACATTAAATAGTAATATGTGGAGTGACCCAAGCTCTACTAGAGATAAACACCTAATGAGAGCTAAGACTCGTTAGTGACTCATGATGTTATTAATGAGGTTATGCTGACATGGCGTAATTTATCATATGATTGATCTATTAAATACAATTAGAGATGTTTGATATACTTGTTTATGTATTATTTTATCTAATTGTCTAAATGTTCTATGTGATACTTGTATACTCGTGTTTCTTAGATTAAGTATGATTTATTAATCTTTGATATAACGAAGGAAAGGATAATTGTATTAATTAAGAAATATAGAATAAACAAAGGAAATTATAAATGGAATTAATGGCATGTAGTTTATGTGACTTGTAAGACCCATAATTTTAAAGTACATTTTATGTATTTTAGTGTATTTTGGTATTGAACTCGGAGGCTTTTAGCCAAAGTATTAATATTTTGGAGTTTATATGACCAAAAAGATATTTTGATGCCCGATCAGAATTACTCGTCGATAAATAAATTGAAGTAACTGCGGTGAATCTTTTACGAAGAATTTAATGCGTTATGGGTGAAATGGTAATTTAACAAATATCTAGATATTTTGAGATATTTGTTAAAAGTAATTAAAATATATATAAATATATATATGTATATATTTGTTTGGGAAGAGAAGGAAAGGAGATAGAAAGGGAAGAAGGAAAAAGAAAGAAAAGAAAAGGAAAGAAAAGAAATAGAAAAGAAAGAGAAAGGAAGAAAGGAAAAGAGAGAGAAAAGTGAAAACATTTTCCATCTCCTCCCTCTCCCTCCCTGCTCGCGTGAAACATTCTCCCTCCTTCCTCCATTTTTCGTTTTTCTTGCTTCCTTTGAGTTCGAAAATTGAAACCCAAGGCTAGTGGGTGAGAAAGATCAAGTTTCCAGCTTCTTCCTTTCTCCCGGATTCGAAAACGGTATTAGGGATTTCAAAACCGTCAAACACAAACCTCCCCGTTTCTTCTAGATCTAAGCTTCGTTTCACGAAGGGATAGAAGGGAAAGTTACTCACCACTACACTACGGTGCTAGTGAGCTAACTTTGGAAGCGACGTCGCGAGCAAAGTTTTTATCGGAATTGATCGTGGTGACGTAAATGGACGTTAAAGCTAACGTTAAGGTAAGGGCTCCTTCCAAACTTTTAGTTTGCATTTAGGGACTTATCTGTGATTGTGTGGAAAAGGATTTTGTTAGGGTTAAAGTGTTGATTTGGGGAAAAATGTATCTAAGGCTTTAGGGGTAAAATCTTAGAGTTAGGTTTTGATTATCTTGATGAATGCTTCATGAAAAATGAATTTAGCTCGTGTATGTATGATTTTGAATATATGAAATTGATTGTGTTGATTTGTGTCGTCGTATTCGACGTGTTCATGATTGTTAGTTATGGAATTTGATGTGTTTTGGTGTGAAATATGAATTGAATGTGAAAGTATGTTTGAGTTTGTTTTGTGTGGAATTTGAAAACCATTAAGTCAAACGAGAATTAAGAATGGGGAATCTCTTAATGTCTTGTTTACTTAATGTGTGTTTGAGAAAAATCGTTAAGTTAACTGGGCATTAAGAATGGGGAATCTCTTAATGTCTTGGTTACTTAATGTTATTTTGAAAATCGGTTAAGTTAATTGGGCGTTAAGAATGGGGAATCTCTTAATGTCTTGGTTACTTAATGTTTGTTTTGGAAAATCGTTTAAGTTAAATGAGAATTAAGAATGGGGAATCTCTTAATGTCTCGTTTACTTAATATTTGTTTTGAAAATCGTTTAAGTTAATTGGGCGTTAAGAATGGGGAATCTCTTAATGTCTTGGTTACTTAATGTTTGTTTTGGAAAATCGTTTAAGTTAAATGAGAATTAAGAATGGGGAATCTCTTAATGTCTCGTTTACTTAATATTTGTTTTGAAAATCGTTTAAGTTAACTTGGCGTTAAGAATGGGGAATCTCTTAATGTCTCGTTTACTTAATATTTGTTTTGAAAATCGTTTAAGTTAACTTGGCGTTAAGAATGGGGAATCTCTTAATGTCTTGGTTACTTAATGTTTGTTTTGGAAAATCGTTTAAGTTAAAAGAGTATTAAGAATGGGGAATCTCTTAATATTTATGTTTGCTTAATGTTTTGTTTTTGAAAATCATTAAGTTAAATGAGTATTAAGAATGGGGAATCTCTTAATATCTGCGTTTACTTAATGTCGTCGTGAAAATGATTTTTGTGGGGAAATGAATTGTTGTGTTTTGGCGTGAATTGTGTAATAAATTTGTGAATACATTTAAGTTCGTTCTGTGTGGAATTTGAAAACCATTAGGGTTAAACGAGTATTAAAAATGGGGAATCTCTTAATGTCTTGTTTACTTAATGTGTGTTTGTGAAAAATCGTTTAAGTTAACTGGGCGTTGAGAATGGGGAATCTCTTAATGTCTCGTTTACTTAATATTTGTTTTGAAATCGTTTAAGTTAAATAAGTATTAAGAATGGGGAATCTCTTAATGACTTATTTACTTAATGTTGTTTTGAAAATCGTTTAAGTTAGCTGGGCGTTAAGAATGGGGAATCTCTTAATGTCTTGGTTACTTAATGTTTGTTTTGAAAATCGCTTAAGTTAAATAAGTATTAAGAATGAGGAATCTCTTAATGTCTCATTTACTTAATGTTGTTTTGAAAATCGTTTAAGTTAACTGGGCGTTAAGAATGGGGAATCTCTTAATGTCTTGGTTACTTAATGTTTGTTTTGAAAATCGATTTAAGTTAAATAAGTATTAAGAATGGGGAATCTCTTAATGTCTTGTTTACTTAATGTTTGTTTTAGTAAATCGTGCAGACTCGTGATAGGTGGCACCTTGGTAAACGGTATGGGCCTGTGATAGGCAGTGCGTTTATGGTTTACGATTTTTGGTAAGTTGTGCAGACCCGTGATAGGTGGCACCTTGGTAAACGGTACGGGCCCTTGATAGGCAGTACGTTTACGACTTACGTTTCTTGGTGAATTGTGTTTATCCGTGAGAGACTGCACAGGGGTTTGTCTGTGAGAGACTACGCCCTGGTAAATTGTGTTTGTCCGTGAGAGACTGCAAAGGGGTTTGTCCGTGAGAGACTGCAAAGGGGTTTGTTCGTGAGAGACTACGCCCTGGTAAATTGTGCTTGTCCGTGAGAGACTGCACAGGGGTTTGTCCGTGAGAGACTACGCCCTGGTGAATTGTGTTTGTCCGTGAGAGACTGCACCGGTGTTTGTCCGTGAGAGACTACACCCTGGTAAATTGTGAATTGTTGGTTCATCTTGTCCGTGTGGGTATTGTGTTATAAGTGTTAAGTGTTATGTTTTGGAATTTGGTGATAACATGTTTGATTGCAATACCATTTTGAAACTCATGATGTTGTAGTATTGCGTTATAAGCGTTAAGTGTTATGTTTTGGAATTTTGGTGATAACATGATTGATTGCAATACCATTTCGAAACTCATGATGTTGTAGTATTGTGTTATAAGCGTTAAGTGTTATGTTTTGGAATTTGGTGATAACATGTTTGATTGCAATACTATTTCGAAACTCATGATGTTGTAGTATTGCGTTATAAGCGTTAAGTGTTATGTTTTGGAATTTGGTGATAACATGATTGATTGCAATACCATTTCGAAACTCATGATGTTGTAGTATTGTGTTATAAGCGTTAAGTGTTATGTTTTGGAATTTGGTGATAACATGTTTGATTGCAATACTATTTCAAAACTCATGATGTTGTAGTAATTGTGTTATAAGTGTTAAGTGTTATGTTTTGGAATTTGGTGATAGCATTTTTGATTGCAACACTATTTCGAAGCTCATGATGTTGTAGTGATTGCGTTATCAGTGCTAAGTGTTAAGATTTGGGATTATGTATGAATGTGATTGAGTTAGTTTATAAATTTTTGAAAGAATACACAGGGAAATCGATTTACCCAATCGATTTGATGAGTTACAGGGGCCCTGTCTTTCACGAAATCGATTTACCCAATCGATTTTGTAATATGTTTTTCAAAACCATTTAAGAAATCGATTTTCCAAATCGATTGGATTCATTACAGGGGCTCTATCTTCCACGAAATCGATTTGCCCAATCGATTGGCCAATACAGGGGCTCAGTCCTTCTCGAAATCGATTGCCCCAATCGATTGATGTAAGTTCAGAGTTCAATTTTCACTAAAAAACTTTCAAGAAATCGATTTGCCCAATCGATTGGCTTAGTGGAAAATCTTATTTTGAGTTAGATAATTGATTACTCAATTGATTTATCAATGTTTTTGTCAGTTATGTATTACTTGATGGATTGAGAACTTTATTTTGATTTCATTTTTATTTGGCAAGTATGACATGAACTTTTAGCATATGGAAAATCCTTTTAAGGTGCATGCTTAGTGGAAAGGGTATTTTATGCATTTGAAAACTTAAATGTTATGTGTTAATTGTTAATTCCGGTTGGTGACCCTTTACAACTATTGTGGAAATCTAAACTTTGCCCTCAAATGAGAGCCAGGACTATCCTGCCGGTTCATACCCTACGAATGGGAATGTAGATGGGAATGCTTGATTGGAGCTACGTTAGGAGGATCTCACGGGGCGCGTGGAGATCACTCAGGGTGTTTAGTTGTTTTGTAAAATGATCAGACTAGGTTGACACATAGGGAACAAATGTCTTTCTTTTGGGTTGCTTTTATTTCTAAACTGGAAGACTGTACCACTTTTGTTATGTAAACATTTTGAATTCATATTTTGAGAACTTTTTCCGCTGCTTGTAAATTATAAAGACTTAATTATTTATCCAATGGTGTTACCTTATTTATTTCTCTGGTTTATTTTAATTTCTTTTGAAAAAAAATACACCTTTGCTTTGAAAAACGGGGTGTTACATGACTAGTTTATCCTAAATAGTACTAATTGTTATGAAAATGAGTTGCTAAAATTACTCAGAGAGTGGTTCATCATTTTAAAGCCATATACTGAATTTGTGTAGTGAATTTCACTGCCATGTGCATGAGGTTGATTTATTGGGAGCATCCTGACGGGGATTATTGTCAACTCCATGCAAGGTCGACGCCTATCTTTGGCGAGAATTGACTTATAACACTTAGACTCTATATGAAGTTAAGTGGTGTTTTATCTCAATTATTGGGAGGACATTTATGGCAACATGTGTTGAGGAAAAATCCTAATTTGGTGTTTTAAAGATTACAAGCATCTTACATTTTTAAGATTATGATAATCTTTTGAAATAATCTGTGTTTTTTAGTGTTTTAAATATTGACAAAAGATTTTGATTTTAATCTAAATATCACACTCGCAAAAAAGCAAAGAATATGTCAAAAATTGCACATAAAGAATGTTTTGCTTAAAGTAGAAGAAAGTTTTCTTTGTTGAGTTTATGACAAAAAAAAATTCTCGTATTAAACCAAGATTCATCCCCTTAAATGTTTTTTAAGTCAACTACAAAATGGATAATGATCAAATTTTCAGTTGAAGTCATTTAAAGAATAATACATTTAAGACATGTTGCATAGACAAGCTTAAATGAAGAATAGTGAGAGAACATTCATTATGGTATCAAATAAAGGAATGTGTCATAAAGGTTTTGATTGATTCATTTTTCAGTTCCAACATTATTTTCATATTTCATTTAGACCAATAGGAGCAATGCAACTCATTCTTTGACATTCATATATTGTCCCATGATTTTGGAAAAGAACATTATCTTAGTTCTACCACTTGCAAGCACAAAAGACAAAATCGAGTAAATGCAAGTACAAGTGGCCGTTACTGCCTTTTTCCTTCCCTTTTCTGCATCAGAAAGAAAACTTACAATGTTCCCTTGCTCAGATTTGGAGCATGTCTCTTGGTCCCAAAAGTTAGAAGAACATTATCCTCTATAAGAAAACGTTCTATTTGAACTACACTAAAACATGAAGAAACTTCATCAAGAAGATTGCTTTATGAACTCTTGTGTCCAAGAACTCTTTTTTTGTTCAATAAATTAAAGTTTTCCCCGTCTATTTATAGAAATGGATGTTGAACATGAAGAGTAAGAGTCTAAGCTACAGAGCATTAATCACATGTTTCATTCTCAAGTTAATCTTAAGGTTATTTTTATCATACACAACAATTTTAGATCTACAAATTTGAGCTACATATTTCTAAGTATGTTGATACATTTCCTTTGCTTCTCAAATTTGTCCTTGAGTTTTCAAAAGCAACGAACTCATACACTTATTCATATATTTCTAAAATTCTATTAAAGTATTTCCTTTGTGATTGTTAAGAGTGAAGTTGAATTAAGGCTATTTAGACTGAGTTTGTAAGCATGTGGAGGTTGTGATATTACATGTTGTAAACCTATTGAGGCTTTGATAATATAAGGTGTATTAGATCAAGTTGTGATCTAAAGAAATGATTGTAAGAGTGTGTTGAAAAAATGTTCTCTTCAGAAAATAAGAGAAAAATCTCACAATGTGTGAGGACTGGACGTACCCAAAGGTTAAGGATGAACCAAAATAAATTTGTGTGTGATTCTCTTAACCTTAATCTTTTATCCTTGCATATTAATCGCACCACATCAATGCCATGTACAATTTTCATTATATACATCTGATAAAGAATGTTCTCTTTGTTTTAAACTAAAATTCTTATCCAAGTAATAAATTGAGATATTTGTTTTACATTTTAATTTTAAAAGGACACAATTTAAATCCCTTTTTTCTTATGTTATATTATTCTACTTCAACATGGTTAAGTGATATTTGATCTCGGTAACTTGGAGGATATCCTTAGTATCTTTTAGAGGCCTATGTCTACATATATTTAAGACTCCATTACGATTATTAGGCTTGACGTGAGAGCTGATAATTATTATGAGAAATGAGAACTATTAATAATAACCATTAGATTTAATTAACACATAAGATTAAATTACTCACTAAAGATGTTATGTGAATATATATCTTATTAAAATGATTTTGATTTTTTTTGCATATTTATAATGTGATAAAGATTAGTTGTATAGGTTCCATCAATGGGAGAACGGGGTGTCTCAGATGTCGTCAGTGAACCTGTTATCTTCTAGGAGTCCTTCTTTTAACAAAAATGTCTCCATTTTGGCATATGCTTCTTGTTCGAGTACAACTTCTTTGTTGAAGCACTCGATATAGTTTTCCAAGAGTACATCCTTACCTTGAATTATGGCTAATAATATGTCCATCATCTCCAAATGCTTCTGAGAAGCAATAAAGTTGACGATGAACTATCTTTAAAGTTCCCCCATGAGTCGATGAAGTTTCTTCATAGACTCTTATATCATGACATTGCGCCCTTCTCTAGGGTTACCACATAGAACCTTCACTTAATTGATCCCTAGACTCCATATTTTTCGAATATTGTTTCGATATATTCGAGGAGCTCATCTGGGTCACTGGTCCCATCATAGCTATCAAATAAAATAAGTTTCTCTAAAAAAATCGATATTAGGAAAGTTCATATCCTTGTCATGAAAACTTCCAAATTTGCTTTAGCATTTGAGGATATCAGATAGTGTGAATGTGGTTGTGACCTTTGTGATTGTCGACGGGGAAAATGATCGTTAATGAAGAACGATTAAGCGAGCGATGATGATAGGTTAGCACTGGAAACTTTCTTGGTGAATGTTGCCGATGTTCTTGTATGGAAGCTCTTTCTGAGATGATTCTCCGCGATGGTGAATAATTACGACGATGTTGTAGTAACCATTCATACCGTTCTTGGGGATTTTCTCTCTATTGAATGGCATATGGTCTTTAGCTCCGTCCAATGATTGTGAGAATTGTTTTCTCTTGATTCTCCACTCTTCGCATGTAAATGTTATGTTTTCTCAATCATTCTCGATTGATTTCGCACTTAGGTGAACATGTCTTTGAAGGTTGCTATGTCGTTCTGGAAGATGACGAGCCCACCTAAACCAGTCTTGATTTAGGAGGGGAAACCCCGCTTTGATTGAGTGCAAGTGCGAGTTTTCCCCGAAATTAAAATTCATGGAGACGAGTTTGGGGGGTGTTGATATCCACCCCGCACCCGTCCCTCTAGTAATATTTTTGTCATTTTAAATTTTTATATATACATATTCAATACATTTAATATTTTTTTTAAATAATAAAACTTATAATCTTCTCACTATAGAAAAATGAATTATAATTTTTTTTATTATTGTGTAATAATAAATATTTGTTATATTAATTAGAATAAATATGACTTTAAAACACGTTGAAAGCGGGAATAAAGACTTAAATTTCACATTTGATAAGAAACAGATATGTGTAGATTTCCCCTGACTAGGGTGAGGAAGAAAAATCTTTATGCCCGCCCCATTGTCATGTCTAATCTACGCCCAACTCTTCATTCTCGAGGTTTGATGATATATGTAAAGATTCATTTGCTCAAGTAAGTGGTCGTTTGAGAAAAGTGAATGGTAAAATAATATTGATGAAACAATATTATTGGGATCTGCAACAAGAATTAACCAACAAAGCAGAAAATAAACAACTGCATAGAAAAAACGAAAAACGGAGAACGTTCTTGATAAAACTAAAAAACATAAAATCAGAAAACTATAACGTTTTTGGTTTTCTGCAGTTTTGATAAAACAATTTTCTCAATCAAATGTAAGCGAGAATTAAAGAAAGATAGGAGAAGAATAACACACAGATTTACGTGTTGGATCTCAATTGATGAGACATACGTCACGAGCAAGCAAACAAGATTAATCCACTATTAATGATTGAACTTTACAAGATTAAGGTCTTATCAAGATTGATCTTTTAGTATCTTTTACTGTTTATGAACCAACAATACTAGCTTTTTCACTCAATCTTTCTTTCTCTCCCTTAATCTTCTTTTTCTGAATTTCTATAAATCATGAATTGCATATATCTCTCTTAGTTTCCAGCTATTACTGCTACTACAACCCACATTACTTATAGTTGCACAATATTACACCTTTATTTATAGTATACAAAAGCAAACTAACTATAACCACTTATCATAACTAACTTGGCCAAAAGTAGTTAAAACAACCACTAAAGTTTAACTAACTTTCATTAGATGATTTGAGGTACATATTCACAATTCTTCACCTTGACTCAATATCATATCTTGTTGCCATTGTACCAGCTTTATGTTTTATTGAAAATAATCTATTTGAGGCATATCTTCACCAATATAAAATAGTGTAGTGTACCTTTACTGCGGCAGAACAAATGTTTATATAAAATATATTTTTAAGTTTATTGAAGATATAGACATTTATGATCGACGGATTATGTATTGCAATCATTACTTTTGTTTCCTTTTGACATTGAACTAGATTCGATTGTGTATGAGAGTTACCATTGAACGTAGCCATGGGTAAAACCGTATTAGGCAAGAATATATTAGTTAAGAAGGACCCTTGGGCCAATCCATAACATAATATAATCCAATAAAGTACTCATTTTTTTAACACCATCCTTCGCCCAAATGAAAAACACCATTCTTCGACTACTCTACAAAAGGACATTTATGTCATTTGAATAAAACGCGTTGGAGGTAAGTTAGTCACTTGAAAGTTAATATCTAGCATTAATTTGGACATTGTTTGTGACCAATTATTTTTGTTGACAATAGCCTGTGTGGGACCTATTATGTTTCCAAGACAAATATTACAACATTACAATTATAAAATAGGCGAAGTATTCAAACAAAACATTTGTTTATTAAAAATATTCACACGTTATTATACAAGGCTAGTTGTTCGTGGAGATATCAAGTTTACTTGCACTTTAAGTAAGTAATAATATAAGTTCAGACACTACGGAATTGAGATCTACAACTTTTTTGTGTCGTATATGTATTTTCAAAGGTTTGTTTTTGTAAATTATATTTCCAAAGGTTAATTCAACTTGTCACGATTCAAGCATTCACAATTTTTTAATTTTGTTAGAATTAAAGTAAGGATTTTCCAATTAATTAATAGAATTAATCTACGTGAACAATTATGGGTGTTATGAGACAAAAATCGAATCGTAATATAGTATATTAATGGTTTAGTTTAGTTATTGAAAACTACATTTAAATAAAATTCAGTGCAGTTTTGAATTAGTTTAAAATTGATTTATAAATATAAATTACTTTAATATTTTGAATAAATATTTAGTTAAAATCAATTTTAAAATAGTTATTTAAAAAAATTAAAATTCTTTTGATGAA
Source organism: Cicer pinnatifidum (assembly GCA_037974775.1). Lineage (NCBI taxonomy): Eukaryota > Viridiplantae > Streptophyta > Magnoliopsida > Fabales > Fabaceae > Cicer > Cicer pinnatifidum. Next base: position 42,584,570 of record JBBPBR010000004.1, read on the forward strand.
TTTTTTTTCGAAATAAATAAATATAAAAAAATTTCCAATAAATTTTT
>JBBPBR010000004.1:42598682-42714087 GCA_037974775.1 Cicer pinnatifidum
ATTTAATTCGTTTTTATAAACTAACTTTTAAGATGAATAATATCCCATTTTTTGTTTCATTTTACTCAAATAAAACAAAGTCACAACTTTTTTCTCTAGATCAATATTTTTCTCTCACTAATTTTTTTCTACTCCTCCAATTATGTTTCTCTTGTGCAACACTATTTCTATTTTTGATTTATCTCTTTATGATATCAAGAAGATACTAATTTTATGCAACTAACTTTTCTCCTACTTTGGCAACAACCTTCCTCCTTCTTTGGTAACATTTTCTTATTATAAAATTTAATCTACTTGAAGTGTGCAACAAACCTCTTTCTTGCACTCATAAGCTGAAATATTAAATTTGATATTTTTGCACTAAAAACTTAATTGATTTGACCAATTTGAATTATTTTATCATCTAATGATCAATTCTACAAATATAATAAGTAAATGAAATAAAATAAGAAGAAGTTGAAATCAAAACTATAAAATAAAATAAAATAAAATAGAGGGTAAATACCCTATTAAAATCCTATAGAAATAGGTTTATCATGTATGATGTAAGGTTATAGGACATTTTAAGATAATTGTCAAAAATATTCTAATGGTAATGGAATAACTCACTTTGTTGAAGATACGAGAGTGAGAAGGGAATGGGTAAAAACACAATGTACTAAAGATGTTGCAGCAGTAAATAAGTTGGTTAAGAAGCATGTCCCTAAAAATACTGATTTGGACAATGTCGAAATGGAAGGTGCAATGAAAGATATTCAAGATAACAACCGTGTTGTTAATTCTCCTTTTATTGACCATATTCCCAACGTTGAACTAGGTGGCAATACTATTATCTATGAATCTCCCTCATATCATAATTTTTTTGGATAAAAATCAAGACAAAGCTTTCGACTTAGATTCAATTGACTTTGGAGACTTCAAAATCATTCTATAGACACTTCTAAAATCCGAGGTCCAAGCTACACAGTCCTAAAATTTAATTCACGAGGTCTTTGATTCTAACATACCTAATTTAGGTAAATATATCATCTATGAGAGGATTGTCAATACCTAATTATGCATATTGTTGATTCTTGAAGTAATGCATTGTTAGAGAAGAACGATGTTCAAAATAAACAAAGCTCTTCTGATTTGAAAGTCAAATTATACTCATAGTTTGTGGTCCCATGTATGACATATCCAAATGTTATCGTTACTGATGGAAATTTACATCCTATGATTGGTCATGATTTGGAGATTTTGTGGGTTTTTTTAAGATAGAGATCCTAGTGAGACACATCGTTCTACTACTAAGAAAAAACTTTTTATGAATGTGATTTCTAATGCAAGCAAAAAAGAATATGGAGTCTATGTTATATGATTTCAGCCAAAGAGTCTGAAAATCTACATGATTTAATGAACTTTTTTAATATTTTATTTTATCTTTACTTGGAATAAGGTTTATATCCCCACAGCCTTTTCTTTGTTCTTTTTAAAATAATTTTTTAGCTTAAAAAAGAGAGTTACCTCGTTAGATTTGAGACATCATATCAGCTACGTTTGACCGTGAGAAAAGAAAAACATGCGAGAAATAATTTAAGAAAATAATGTACGATAATATTTGTTGCATACTTTTCTTTGTCAATATATTTTCACTTTTGTTATATTAATTGAACTTGTTAAAAAGTTTTTCTCTTATTTTAACAATACAATTCCATACATATGTCATTAAATTTATCTAACAATTGTCTCAAATTCACCTTATTACGAAAAAAGTTGAATATGCAATTGCGTCCAAACTTTACTTGGATATTTGTTTGCTTGTGTGTAGTGTACTTGTCTATTTTACATAATTCATTCCCATATTTATATCTGTGAGAATATTAGCCCGTTATTTGTTTTGTCTTTTGTCTTGTATATTATTATGTATGTATTTTAGACTCCCTTGAAAAAAGATGTCAATTTGCATGGTAATTAGGAATCACCGTGGGAAATAATTTTACTTGATGGGTGATAAAATCTTTCCACATAATTAATTTATATTTTTTACAACAATAATACATGTTCAATAACTTGTAAATACTTATTAATTCATTTCATAGTTAATTGACTTGCAAATACTTAATTAAATCTGTTCATTTTGTGGTTAATGAGTTACTTTGATACTACATGAATTATATGAAAAATATAGTTCTTAAATATTGTGAAACACATTTAATTAACGGGATTGATACAAAGTTAAATGTGATTAATAGGAATGTAATTAGTAGTTAATACGTTAATCAATCATTTTTACATCACAGATCATTTACTTCCTATAGTCCCTATATAAGCAAAAATATGTCATAATTTTTAATTACTTATATTAAAAAATTAACTGCTTTTAAACTATTTAATATTTTTATTCTTAATATATTCTTTATTTTTCAATAATACTTAATGCGAATAATTAAATATATTGACATTAAAAAGAAAAGTTTAATAAATTTAACTCATATTCATATAAAATAAAAAAATTAATTGTATTTAATTAAATTTTTTATTAACTGTGGAAGTTTTTTTTTAATTTATTATAAATAATGATCAGAGAAAGTATATATTGTTTGAGTCATGTTAATATGTGCCATTAAGACACATTTTAAAAATATAAAAGTAAATTTTAAAGATCGAAGAAAATATATATTATTTTTAATTTTTTAAAAATAATGATCGGAGAAAGTATATATTCTTTGAGTCATGTTAATATGTGCCATTAAACACATTTTAAAATATCAAAAGTAAATTTTGTTTAGAGAGTTAAACATACAATTTTTATATTTAAATCAAAGACACGTGATAACATTTTTTTTTTATGATTTGTGAAAACAGATGGAGGGATATAATCGGAAGATCCTAATTCAGCAACAGTATCTAGTGAAGGCAAGTTCGCTTAAAGTGACCCCACATTGTGCTAAAGGGATTATTTGGTAAAACAAACCAACTAATTTAACAGATATATAATATAATTGGGTTTACGAAACAGAGTGAGTTTTCATAACTTGAAAGCGTGTGGGAAAATAAAGAAGAAAGGCATGAGAAATGGAAACAGAGCCAAAGAACCTGCCAGCTTCTGGACTCAAGCAAACGCGCTTCTTAGGAAGAACTTAACCTTCCAGGTAACTCTCTCTCTCTCTCTCTCTGTGTGTGTGTTTTTACTTGATTGATAAAACGTGTTTCTAATTAGAGATATCTAATCTCAGAAAAGAGTGAGAAGATGAAATAGATTATTGATTTTTGTAACTAGTGTTGAATCTTCCACATGATGTGTATGGGCTCGGAATTTTTAAGTAGAAGTCATTTTGGTAGTAAAAAGTGGCGGAGCTTCAAAAAATTGTATGGGAGAGTCAAAACAAATTAAACATAAAAAATATTCATATAATATTTATATATATGAAGTGTAATGAAATTGATCCAATAGTTAGCATTGTTTTTCAAAAATATCACCTTCAAGTGTCAAATTTGTGATGCGATTCTCGCTGAAAATATCTGTTAACCATTGTGATGACTAGTGGGTTGTGGCCTGCCTCAGTCCCCACGGAGCTCCGCCACTGGTTCTAAGTGTGTGAGATTACAAAAACATCCTCAAATACATCTCTTCTTTGTAATTTTATAGACTAAAATGACTAAATTTGAGTATTAAATTATCTAACTAAAAACATTTTTAACGATTAAAATGACTAACGAAATACCTTAGATATGTGTGTTGTAATTTTGATTCATTTATTAACTAGTGTCATAATGCCTCACACATTCAAAAACTAAAATGATTGTTTACTCTTTTATAAGTATAACACATACATACCATAAAGAGATGAGTTAAACCCACTCCAAATCTATGTATCTATAATTCGATTGGTTACCTACTATCGGAGCACTCAATCACAGTTCAAATGTTCAATCATATGCATGAGAGAGTGTGTCGAGAGTCTCGAACGCGATATTGACCAAATTCTTTTATTAAATTTTATAAATTATTATAAGTGACAAATATCTCTTCCCTTATTGGTGAGTTTTGTAAAGATGAGTTACTAGGTTGAATCCAAATATTAAGTATCTAAAATTCCACGAGTCATCTGTTATCAGTCATATGAGTCCTGTTGCAGATGTCCAGTCATGAACATTAGAGAATGGGTCAAGGGTAATGAATGTAGTATTGACTAGAAGTGTTTAACGAATATTTACAAGTGAGAGATATCTTTTACCTTATTAGTTAAATTTGGAAAGATGAGTTAAGTTGAGTCTAAAATTTATGAAGGAGAGTCTCAATCTGCAAATTTATATATCATAATTGATGACTTCTAGTAGAGTAAGAACTATGCTCCCTAACAAAAATGTCATTGTTTTTCAGAAACGAAATGTATTCACAAACATAAGGTTGATATTGATCCCGTTCGGGCTGTGTATATTGATGGTTCTACTTCAAAACTTGCTCAATAATCAATTTGATAAGGCCAAATATAAGTGTGGATGCATTTGTACCAAGACACAAGGGGAACAGTGTCTGGAGAAAGCGTGCGGGGTTCAATATTCGGATTTTGATCAAGTTGGTGCTTGTCCCATTTTTAACCCTCCTGAATGGCCTCCTTTCTTGCAAACACCTGCTCCACAATACCGCGCTGTTAGAACGGATTTTCTCCCATTTTCTGATTTTCCAAATCCCTCCTGCAGAATCAATGGCTCATGTCCCCTCACTATGCTCTTTACTGGCACTAATCAGTCTTTTGGAGAAGGTATATAACAAAATTAAATATATCTATCACCCTTTTAGCCTTAATATGAATAAACTCTCAATTTAGTTTTTCTGGTATTACTTTTCTTTTACTTTGTTTATATAAGTATACATGTTCTTAAAACATACGAAACTTCGTCGTGTTAATCCTGGTGTTAAGATGTTAGGGACTAATGGGATGAATTTTCACATACTTTAGAGACTAATGAGGTGGATTTTAAGATACTTTAGAGAATAAGTGAGAGATAGAATGATATTTGAAGGATTAAATTCCTTCTTTCCACCTTTCTTTTACTTAACTAACATGCTTTTCTGCATAACTGATGGTTCGTTTTGGTGTTACTTCTTTACAAGTTTAATGTCATCTTAATCTCGTTTTCTTGCTTTTACAGTTTTGTCGCGGATTATGATTCCAAGTACCTTTGGTATAGATAATTCGAATGTTATGGGTAGTTTGGCAACAAATGTCTTGGTGAGTCAATAATAATTATTTGATTTTTTTAATCAATTACATTACACTCCCTTTTTCTCTCATTTGAAAATACACACTCTCTTATTCTTGGAAGTAAATTTGTATTATCTTTTAGTGTATTTTAATGTAATTACACTTCTTATGCACATTTTTTCCCTAATTTTGATTCTCAATATCATTAACATATAGTTTTGAAACATCACAAATTTATCGTGACTTTTTTCTTCCGAATTTAATGGCTTTGTGACTGTGTAAATAATGTCTTCTGTTATTTCTATGCGGATGGCGGCGAAACCATCAAAATGTTATAGGGATCGGCATCAGCGACAGAGTTCACCAATTTTCTGGAGCCTGCTTTCTTTTCAGATCTTCCTATTTACTATCTACAAAATCAGTGCGGAAAGAACTCTACATTCTCCATTCCTGTTCAGATATCAGCTACTAGCAGGCAGCAAGGTATGATTTAGAACTGAAGAATATATAATAGGTGTGCTGTGTAGCACATTGAATCTATTAAACGAGAAGGGAATGTATAGTAAAAATAAGCACATAATAGCTAACTTGTATGCTTTGAATTTATTTTTTGGGATAAAATAATTTAAGTTCTTGTCTTTGGTGTGAAAATCTAATTAAAGCTAGTAGATTACGATAGGGGTCGACATGCCTATCAGGGATAATGCAGGTCAATTTGTTCTTGCGAAAACTGCTTGGTGTACTACCTCAATTCCAGTATCAATAGGTGAAACTTGGGGTATTTTTTCTGCTTTGCATTGGTGCGGGGATTTACTCATGGTCAATGTCGTGTCATTTTTGTGGTCGCCTCTAAGCTGCTAGCTGAGTGTCCACGCCGCATAATCTTTTGTATCAGAGTACGATCATACTATTCCTAGTTTTGAAGCTATCCTTTAATCCAAACCGAACTTTGTTGTTAGGTCTATTAGGCGGCAAGCTAATACGGTTTCTTGTTTATCAGCTTGAACGGTCATATCTATGTCTAGTTGCCATTATCTAGTTATTATGTTCCTTCATGTATTGCAGAAGTTATTGCCATTGAAATGAAATGAGTTTTTCTAGTAAACAACACTTTCTTAAGAATAATACTTATCTCGGTTGAAAAGTTCCTTAACGTTAAAATCTATTCAATATAGGACTAAGATGAATTTATGACAATAATATCATAAGCACAAGAAATAGAGCTAGTTACTCAGAATTGAACTTTGGGTGATGTCAAATACAAAAATCAAACTGTTGTCTTTGTGTGTTTTGTTTGTGTGAGGTATGATTTTGTCAACGTACTGGTCATAGATGATATAATTTTTAGGGGGGAAGTTTAGCTATAAGATCATTGTACCTTTCTCAAATAAATTGATTGCCATGTTCCTTCTGTGATGACTTAATGTCCCATCGGAAATTTGCAGAATTGAAACCGTAAAAAGGAGTATAATAAGATATTTGTGTAGGCATTGTCAAAAGGCCAGAATTGTAACTTTTGTGATGCATTAGAAACACTCTTACAAGGATAGTAGCCTTGTGGTCAATAATGCTCCTACAAAGTATGTTGAGTATGTTTCTATAAAGTATGCAGATAATTTTTTTTACATATTCTCATGATTCTTTATGGGTAGGTTATGCTCAAACTTGCATCTGATGTCTAGAATGTTGTTACTAATTCAAGTTTTTTATTTTCCACTGGATATAGAAGTAAGATGTGCTCAGACTTTGCGGTTATGGCGTAATAGTTCTTCTGAAGTAAACAATGAGCTATATAAAGGTTATAGAAAAGGCAACACAGAGAGGAAGATCAATGAGATAACTGCAGGTAGATATATCATTATATCATTACATTTTACATAAAGTGTCGAAGGAAATACTTATTTTCATTTTGTTTTGACAGGTTATGATTTTCTAAACTCAAATGAGAATATATTTAATGTCAGTATATGGTACAACTCAACCTATCAAAATGATACCGGCTTTGCTTCTATTGCATTGGCACGGATTCCTCGTTCTGTAAATTTGGTATACATCCAAACTTTGTTTTTAACTTATACATTCTCTTCATTATAATTACAATAATTCATATAACATTATGAAACTAAAAATCTCAGAATTAGTATATTAAGATACTTAATCATTACTATTTCTCGAATGCATAATTTGAATGGAAGTAGTTAGCAGAATTATAATCATGACGATACCTGACTGGCAATCAGTTGCTGTATTTTATACTTTAACTCTAAACTTTCTGTAAACTTAATCTTTGTTACTTAGACATTGAATAATAGTGATATCCATTGATATGTATTTCCCACTTTTTGTTTCAATCATATTTGGGTCTGATTTTGTGCACCTGATAGATTATGATGCAGAGGCAGCACTGCTTCAGAGGATTCAATTTTGATTATAACTTACATCTAGTATCTATATCCTTGCAGGCATCAAATGCCTACCTTCAGTTTCTCTTGGGACCGGGTACCAAAATGTTGTTTGAGTTTGTAAAGGAAATGCCGAAACCTGAAACTCCCGTTAAATTTGATTTGGCTTCTCTTTTGGGTGGTCTCTTCTTTACATGGGTTATCCTGCAACTTTTCCCAGTAAGTACTTAAATATGTGAGTAAACATAATTACAATAAACTAAGTTGTTTGTAAAATAAAATTACCAGAAATGAGAGGAAATTGTTGGCATTGCTTGCAATTCGGTTTACATGGCTAAATTTTTATTTTTGAATAAAGCCTCGCATATGCACTTCTTTGAAAAGTGCTAGCAAAAATCACACATTCCCAAAATGGTAGGACTTATATGTAATTTGACCAAATAAGAGAGGGAGCATTAGAAAGAGAGTGTTAGAGTTAGTGTTGTTAGCAATTCTCTTACTCTCCACGTAATACTCCATCAGGAATGAAATATAAACAAAATTAACTCATATTTCTTGGAAATATATGCAAATATTAATAACTTCTCTCCTATTTAATGACTATCTCTAAATTACCCCTCATTTAATATAACTTTATTTTTCGACAGCTCAATTTATTAGTTATAGAGGGTAATTTAGGAAATGGACTTAATTTTTTTATTGAGATTGTATAGATTAAATGTGATCAACTATATTTCTTAATATGTTTAATTTGATCTATTTTTGCTTATAATTCCAACGGGAGTATCTCTGGATGTGCTTAACCATGTAAATCTTCATTCTGGATTTGCTTTCTTGCACATAGAACTATTGATTTAAAGTGTCCTTGAATGAGTGGTCCAGTAGTATGAGTTTGGACATTGAAGGAGTATCCAGGGCTTGATCCTTGCTAATAACAATTCCCATCCTCTAACAAATTAACCACCGACAATTTGCCTATAAAAATAATAAGAAAAACAATTGATTCAAACTCTGGTCAACAATTTTATCTGATAATATTTTGTTAACTCATAATACTTTATTTTCCTTCTAAAAAAAATTAAAACTTTATTTTCTAGTTTATTTTTCTGAACATGTGTATTCATTGATGTAGGTTGTCCTCACATCACTAGTTTATGAGAAGCAACAAAATTTAAGAATCATGATGAAAATGCATGGTCTCGGTGATGGGCCATATTGGATGATTTCATATAGTTATTTTCTTGCCATATCAATTATTTACATGCTTTGTTTTGTGATATTTGGCTCAGTCATAGGTAAGGATGCAACCAGTTAATTGTTTTCTTGCTTTCTTTTCCTTTTTGGCATTTTCCATTTCCCCTCAATTCAGCTGTTTTTTTTTTCAGGACTAAAATTCTTCACAATGAATGACTACAGCATCCAATTCGTGTTTTATTTCATCTATATAAATTTACAAATTTCGTTGGCATTTTTATTGGCCTCCCTGTTTTCAAATGTTAAGACCGCTACAGGTTTGATGAATGATGATAGATAAGCTATGTTACAAATATATTTTTTTTGTCAGATCCAATCACTGACTTTATCTTCTTCTTATGTAATGGCAGTGATTGCATATATAGGTGTGTTTGGAACTGGGCTATTAGCTGGTTTTCTTTTCCAATTTTTTGTTGAAGATACATCGTTTCCAAGTAAGTCAAATAATTGAGAAATGAAGTGATTATTTTGAATTGGCGCTTACCACATATCATGATATTGTAATTTTTGGCAGGGACAATATTGTTGATTATGCTGCATTGTCATTGATGCTAATAACTATAGCCTTATTCATTATAAAACTTGTTTTTGTTCCGAATGAGTTTTTGGAAACATTACAATCATTGTTAAAAGGTTAAGTCTTTGACTGTACCTAAACTAAGTACTTTTGCTACAAATTTCTTTTCTATAATTTCCCTTAAAAAATTTCTTAACCTCTTTTAGAAACCGCAAAAGGTTAGAAACAAATGGTGTCACGACCCAAAAATTTAATGTCGTGACCGGCGCACAAGCTATACTCCTAGCCTGGCAAGCCTATCAACTAACTTAACAATTTAAACAACTAAATCGCTTTCTAAACATTTAAAAATATATATATGCTTTTTCTCGAAATTTCGACAGAGTATCCTCTGTAACTTCAACATTTCCAAATTTATGAAATCCCTGTCAAATTTTCAATCCAGTCACAATTCAAATAACATAATCAAGTTTCTTAATACACTTTCCAACTGTTATTACTAATTTAAAAATTAGATAATTCTAGAACCATGTAGAATTCCATGTAAGAATCTAGAAGTGTTTTAATTGTGGGAAGCTCCTAGAAGTCACTATTAATTAGGAAGCTCCTAGAAGTCACTATTAATTAGGAAGCTCCTAGAATGCGGTATTAATTAGGAAGCTCCTAGAATACGGTATTAATTAGGAAGCTCCTAGAAATATGTCTAGAGTTTTCTATTTGTACCTATAAATACCTACTTGTACTTGACATTAAGCATCAAGCAAATTGAGAGTTTTCTATTAGAAATACCTCTTTTCTCTAACAAAGTGGTATCTAGAGCTTGGTTGTGAGAGTTGAGAAATGGCGACTCGTGATTACACTACTTTTCACTTTTCTCTTCTAAAGAAAGAGAATTATGAAAAATGGTGCCTTCGTATGAAAGCATTGCTTGGCTCTCAAGGTGTATGGGAGATTGTTGAAAAAGGCTATGATAAGCCACAAGATGAAGAGGCATTGTCTCAAGTAGCGAAGGAGGCTTTGGCAAAAACAAGGAAGAAAGATCAACAAGCTCTTACTCTCATTCATCAATGTTTGGATGATTCTATGTTTGAGAAGGTTGTCGATGCTACAAATTCAACGGAAGCTTGAAAGATTTTGGAAAAATCACTCCAAGGCATTGACAAAGTGAAGAAGATAAGACTTCAATCTCTAAAGGGAGATTTCGAAGCTTTGAAGATGAAGGATACCGAATCAATTTCAGATTATTGCTCAAGGGTGAAGACAATTGTTAATCAAATGAAGAGATATGGAGACAAGATAGAAGATGTTCGTGTAGCGGAGAAAATTCTTCGTTCCTTGACTCCTAAATTTGATTATGTGGTATGTGTTATTGAGGAATCGAAAGATCTTGATTCAATGTCCATTGAGGAATTAGAAGGTTCATTGCAAGCTCAAGAAGAAAGAATGAAGAAAAGGCAAGAGGAGCCATTAGAGCAAGTTCTCAAGATCAAAGCTTCGTTGAAGGATAACAAAGGCTTCAATAGTCAAAACGGACATGGACGTGAACAAGGAAGAGGACGAGGACGTGGTCGTGGCCAAGGAGGAAGAGGAAGAGGTTTCAACCGTGAATCAAACTACGAAGAAAGAAGTCACTCATCACCAAGAGTTCTTGGAAGAGGAAGAGGTTATGGCTATAATCAAAGTGAAAGGAGGTATGACAAATCTAAAGTTGAATGTTATAACTGTCATGAATTTGGTCATTTTTCTTGGGAATGTCGTAATGCTCCTAATCAAGAGGAAGAAGAGGCTAATCTTATTGACGAAGATGAAGAGTCAACTTTGTTGCTAACACTCAAGGAAGAAGAGAGAGATGCTAATAGTTCATGGTACTTGGACAATGGTGCAAGTAACCATATGTGTGGATGCAAAGAGAAATTTGTGGAGCTTAATGAAAAGATGAATGGAAATGTTTCCTTTGGAGATTCATCAAAAGTGAAAATTGAAGGAAAAGGTACAATTCTAATCTTTTCTAAAGATGGGAGCCATAAGTTGATTAGTGATGTATACTATGTTCCTAAATTAAAGAGTAATATTTTGAGTTTGGGTCAACTTCTTGAAAAAGGATATGAAATTCTCATGAAAAATAAATATCTTTGGCTTAGAGATCAAAATAACAATTTAATTGCTAAAGTTCTTATGTCAAAAAATAGAATGTTTATTTTGAACCTAAGAACTATTGAAGCAAAATGTTTGAAGATGAGTGTCCAAAATGAAGCATGGCGTTGGCATATGAGGTATGGCCACTTGAACTTTAGTGCACTTCAAATTATGGGAAAAAAGGGTACGGTGAAAGGGATGCCCTCAATCAATCATCCAAATCAATTGTGTGAAGGTTGTCTTCTTGGCAAGCAAGCTAGAAAAAGTTTCCCTAAAGAAGCCACATCAAGAGCAACTAAGCCACTGCAACTTGTGCATACTGACTTGTGTGGACCAATCAATCCATCTTCATTTGGTAAGAGTAAATATTTCATTCTCTTTATTGATGATTTTAGTAGAAAAACTTGGATTTATTTCTTAAAACAAAAATCAGAAGCTTTTGTTGCTTTCAAGAACTTCAAAGCTCTTGTAGAGAAAGAGAGCGGTCATGAAATCAAAGCTTTGAGATCTGATCGAGGAGGTGAATTCACTTCGAAGGAGTTTAATGAATTCTGTGCAACTCATGGAATTCGTCGTCCATTGACAGTTCCAAGATCTCCGCAACAAAATGGAGTGGCCGAGAGAAAGAACAGAATTATTTTGAACATGGCAAGATGCATGCTAAAATCCAAAAGGATGCCAAAAGAGTTTTGGGCTGAAGCAGTTTCTTGTGCGGTCTATTTGGCAAATCGCTCTCCAACTTCAAATGTCAAAGACCAAACCCCGCTAGAAGCATGGAATGGAAGAACGCCTAGTGTTAATCATTTGCGCGTCTTTGGGAGCATAGCATATGCACATGTGCCACAACAAGAAAGATCCAAACTTGATGATCGAAGCATCAAATATGTCTTTGTTGGCTATGATCCACATTCTAAAGGTTACAAGTTGTACAACCCATGCAACAATAAGGTAATGGTGAGTCGTGATGTTGAATTTGATGAAGATGCTACATGGAATTGGGAGGATCAAGAAGAAACAAACTATAATTTCCTTCCATATTTTGAAGAAGATCAAGAGGCCACAACACCAGTTTAAGATGCAACTCCACCTTCTTCACCTACTTCTCTAGATGAAAGTTCAAGCGAGAGACCAAATAAGATGAAATATATAGAAGACATTTATGAAAGGTCAACTGAAATTACTCTTGACCTTGAAGAGTTATATTGTCTCTTGGCGGATAGTGAGCCATTAAATTATGGAGAAGCAATGAAAGATAAAAGGTGGAGACAAGCCATGGACGAGGAGATCAAATCAATTGTGAAGAACAACACTTGAGAATTAGCAACTCTTCCAAAAGGCCATGAAGCAATTGGAGTCAAATGGGTGTACAAGGCTAAAAAGAATGCTAATGGAGATATTGAAAAATACAAAGCAAGACTTGTTGCAAAAGGCTACAAATAAAAACATGGAGTTGACTATGAAGAAGTTTTTGCACCAGTTGCTCGCATGGACACTATTCGTTTGTTAATCTCTGTAGCAGCTCAAAATAAGTGGAAACTTTATCAACTTGATGTAAAATCGGCATTTCTAAATGGCTATCTTGAAGAAGAGGTCTATGTTGAGCAGCCAATGAGGTACGTGATTAAAGGACATGAAGATAAAGTTCTGAGATTAAGAAGAGCGCTGTATGGATTAAAGCAAGCACCAAGAGCATGGAATAGTCGCATCGACAAATACTTCCAAGACAATGGGTTTGCTCGTTGTCTCAATGAATATGCTCTTTATGTTAAAATTTGTGATAATGGAGATATTTTGATTGTTTGTCTTTATGTGGATGACCTTATATTCACTGGGAACAATCCAAGTTTGTTTGAAGAGTTCAAAAAGGCCATGGCGTTTGAGTTCGAGATGACTGATATCGGGCTCATGTCATACTACTTAGGCCTAGAAGTAAAGCAATTGGAAGAAGGTATATTTATTTCTCAAGAAAACTATGCAAAGGAAGTTTTGAAGAAATTTAAAATGTTTGATTGCAATCCGGTGAACACACCAATGGAGAGCGGATTGAAGTTGTCAAAGTTTGAAGATGGACAAAAGGAGGACCCTTTTTTTTTCAAAAGCCTCGTTGGAAGCCTAAGATACTTAACATGTACAAGACCTGACATTCTATATGCGGTTGGAGTAGTGAGTCGTTTCATGGAAGCTCCTACTACTACACACATGAATGTCACTAAGAGGATACTTCGTTACCTTAAAAGTACGCTTGATTATGGACTATTTTACTCTTCTTCTAATGATTTTAAATTTTTTGGATTTTGTGATAGCGACTTTGCGGGAGATATTGATGATAGAAAGAGTACTAGTGGCTTTATATTTTTCATGGGAGATTGTGCTTTTTCATGGAGCTCAAAGAAGCAACCTATTGTCACACTTTCAACATGTGAGTCAGAGTATGTAGCAGCAACATCTTGCACTTGTCATGCTATTTGGCTAAGGAGATTATTGGAGGAACTTCATATACCACAAAAGGAAGCTACTGATATTTATATAGACAACAAGTCGGCACAAGCACTTGCAAAGAATCCAGTGTTTCATGATCGTAGCAAGCACATAGACACAAGGTACCATTTCATTAGAGAATACATTGCCAAGAAAGAAGTTGAGCTTAAATATGTGAAGACTCAAGATCAAGTTGCAGACATTTTTACAAAGCCGTTAAAATTTGAAGACTTTCAAAGGCTAAGAGCAAGACTTGGAATGAAGAAGAAAATTTCAAATTAAGGGGGAGCAATGTTATTACTAATTTGAAAATTAGATAATTCTAGAACCATGTAGAATTCCATGTAAGAATCTAGAAGTGTTTTAATTGTGGGAAGCTCCTAGAAGTCACTATTAATTAGGAAGCTCCTAGAAGTCACTATTAATTAAGAAGCTCCTAGAATGCGGTATTAATTAGGAAGCTCCTAGAATACGGTATTAATTAGGAAGCTCCTAGAAATATGTCTAGAGTTTTCTATTTGTACCTATAAATACCTACTTGTACTTGACATTAAGCATCAAGCAAATTGAGAGTTTTCTATTAGAAATACCTCTTTTCTCTAACACCAACAAACTAAATAGACTTTCTAAACTCCAAAATAGCTGCAAATTTCATAGACTCAACAACTGTTACAAAAAAATGGTCCTCGATCAAAGAGGCCTACCAAAAAAAAGAAGTGTGTTGAGACTTGAATCACATAATAGATTCCTACTCAGCTGCTTGCGAATCTGACAAAAAATAAGCCACATAAAGGGTAAGTCACAAAGACTTAGTGAGGAGACAACAACCACCATCAATTGGAAGGGAAACACAAAAGGCACAAATAACTGTTTAATTGCTTGATAAGAAATATTAAAAATTCAGTGAATAACGAAACGAAATCAAAATGAACAATCTTAAAATCATTATAAAAATCAAACAAGTAACAATACAAATTTTTAGAATCAAGAGGCGGCTTTATCTCATTGATAGCCCTTTCCTCCTAAGGGTGGCCTTTCCCTTAGGGGCGGCTCCATCTAACGGATGACCCTCTCCTCTCAATCCCGCAACGCATCATCACGTATCAATTTGGAAGCTTACAACTCGTTGATAGCCCTCTCCTCCTACGGATGACCTCTCTCGTAGGGGCGGCTCCATCTAACGGTTAACTTTCCCTAATCAACACGTGGTAACTAGGTGCACCTAACGCAGTTAACGATTTAATAATTATAACAATGATTTCCCAAAACACGCGTTTAAAATTATTTCATCGAAATTCATGAAAAATATATTCAATTTCATAACAAATAAATATTTAAATAATTTAACTCATACGTAAATCCAACAAATAACATATTATATAGCAAAGACCATTAAATTAAATAATTGACGAAATTGAGATAAAATTCAAAGGTTGTGTTTCCCAAAATTTTCAATAAATACTTTAATATAGAAAACAAGTAAAATAATAATAATAGCAGTATAAAAATATATGACGATGATCGTCGTCAACTCACAGCTATGGAGAATCGTCTAACTTTGCTCTCCAACTACTCTCAGAGTAGCCGGCAGGATCTCAGCGGACAAATCTGAGCATCAAGAATATTTCTAAGACTTTAGAAAAATTATTCTAAAGTTTAACTAGCTCTAGGAAAACCTAAAAATCATTTAAATATACTCTAAGCACAAAATAATATTTTTACTCAAATCTACCTTTTTCTATAAATTCACACTAGAATTAGAGTTGTGTAATTACCTCAAAGAGTTTCAATCAACAACTCTCATGAGATGGATACCCCTTTTCTCTAGAGCAAAACCCTAACTCAAAAATCCTAACCAATAGCGTTTTTTAATGGTTGGGAGGAGGTTAAATTCATTTTAATAATGGTTGATGGTTTGGGTATTATAGAGAGGAGAGAATCAAGGAGAAGGGAAGGAAAAAAAAAAGAACCAAAAATGGGGGGAGGGGAGGTTGCTGCCGAGGAAGAGGGAGAAGGAGAGAGAGAAAAATGAGAAAAATGAGGGAGTGAGAGAGTGAGGGAGTGAGATGGAAAGAGAGAGAATGGGTGGGGTTATTATGTTTTTTATTTATTTATTTATTATTATTATTATTATTAATTAATTATTATTATTATATTATTATTTTTTTCCTTTGGAAAAACACGGACGTAACAAATGGTTTAGTGCACTCTGATGTAAAGTTTTACTTGTGTCCTCTACTTTTCTCGACATGTTGTTGTCCCCCTTAAGCATAGAATTAATGAAATTCATTTCAGGGGAGCACCAACTTCTCTCTAAAATACAATTTCCTTGACCGCTACGCACCGCTATCTGGGATTAACTACCTAGTTTCTGCCTTGCCATTCACCCTATTCTATTAGCTTATTGAGCCAATAGATGGAGTTTTTGTGAATTTATTTGTTTCTTGTGTTTATCATTCAAACGAGTGGCTACGAGTAGGAGTATAAGACTAGTAGTAATTGGTTTGAATAAAATGTTTGTTTCCTTGTATAGGACTAGTAGTATTTGGACATCATGAGGAGAGTGGGGATGTTATTTTGATAAAATGTTATGTTTCCCTATATTTCATTTTCTACAATGGTATTGTGTTAAGAATTTTTATCTACTTGCATTTCATGTCAGACATATTTTTGTGCCAAGTGTTAACATGTTGGCTAACCATTCTTTTGATATTTTGATTGCTTGTACAATTTCTTCAGGAGGATGGATCATTTTTATGGAGTTATATCCAGGGTTTGCTTTATACCGTGGGTTATATGAATTTTCACAATATTCTTTTAGTGGAGATACTTTGGGTACTCATGGTATGAGGTGGGGAGATCTCAGTGATAGCTCAAATGGCATGAAAGAGGTCTTGATTATCATATTCGTGGAGTGGCTATTAGTTCTATTCTTCGCTTATTACGCCGATCAAGTTTTGTCATCAGGAAGTTGGAAAAGTCCTCTTTTGTTCTTGAAAAGATTTCAGAAAAAAACTAGTTCATCTTTTTGGAAGCCTAGTATCCAAAGGCAGGGATCTAAAGTTTTTGTTATGACTGAGAAACAAGATATTCATCAAGAGGTGAATTTTGCATGCATTGCATATATGTACTCAGCATTTTGTATTTCCATTGATTTTAGATATGAAGAAACCTGATTCCATCATTTGGTGATTTTCATTCACTGGTATTGGAAATTTACTAAAGGATGCTGCCTCAGTGATGTGTTACTTTTTCTTCTTTTACTCTTTAGAAGGAGAAGGTGGAGCAGCTGCTACTTGAACCAACTATGAATCATGCAATTGTTTGTGACAAACTGAGAAAAGTTTATCCAGGGAAGGATGGTAACCCAGAGAAATTTGCAGTGAGAGAGTTGTCCCTTGCTTTGCCTCAAGGGGAATGCTTTGGAATGCTTGGTCCCAATGGTGCAGGGAAGACTTCTTTTATCAACATGGTTGGCTTAAGTTTATTTTCAATATCAATATTTTTTTTTTCCAATCATTCGTTGCACTTTTTTCTGCAACACTTCCTTACTCTAACAAAAATATAATTAGGATTTGACGGATTCGTTCAGTTTGCACGAAATTATTGGTTTTTATCAATTTATTCCCTAAAATAGTTAATATTCCAAAATAGTTTCTTAAATTGATAACTTTCGATCATATTAGTCATTTTGGACCTGTCAATTTATGTATGAGAGTAAACTATCATTTTGGTCCTGAAATTGTAAGTGTCAATCGATTTGGGACCTCAAATTTACGAAATATCAAGTTGCTCCCTCAAATTGTTCAAAGTCAGGAAAAATGCTCTTTCTGTCAACTATTTTATGGAGCTTTTTCCCTACGAGTTATAAAGTTTAAGGGGGCATTGAGTGACATTAGACAGTTTGAGGGAGCAACTTGACATTCTGTAATTTTGATGTCCCAAATTGACTGACCCTTACAATTTCAGGGCCCAAAATGATAGTTTCTTGATGTATGAATTAACTTAAGTACGTTCCTATTGGTTTCCTTCACTATGTTATATGACACTCTTTTAGATTACTCAAATCTGTGATTTCTCTGACTGATATTTTCCTCAATTCATAAATCAAACCATCTTGTTCATACAGATGATAGGTCTCACAAAGCCAACCTCTGGTACAGCATTTGTTCAAGGTCTTGACATAAGAACTGATATGAATCGAATATATACTAGCATGGGTGTATGCCCTCAGCATGAGTAAGCTGGAATTTCCTCTAGTTTATCTGTTTTTCCAATTTTTAAATTTGTAACAGTTGAGGAATTGTTTATAGTTTTTTTCCTTTGGTATGTTAGTTTGCTGTGGGAAGTCTTGACAGGACGAGAGCACCTACTCTTTTATGGCAGGCTTAAAAATCTTAAAGGTTCTGCCTTAACACAAGTAAGTTGAAGTTGATATATCAATGTGGCCCAAACCTTTATGTATATATTAAAAGTACAGTTATGTTTTAAAGATGTATTGTTCTTATTGCATCATTAGTTTAGGTGTCTGCATGTTTGAAAGAAAAGAGAAAAAATATACCATCATTTTCAAGAAGTACTATTTTATTACTACAGTTTCTGAAAACTATCAGTATTTAGTTAGCTTTGCACTGACTTAGAAGTGTAGTACCGTGTGGTCGTTACATTGGTGGTAGAAGGTTTCGACTTCGAAAGTATTTAGTGGGGGAACATTTAGAAAAATAGGTCAGGACTTTATCTGAAACTTTTTCTCTTAATGAAAAGTTCATTGGACAGATGAATCTTTGACAATTATCATTTTTGAATTATTTAGTAATCTACAATTTGTGTAATATCTTAATGACTGAAGTGTGAGTAACACCATTTTGGAGGCACGTGGTGGGGAGTGGACAAATATTAGAGGAAATTAAACAGCCTGCCTATTTCTTTAGACCAGTTTGTGTCCCTTCCCTTACTTGCTTAATTATTTATGTCATATTTTTCAGTTAAGAGAGTATGGATCTTTAGATGACGAGATTTTAGTGTAGACATAAACTGAACCTTTTTCAGTAGACATTTATTTATCAGAGATAAGCAAACATAACTCAGCAATATAATGCTGCAGGAAGTGGAAGAATCTTTGAAAAGCGTAAACCTTTTTTATGGAGGGTTTGCTGATAAACAAGCCGGAAAATATAGCGGAGGAATGAAGAGGAGGCTTAGTGTCGCAATTTCATTGATTGGAGATCCTAGAGTATGTTTTCTTTTCAGTTGAATCTGTTCTAAAAAACTACCTTGCTTTAGAAGATTTATTTCTTATTTTGTAAGGAATAATTTTTTTTAAGGTTGTTTATATGGATGAGCCAAGTACTGGATTAGACCCTGCATCAAGAAAGAACCTATGGAATGTTGTCAAGCGTGCAAAACAGGATCGTGCTATCATTCTCACTAGTACTCTCTCTCTCTCTCTCTCTCTCATTATTTTTGAAGTGTTTCCAAGTTGTTGCATTAAATTATGAGGAGGGATCAAGTTACTTCGCTTAATAACCAATTATAAATATAAGGTTCACCAAATGCTAGAGAGCTTCTCTTGGAATAACTTGATTTCTCCTTTTTATTTATTATGTTAATTATCTTCTTGCCATGAATGAGTTAGATATAAGCTGAAATAATATATCTCTGTAACTTACAAAATTTTCATTTTATTCTAGTCCCTCGTGTTGTTTTCTACGCATCCCTTCTTATATAACCATCCAACATTGTCATATGGGGAACTTTAAATCTCTGACTTTGGTAGCTAATATGTTCAAGTGAAAACAAAATGGTGGTGACTAGAATCATTGTCTGTGATATAACAAGTGACGATTTTTTTTAATAAAAATATTAAGAGCGACTAAAATAAAAGTATATTTTGAGGCATTAAAATATTATGTAATCCTGAGAAATAGAAGCTTAGTTTATTTGGTTTTGTAACAGTATCAATATTCTCTCTTCATATAGATTGATAAATCTTGTTTGCATACACTTTTCAGCACATTCCATGGAAGAGGCGGAAGTCTTATGTGATCGATTAGGAATATTTGTAGATGGTAGCTTTCAGTGCATTGGAAATCCAAAGGAGGTATGTTTACAATTTTGAATTATTATATGCTTTTATCAAAATCAATTGCAAAAGAAAGATTTTCATGGGTTTAGGTTGCTTGTAGCTTACTGAGCCCATCCTAGTTAGGTGAACAAGACTTAATCGCATAGATTCCTGTATAATTTGTTTGAATATATGAAATATTTCTTAGTATCTGGATTCTATGTTAGTATACAGTGCAGATTTTAAAAAATTTATTAGTTGGGATAAGAAAATAATTTATAACATTTTCACACAATAATTATTTATTTTAAAATACATAATCTCATGTCAAAACCCAAAATACTGCAGGTTTTACAAACTTTAATTACCCTTCACATATTTTCATATCTTAAAAATATTGTGTAATTTATTCAGTCATTACTATTAAAAGTATCGATCTATGTTTGTTTAGTGTGTTCAATGTTTCAAGAACAACAAAAATTAGAAGGGTAAAACATTAAAACTGAACTAATTTATCCTCTTTTATTTATTTTAAACCTCTGCATTTACTTTTAAAAAACAATTTATAACTGTGTTAGAAGAGAAACTTGATGTTAAAAGATTAAAAAAAACGCAATCGCAAAACAAGAACACAAGGCATTCAATAACAAAGTTCGGCCAATGATGCTTAAGTCTCTAAATACAGAACAACTGTAGTTCCTTTGTATTAGATTGAATAAATTAGGATCCACATAGTACAAGTTGTATTTAAATACTAAGGTTCAGATTACACCAATATTCCTAAATCGTACCGCGGGAGCTTTTCCCCCTGCACCCCTGTCACCCACTTGTTCGACCGTGCCCACTTACTATTGCTTATGAGCTATATACAACAAACTGTAACACCTATTTTTTATGGTGATTAACAAATTATGAGATTAGTTTGCATTTTCATAATACTTCGTTATTATCATTTTTTTGATTCCTTATTCAAATCAAATAAGGGTTAACATTTAGTCTTCTGTATCAAATTGGTAATCAATCAGATTACACTATTATTATAGAGTATTCATTATATTTTTCTCCTTTATCTAAAACCTATAACCAGATAAAACCCATAACTTCCAAGAGACCTCTTATGTTCATTAATGAGAGAATAGAACATGGACTGTTTTACACTATCGTTTAATAAGAATCCAACGTTTTGTAGTTATTTTAAAATTGCAGTTACAAGATGGATTTACATGCCAATATCAAGCCATTAAACCTTCATGAACTCTTGTTATTGTATGCACTTTCATTATTACTTTAGTTCATTTACTGCCAATTCACATTATTTCCCCTTTTGTATGTACTTTTGTTTTATCATCATAGCTGAAAGGCAGATATGGAGGAACTTATGTGTTCTCAATGGCAACATCTATTGATCATGAAATGGAAGTTGAGAAATTGGTGCAACATCTTTCCTCAAATGCTAAGAAGATTTACCATATCTCTGGTACCCAAAAGTTTGAGCTTCCAAAAGATGAGGTTAGAATAGCTAATGTATTCAAAGCTGTTGAAACTGCAAAGCGAAACTTCACAGTTTCTGCATGGGGTTTAGCTGACACAACATTGGAAGATGTTTTCATTAAGGTTGCACGTGAGGAGGCTCACCCATATAATACTTTATCATAAATTTCATACACATTTCAATGTTAGTCTATACAGGTTAAAAATATTACTTCCTTCAGTCTTAAATATAAGAAAAAGTTAATACATTTTTAGTGTAAATTTAGATCATATACATCAACCTTTTCTGATCCAACTTTTTCTTATATTTAAGGCTAGAAGGAGTATTGCGTGTAAAAAACTCGTCTGTATATAGCTAGTCATATGTATAATATTTATAGTTTGTTCTGTAATAATTTTTGTTTAATTTCTTTCAAATAAAATAATATAAACTCTTAAGGATTTTTATCACTATATATGTCTTCATGAGTATATAATGATCAAATTTATATTGAACACATAGTTATGCGAATAATATTATGCACCGTATTTGTAAAATAATTTTATAATAATAACCAATAAGAATCTAAAATTTTGCCACATCAGTTTTAAATTTTCTAATTGAATTGAAAAGATAAAAATTAGAATAAAATACTATTCCAATTTGTTAGTTGTCTTTGTTCATCTTTTGTTACTGTATTCTCAGATCACATCTTTTTTTGCTGTCTTTGTATTTGTCAATATTGTTTTGTCGTCTTAATATTTTTTAATCTCTACTATCATTCTGTTTGAAGTACATCTTTATCTTTCTACAGAATTATCTTTATCTTTCTTCATGAGCTATGGTTAGAAATAGAAGTAAAATTTATCAATATCTCATGATTCAGTGTATTTTTTCTTCAATATTCCTCCTAAGACTTGTTTCTTACATCAAAATACTTATTCAATTAGCTAAATTATTAAGATAGATCACATATTAAAATGATCCCGATTCAGGTACTTATTTTTAACACAGTTCTGAAAAAATAGTCATTTTTTGTTGGAACATAGAGCCATTTTTTTTTGTTGGAACATAGAGTATGTTATTGTGTGAATTTAAAAATTTGTTGAAATCCCACATTGGAAATAAATATTTTTTGTAAATTCAAGTGAAAAAAGCATGTTTTTTAAAATTGAAAGAAATATTTTTTGTAAATTCAAGTGGAAAGAAACATGTTTTTTACTATTCAAGTCCTTGGAAATAAATTTTTTTCCATGTTGGAAAACTCTCATATTTTGACTAATTTTTAATTCTGTAAATATTAAAGTCTCACATTGGTTAGAAAACATATGTGACTTTGTCTCCATCAATATATAATGAGTTTTAAACTATTGTGGAATGTACACCAAAGTTGGATGTATTTCTCAACTTTCTCTTTTCTATTTTTTATATTCTGCTCGCCTAGTTTTCGAGCCACTTCTCCCCTTTATTTATGTCCCTTCAATATTTTAAAGCGGTTTTGTACAATTGTCCCTTCGATTTTTTAGAGCGGTTGTTATGTTGCAGTCACTTTGATTTTTAGATCGATTGTTATGCCGTTATGTCGTAGTCCATTCGTTTTTTTTTTGCGGTTGTTATGCCGTAAGAGCGGTTGTTATGTTGTAGTTATGAATGATCATAGTACCATATTGAGAGTGACTTTAATCTTCATATTGAAAGTGGCTTTAACTGCCATATTGAAGGTCTAATTCTAGATGGGTTTCTACGGTGCAGTGAAACTCCGATACAATGAATCTGAGTTGTTTTATCCTAGAGACTTCGTATGCGTTGCACAATTTGGGCAGTGCCGTGAAACATCTTAAAGAGAGCGATCTAGTCTGCGACTTAACCCAGTAATATCTTCGGTGACATAAATTGTGATTTTTAAATAGTTTTTTAAACTAAAATAACAATTTTAAGATGTTTCTTTCTGCCATGTCAACAGAAGAGATTATTGAATTTGGTTCTGTTGCCTTTGATTTTGTAAGACCCATAATTTTAAATTATACTTTATGTATTTTAGTGTATTTTGGGTATTGAACTCGGAGGCTTTTTAGCCAAGTTATTAATATTTTGTGAGCTTAAATGCCCAAAAATATATTTTGATACCCCAATTAAAATTATTCGTCGATAAATAAATTAAATTAAGTACGGTGAATCTTTTACGAAGAATTTAATGTGAAATGATAATTTTAATAAATATCTAGATTTTTGGAGATATTTGTTAAAAATAATTAATATATATAAATAAATATATATATATATATATATATATATATATATATATATATATATATATATATGTTTGTGTGGAGGAAAAAGAAAAGAAAATAGAAAGAAAAGAAATAGAAAGAAAGGAAAAAGGAAGAAAGGAAAAGGAGAAAGAAAACATAATCCTTCTTCTTCCTCTGCCTCGCGTGAAACTCCCTCCCTTCTTCTTTCATTTTTGTTTTCTTGGCTTCCTTTTAGTTCAAGAAAAGAAACCCAAGGCTTAGTGGGTGAGAAAGATCAAATTCTCAGCTTCTTCCTTCTTCCCGGATTCGAAAACGGAGTTAGGGATTTAAAAACCGTCAAACACAAACCTCCACGTTTCATCTAGATCTAAGTTTCGTTTCGCGAAGCGATAGAAGGGAAAGTTGCTCACTACCACGCTACGGTGCTAGGGAACCAACTTTGGAAGCGACGTCGCGAGCGCAGATTTTGCCGGATTTACTCGCGGTACCGTAAACGCACGTTAAAGCTATCGTTAAGGTAAGGGCTCCTTCCAAACTTTTAGTTTGCATTTAGGGACTTATCTGTGGTTGTGTGGAAAAGAATTTTGTTAGGATTGAAGTGTTGATTTGGGGGAAAATGAATCTAAGGCTTTTATGGGAAAAATCTTAGAGTTGGATTTTGGTGATATTGATGGGTGTTTTGTGGAAAATGAATTTAACTCATTTATGTATGATTTTGAGGAAATAAAATTTGATATGTTTGAGTGGTGGGTCGTGATGATTTGTGTTTGTCGTATTTGACGTGTTCATAATTGACAGTTATAAATTCAGAGATGTGTTTTGTGTGGATCTTGTGGAAAAATGAATTGATGTGAATTGGTGTAAATTGTGGATTGAATTTGATAATATGTCTGATTATGTTTTGTGTGGAATTTGAAAATCATTAGAGTTAAACGAGTATTAAAAATGGGGAATCTTTTAATATCTCTGTTTACTTAATGTTTGTCGTGAAAATCATTAGAGTCAAACGAGTATTACAAATGGGGAATCTTTTAATATCTCTGTTTACTTAATGTTTGCAGTGAAAATTGTTAGAGTTAAATGAGTATTAAGAATGAGGAATCTCTTAATATCTTTGTTTACTTAATGATTATCGTGAAAATTGTTAGAGTTAAATGAGTATTAAAAATGGGGAATCTTTTAATATCTGCATTTTCTTAACGATTGTCTTGGATGGAGTCAGAGTATGCTCATGCATTTCATTTTTTTTGTAAATCGTGCAGACCCGTGATAGGTGGCACCTTGGTATATAGTAATTTGGCCTATGATAGGCGGTACATTTACGATTTACGTTTTTGTAAATTGTGCAGACCCGTGATAGGTGGCACCTTGGTAAATAGTACTTTGGCATGTGATAGGCGGTACATTTACGATTTACGGTTTTTTGTAAATTGTGCAGACCCGTGATAGGTGGCACCTTGGTAAATAGTACTTTGGCCTGTGATAAGCGGTACATTTACGATTTACGTTTCTTTTTAGTAAACCGTGCAGACCCGTGATAGGTGGCACCTCGGTAAACGGTACTAGCCCGTGATAGGCAGTACGTTTATGGTTTACGCTTTTTAGTAAATCGTGCAGACCCGTGATAGGTGGCACCTCGGTAATTGGTACTTCGGCCCGCGATAGGCGGTACAATTATGATTTACGGCCCTTCGAGGAGGGTTTTGGTTTGGAATTACGAGTCCATGCATTTTGGCATATACGCATTGCATTAGGGTGCTTGGCACACGAGTCGTGTTTGATTCAAGTTTATGATTGAGTGTTTGAACTTGAGATGTCGTGGTAATTGTGTTGAAATTGCTAAGTGTTATGTATTGATATTGTGTGTAAATGTGATTGATTGTAAAACTATTTCGAAACTCAAGTTGTCGTGGTAGTTGTGTTGAAATTGCTAAGTGTTATGTATTGATATTGTGTGTAAGTGTGATTGATTGTAAAACTATTTCGAAACTCAAGTTGCCGTGGTAATTGTGTTGAAATTGCTAAGTGTTATGTTTTGGAGTTGTGTGTGAATGTGATTGAGTTAGTTTATGTAGTTTTAGAAAAACATTCAGGGAAATCGATTCCCAAATCAATTCTGTGAAAAGCCATTTATCCAAATCGATTTGCCAATCGATTTGATTTGTTACATGAGCTCAGCTATTTTGACAAAATTGATGTGCCAATCGATTTTGTAAATATGTTTCATAAAACCATTTCAGAAATCGATTTCCCAATCAATTGTTGTGTCTCCTGTTTTCTTGAATCTTGAAAAGATATTGAACTAATCGATTTGGCTATTACAGTAGCTCAGCTATTTGGTCAAAATCGATTTTTCAATCGATTGGATTTGTTACAGGGGCTCAGCTATTCATTCAATTGATTGCCCAATCGATTGGATTTGTTACAGGGGTTCAGCTATTTATCCAAAGGTATTTCCTTATTTATTTCTTTGTTAAATGATTTTGTTTTGAAAAAAACAAAAATACACCCTCGCTTTGAAAATCGGGGTGTTACAGATTTCAATAACTGTTTCAGTTTGAAGCAAACAAAAAAGGATAAGAAAGCTGGAGAGTTAACCCACGAGAAAATAGTGATAAGAGTTATATTTTTAATGGACTTGTTGATGATCTGTATAACTATTATAGTTTCAGCAATACTGCTAGAGATGTTTAAGATGCTCTGGATAAGTATGTTGTGAGCTGCTACCTAAAATATCAAATGACCAATGACAGATCCGTGGAGGCGCACTCCCTTAAAATTCAGAAGTCAATTCATGAAAGCATCTATTGAGGTATGCCACTCATGTCATATTTAAATTAAACATTGAAATTTAATGCCTCATTTTGTTTGAATGTTAAAATCAATAAAATGTCTCTTTTTACTTACATGTTGTGTGATTTTAATTTTTGACACGCTATACTATGTGATGTGAACACATTTGATTTCAAAATTAAGTAACTTTGGTCTAAATCCAAATTTATTGTTCAATGATTTTGAAAAATGTAATTTTTGTAGTCAAACTAAAATAACAAAGAGTTCACATAAATTTGTAGTTAGAGAATCTGAGTCTTTAAATTTATTACACTTTGATATATGTAAACTTGATGAGACATTAACTAGAAATGTAAAATAAAAGTGAAACACTTGACATGTTAAGAATCTTTATAACTGAAATTGAAAATCAATTTAGTAGAGAGATTAAAAGGTTCCAAGTATGATTCTAGTTTGTTTAAATAAGTTTTATAAATTGTCTGGAATTATACATGGAACAACTGCACCATAATTGCTAGTATGCTTAGTGTTGCATCTCATTGGTGTGCGGAAAATATATTGTTTATTTGCTATGTTTTGAATAGAGTTCTTAAATCTAAAAACAAAACATCTCCTTATGAGATAGTGAAGAAAAGACCACGAAACTTGTCTTATTTTCAAACTTGGGGTTGTCTGGCTTATGTCAGAACCCTCGATCCCAAGCGAATTAAACTCGCTAGTAGAGCCTATGAATATGTGTTCATTGGGTATGCAATAAAGAACAAAGCGTATAGGTTCTATGACCTAAATGCAAAAGTGATCATAAAGTCAAATGATGTTGACTTCTATGGAAATCAATTCCCTTTCAAATGGAGAAATAGTGAGGGCAGCGAATCAAGTCATGTTCTTGTAACTAGAAGCAACAATAAGGCAAAATAGAAATTCGAAGAAGTAAGAAAGTATGAATTTCCAAAAATTATGGACCCGAATATGCGACCTATACTTTAGAAGAGGATCCTGTTAATCTTTAAGAAGCTTTGTCATCTTTGGATGCATATTTATTGCAAGAAGCAATAAATGATTAAATGAATTCAATAGAGTCTAACAAGACATGTCATTTAGTAAACTTGTCTCCTGGTTGCAAACCAATAGGTTGTAAATGGAAATTGAAAAAGAAACTACAACCCGATGGAATTGTTGATAAATACAAGACACGTATTGTAGCCAAAGGTTTTAGACAAAGAGAAAATATAGATTTCTTCGACCCTTTTTCACCTGTCACTAGAATAACATCTATTAGGGTGTTTATATCACTTGCGGCTATTCATAACCTGGTGATACACCAAGTGGATGTTAAAACAACTTTTTAAGAAAAATGTGATTCAGAAGAAGAAATCTATATGGAACAACCTGAAGGTTTTGGGATTCATGGACCAGAAAACAAGGTCTGTAAGTTAGATAAATCTTTTTATGGTCTTAAACAAGCTCCTAATAAATGGCATAAAAAGTTTGATAACTTTATTATATCGAATGAGTTTAAGGTGAATGAAAGTGACAAATGTATTCACTACAAATTTGAAAATGGAATTTTCACTATCATATGTCTCTGTAGATGACTTATTCATATTTGATTCAAACATTCATGCTGTAAATATTATGAAATCATTTTTGTATAAAAACTTTGATATGAAAGACCTTGGAAAAACGAATGTAATCTTTGAAATCAAGATTACTAGGTCAGAAAATGAAATTTCTTTGGATCAGTCTATCTATGTTGAAACAATCCTAAAGAAGTATAAATACTTTGACTGTAAACCTGCTTGCACACCATATGATTCAAGTGTGAAATCTTTTAAGAACACTGGTGAATGTGTTAGAAAAAATGAATATGGGAGCATCATTGGCAGCCTTGTATACGCCACTGATTGTACTAGACCCGAAATTTCCTACGTCGTGGGACTGTTGTGCAGGTTTACCAGTAGACCTAGTATGGAGCATTGACACGTTATCGAAAGAGTCATGAGATACCTAAAAAGGACCATGAGTATCGAATTACATTATCAAAGATTTCCTACAGTCCTTGAAGGATACAATGATATTGATTGAAATATCTTATCAAATGATTCCAAAGCAACCACTATATTTTGGAAATCGAAGAACATACGATATTGGCTCAATCCACTATGGAGTCTGAAATGATAACACTAGCTACTACTAGTGAAGAAGCGAGCTGGTTGAGATGCTTGCTAGTTGAGATCCCTGAATGGAAAAAATCTATGATAGATGTGTTGATCTACTGCGATAATACCGCGACTATTGTAAAGATTGAGAATCTCTATCACAACGATAAGAGACGACAAATTCGTCGTAAGCACAACACTGTTAGAGAGTTACTTTCTAAAGGAGTTATTTTAATGGATCATGTATGCACTGATGAGAATTTAGCAGATCCTTTGACGAAAGGGTTAATTAGAGAGAAAATCATAAGTATATCCAAAAGGATGAGACTAATGCCTATAGAGTCACTCTTGATGGTAACCCGACCTAAAAGACTAGAGATCCCAATAATTAGGTTAAATGGGTAATAACAAGTCATGAAGTGATATGTGATGAACATGCTATTATAAATCAGCAAAACATGATTCCTGAAACGATGATAGGATGAGGTAATAGAAACTCTTAATGAGATTATACTCTATGTGGAGGGAGTACCTAGCTACATGAGTACTCTTGATAGACTCAACTATGTGAATGTGGAAGTGGGGCCGCTTCCTACGGAATTTCGAGACATAATTCCTAGAGTGTTCACTATATTTGGATACACGTGCAAGGCCATTAATGCACGAGCTTTTGAGAATACACCTTATGAAAAGGTTGTGTGTGGTTTTGATATCAGAGATAGAGTTCAAGACTACGAGTCACTCTTGTTGAATCTGAATCTTAGTTACTATGCAAAGGTTCAAGTCAAGAGACACATTTATTTATGCACGATCTTATACAAACATTTGACGCTATTTCATAAACGTTTTTTTAAATTCAAGTGGGGGATTGTTGGAACATAGAGTATGTTATTGTGTGAATTTAAAAATTTGTTGAAGTTCCACATTGAAAATAAACAGTTTTTGTAAATTCAAGTGAAAAAAACATGTTTTTAAAAAATGATGTCCGATATTGGAAATAAATATTTTTTGTAAATTCAAGTGGAAAGAAAATGTTTTACTATTCAAGTCCCACATTGGAAATAATTTTTTTTCCCACGTTGGAAAACTCTCATATTTTGAGTAGTTCTCAATTCTCTAAATATTAAAGTCCCACATTGGTTAGAAGACATATGTGACTTTGTTTCTATCACTATATAGTGAGTTTTAAACTATTGTGAAATGTACATCAAAGTTGGATGTATTTCTCAACTTTCTCTTTTCTCCCATTTATATTCTGCTCGCCTAATTTTCGAGCCACTTCTCCCCTTTCTTTCTGTCCCTTCGATATTTTAAAGCGGTTTTGTATCGTTGTCCCTTCGGCTTTTTAGAGCAGCTGTTATGCCGTAGTCCTTTCGATTTTTAGATCGGTTATATGGCGTTATGTTGTAGTCCCTTCATTTTTTTAAGCGGTTGTTATGCCGTAGTTATGAATGATCATAGTATCATATTGAGAGTGTCTTTAATCGTCATATTGAGAATGTCTTTAACTGCCATATTGAGGGTGTAATTCTAGAACGGTTTTCTACGTGTAGTGGAACTCCGATACATTGAATCTGAGTTGTTTTATACTGGGGACTTCGTCTGCCTTGCACAATTTGGACAGTGTCGCAAAACTTCTTAAAGAGAGTGACCTAGTTTGCGACTCAACCCAGTAATATCTTCTGCGACATAAATTGTGATTTTAAAATAGTTTTTTAAACTAAAAAATAACACTTTTTTAGTTTTATTTTCTCTCTCTAATATGTTAATTCTATGTGATGTTTCAAAAATTAAAAAAAAAAAATCGATCCGGCATAACTTATAGATTACGATTCAATCAGTTCAATCAACTCAACTGTCATATTTTTGTTGGTTCAACAGTTAGAACATAATAGTATGCATTAAAAGTTTCACTTACTGTAATTATTTAGAAAAAGAACATTCAACTGCTCTTTTCATATTTATTTTGTATGTACTCATCTATAATGGATAATCAACTATATATACTAATGATACATTATCCATTTTGTAGAAACGATAGCCCCTCTTAACAAAGAAGAATCTAAACAACTCTCTTCTTCTACATAGATCATAGAGAGGTGGTTTAGGGTCAACGTTTTGGTTTAGACACCTCTCTAAATCATTTTTTTTTTTTTATCTAAATAAGTAATTTTCATATATATTTTATTTTACTTTCGTATTTAATTTTTGATTTTGTCGTATGAGTGCGACATTATTTTGTTTTTTGTTTTGGTGTAATGTTTGATTTTTTGTCTTGTTGTGGAGGTTTGTTTGATTCAGATTGATATATTTGCTTCAATTCATTATAAACTGAATCAATGATTTTAATCTTGTCAACGTTCCATATTCAAAGACTAAAAGACTAGAGTATTTCAAGTACATTAAGTTTGTCACAATTGTATTATGTTTGGAAAGAAATATCACGAGTTGATTAGATCTTTTCCTATCAAAGACAATGGAAATTATGTTTCTAAACTAAGAAAAAGGAGAACAAGATAAAAACTAACTACAAATTAAAAACATTTTTCTTCATTCATTAGGTAATTTAAAATGTCTTAATGAAACTACATATATATAGTGGATGATAAAATAAAAGGTTTAAAAGGCTAAAAAGTCCAACTAAATAACAATTAAAATAAAAGTTCAACGTTTTTAAGTTTTAGTTTAACCGAAAAATGCTAGACAAAACTGTTGTAGTGTGTATAATTGTTTTACACCGTCAATCAATAATAATAATTTAATTTGTCACATCATATTTAGTAGTTTTTAAATCAAAGACAGTTATTAAATTTGTCAAATTGACAAATTGTTAATGATTGTCAATGTAATATCTCCTTTAAATTTATAGAAATTATCTCTTTTAAATCCTTATAAATTCTACATTTAACTTAAAATATTTAAATTATGTATTTAAATGTAATTGCATGCTCTATCATGAGTGAAAGTACTTGTAGTAGTTTTGGTAAGTACAAATTCATATAATGTTTGGAGTAACATCTAATATGCTAGTGCGTGAGTTCGAACTAGAATCTCACTTCACACCGTTAGACAGTTATTGCACGTTCTTAACCTAACTATCTATCGCAAATTTTTTTGACTTGAATGTCATGTTGTTACCAAACCAATCATCAATTAGTAAACTCAAAAACAGTAAATAATTTGGGGCCTTTGACTATTATTGGAAATGATATAATTTCAAATGTTTGGCTACTAATGTTTTTCGGTTAAACTGCTTCGGTCCTCATAATAATTTGTGAAGGATATTTGTTTTTTGGCTCTGCCAATTCCATATAAATTGAGTCCCCTTTGTGACTTGATGAATAACCAATTTTGAAATTGCAATTCTTTGTTCCAAAGGACCCTCCAGGTGATATATTCTTTGTCCTATTGTTTCTGCATTTTCTTGTTCATGAAATTAAATTCTTAGATTATACCACACCCGGTTCATTGATTAATTATTATCAATGACCAACATTGTGTCACAAGTGGTAGATGTATATGTTCTTTAACTATTTCGTCAGAGTTCAACCTCTGACGGAATATGTTTCAGGATGTCAGTTCTACGAAGAAATTTTAGTTATTATGATTGATTAATCTTTGCAGTTACGTCTATGTCTATATTTGGTTTACAAGAAAAATACCAGTGAGACATATATTATATTTGATTAAATTCGGTCACATGTAATCTACTCATTACGTCAAACTTAAATTTTTTTTTTAAAAGGTTAATAAAATTCACGTGACTTATTTTAATGGATTTTGAATAACTTACCCACAATTTTTCACAAGACAATCTACAATTTAACAAAACTCAACGGATTTAGATCAATTATTATAAATGATAAGCTTTAGCTTTTTATTTGATTTATTTTCAGAGGAAATAAAATCAGAATCTACTGCAAAACTGAGTTGAAGTATGGGAGAAACTGAAGAAAAAGACAATCATGGAGATGAAGTTGAGAATAAGGAAAAGAAAGAGAAAAATGAGGATGAAAGTGGAAAAGAAGGTAAGGAGAAAAAGAAGAAGAAAGACAAGGATGGTAAAGAGAAAGAAGGGAATGAAGAGGGTGGTAAAGAGAAGAAGAAAAAGAACCCTGAAGATAAGAAGGATCCTGTAATACTTAAGCAAAAGCTTGAAAAATTAGATGTGAAGATGCAAGCTTTGGTGGCTAAGAGAGAAGAAATTTTGAAGCTGCTTAATGAAATTGAAACAAATTCAAGTGAAGCGTCTTAGATTAATTATTAACTATTGTTTTTAGTAATTAAGTGTGCTTATCTCTCTGTAAAATATTATAATGTAAAATAATTATGGAGGTTATTAAGGTAGTCTATAATTAATTTTGCCAGTGTTAGATTGCTGGATTGTATAATTTCTTAATTCAGAAAAATGAAATAATAATATATTAAGCATTACATTATCTCTATATAACTGATTTGAACCAAATAATGTTAAGTTGGATAATCAATATATGGCAAGATTTGTCAAAAAAATATGACAATCTTATGTCTAATAGTTAATCTTTCATATTCTTATAACTTTCAATAGTGTCGATATACTAATTATTAGTGGTATTTAATGTGATTATTCACTTACCTTTTGAGTAATATAAATAAAAGTACATTGTATGGTAAATACATACTTGGAAAGAGAATAGTGTAAAACTCTCGTATATCATTCTTGTGATCTTGCTCTTTTAGTTTATTTCTAACTCATTATATGCACGATGTTAAAACAATTTGAGATGATTTTAGTTCTTGCTTGTAAGTGTGATCTATGGTCCTTGAAATTTACTTTATCTTGTTCATGTTGTAGTTATACTTCTTTCTCATCGATATGATGACTTTTTATGCAATTGTTTATAAGATTACATGCTATTCGGTTAATCTTTTCATTAACAGAATTGTAGTTAATTGCAGGCTATGATTTAGTTAACAGTCTTCGAAAAATTATTGATATTGCTATCATGGTTAATCTTGTAGATATTTAATAAATGATTTGTGATTATAGACAGATTTGATATATTATTTAACACACGTTTTTTAATACATTTTTTTAATTAATTAAAATTTACATAATTCCCATCAAATTCATTTACCCACATGATTTAGTGGAATCTATATAAATTTTCACTAATAAAAAAATTGTCTCATAAAATGTTTGTTAGAGAGTGTATTAATAGAATATATATACATTTTGTGATGCCCACAATATCAATCTGGTATATTTTGTATCCAAATCATTTTATTAATTTAAAATAAAAAGAATTTGCCTTGCATGAACACAAACCAACCTTGAAGAGGATGGTGACATGCATATGAAAGTTGTGAATAGCATTTGCATTTCAAGACTCCTAGAAGTACTACATTTATTACTATTTATAGAATTTATTTACTACCCAATTTTGTAAATTTCATGATAAAGTGGCACTATTTTTTAAGTTTAATTTGATTGTTTTTTGTTTAACCAATACTTTTTCCCTTTCTAACATGCCTCACAAAGAACATCTGATTTGTACTTATGATTTGACATGCCTTGGACTAAATCAAGTCTTTTCAATTTTGAGATTAACCTCAAATTGACATGTCCTAATCTTTTGTGTCAAACCAGTTGTTCCTCACTTACAGACATAAGACACTTTATTTCTTGTTTATTCAATTCAGAAAAGTTTATTTTGTAAATGTTGTTTGTCCTTTGGCTATTAAATTGTATGGTGTCTTGTCTGAAATTTTTCTTGTTTTCCATGTTTTTTGCATATGACAAGTTCTTTTATTAAGACCATTCTTTAGGCAATATACGCAAGCAGTATCAAATAGATTAAACCTAAAATTTTCTTTTAGTTCTTCAAAACCAATGCCACATTTATTGTTTCTTCTAACATTATAGATCATTGAAGCTTGTTTGCTTATGTCTATGTCATTTGCAATAAATTCTTGAAAGGATATTTCATACTTAACAGAATTCCATACTCTATACTCTAAGGTTCTTGAAACGTTTTCTTTAAGAGTTAGATTTTCCTTTTTTAGATTTTCAAACTCCTTATAAAGGGAACTACATTTATTTGTTAAGATGTCATGAGCTTTTATAATAGATTTAAGTTATGAAGAAACCTTATGATTTTTGTTAAGAAACTCATTTAACATATCAATAAGTTAATTACGTGATAAGTAAGATAATACCTCAATTTCTTCATCAACAAATTCATTGTTGGAGTCAGAGTGAGTATCTGCCATCAGAGCCATGTTTGTATGCTTTTCAGCTTCATCAGATGATTCATCATAGTCATCCCAAGTAGCCATAAGACCTTTATTGTTTGTCTTGAAGTTTTTCATCTAGGATTTATGTTTCTCAAGTTTTAGACATTCTGATGTGAAATGACTTTGTTCTTTGCACTCATAGTAGATGAGTTTCTTCTTGTCCAATTTTTCACTTCCTTCTCTGCTATTTTGGGATCGTTTGATATCTCTTTTGGGAAAAGATTTTGTTGTTGTTCCACATGCGCTCGATTTTTCTTGAGATAAATAACAACTCTTAATCATTTGAGTCTTCATTTTGATTGTCCAATTCATTTTCCTATGAGTTTCAGTAGCTTACAGAGTCTTATAAATCGTCTAATTTCCTTTGGACTTGAGGGCCAATGACTTTGACTTCTTTTTGGGTTCAATCTCGTGTGATTCGAGTGAACTCATTTTCTCTTCTAGAGGGAGTTTGTTTAGATCCTTAGCCTTTTGAATAGTTGTTACCTTTGGTCTCTACTTGCTAGGAAGACTTCTGAGGATCTTCTTGACTTGGTCAGAAGTAGTGTAGCGCTTTTGGAGAACCATCAGTCCATAAACCAAACTTTGGAATCTAGAGAACATTGTCTCAATGCTTTCATCTTCTTCCATCTTGAAGTGTTCATACTTTCTAACAAATAGATTTGCTTTGGCTTCTGGCACATATTTATTTCCTTCGAAGTTGAGAATCAAAGCATTAAAGATATGCTTTGTTGTTTCTTTGTTGTTGCATTTTTCAAACCTTTGAAGGTGATAACATTCGCCATGAAGGTTCTTGCTTTATGATACATTTTGTATTATTTCTTTTGTTTAGTGTCAAGATCTTTCTGGATATTTCAACACCAACATAATCTTTTGGTGCATCGTAGCTATCTTCGACTATGTCCCAAAGTTCAAGATTGTGATAGATGTAAAAACTTATATTTCTGTCTTTCTAGTACTCAAATTTTTCTCCACAAACAGGGGAGGCATTTTAACGTTTCCACTTGTAACTTTGTCACCACAATTAGTCATAATAATAGATCCTTGAGGCAAGGAACAAGGAACATAAGAAAGAGGGTTTGAATTGTGTTTCTTTTTAGAATCTTATTAATGTGACTAAACTAAATTAAATAAAAATAGAGCAGATAAACTAAAACAAAACATAATAAAAAAAACCAATTTATCTTAGTTCACCACTATCATTGTAGCTAGTCCAATCCATTCAACCGGAAGGATATAATCCACTAGATTACACTTTTCACTAAACAACTACTAGTCAAATTAACAATATTCAAGTGTTCGCAACCTTCTAGCTTAGTATAGTCAAATTGTTGAGGAAGGTAGACACTAATGGGGTTGGTTACAAGAGAATAGGTTTAGGTTTTATGAAGAAAAAAAAGCAAGAGTGTTTAAAAAGTTGTACTCTTAGAAACTTACTTAGCACTTTGGTAAAACGAATGATTAAGAGCAAGAGTGCATAGGCGGCTGTATAT
Source organism: Cicer pinnatifidum (assembly GCA_037974775.1). Lineage (NCBI taxonomy): Eukaryota > Viridiplantae > Streptophyta > Magnoliopsida > Fabales > Fabaceae > Cicer > Cicer pinnatifidum. The sequence goes on from JBBPBR010000004.1 coordinate 42,635,170, forward strand.
GCTTTTAGCAATGTTTTTTTTGTTAGGTTTTTAATGTGAGGAATGCACGTCCTTCTATAGAGTTCGATTAAGGTTTCTGGTTGTTGTCTTGATTACAATGAATCAACATAAATAATGAAGTTTTAATACCAAAATGAATCTTTATAAATGATTTAGCGTATCTCGATATGAAGACAAGGAAGTAGTGGATACAATGACCAAAGCATGTCTCATATGTTAAGACAAAATCTCAATTTAAATGTTTTGATGATAATTAAACAAAAAATTAATTAAAGATTATTAATTATGATTCTATATATTTTGATATTTAACATGTGCATTTGAGTGTGTTAAAACAAGATAGGAATCAAACATCACAAATCAGATCCTTTTAAAATCAAAGAAAACAGTTCTGGAAAACGAAGATTGATCTTGAAGCAGTTCTGGAAAACGAAGATTCATCTTGAAGTAGTTCTAGAAAACGAAGAACGATCTTCGTTTATGACATAAACAAGAATAATCAGTTTCCTTGTAAAAGATTGGATCCTGGAAACACTACTCATCTCATATCTTCATATAGAATCAGTAAGGATCAAACTAAATCATATTTGTTCCAGAACTCGAAGAATCAAAGACATGCTTCATTAAAAGCATAATACAAGATCATTCTTCATATAAAGCAAGTGCAAGTACAAAGCTACAAGCTATAAAGTACACTACTGATTGTACCTTTCTAAACCTGCACACGTGACTGAAAAGCATGCATTCCACTCAGACAACTGACATAATCACAAAGTACAAGATAGTTCATCACAAACAATTTCGAAGAACAATCTTGGATCTCAAGATCGATCTTGGATGCAGTTGTGATCAATCTTGCTTTTCGGCAGACTTTATCCAACAACTATCTCATGACAGTTGGCCCTATTTCAACGGTCATATGAGCTGTCCCAAGCTATCTTGAAGTCTATAAATGCAGCTTCAAGATGAAGAACAATATACAACTCGAATCAAAAAGAAAAGCATCAATCATTTCAGTCTTACTCAAGTATCTCAATATTGTTCTTTAAGCTTGCTGTTTTTCAATCTTTGTGTCGTGAATCAGTAACAACTAAATTCTATTTACATAATCTATTTCTCAAACAAGAGTTGAGTAAATACTTATATTCTAAATAGTCTCAAATTCACCACTTTGTAACTCAAGGTTATCTTGTCAATATAATTTTGAGTAATTTGCAGAAATCCTTTGACGTTTTGAAAGGCAACTGGTTAAAGCCTTTCCAAAATAGTAAGGTAGAACTAAAGAAATCATTTCTCGGTAGAAGGGTAGAAACTGTGTAAAGATCAAGATTGATCTGTGAAAAAAGTGTGATAACCAAGAACAATCTTGCCTTTGAGCACATAGTTGAAAATCTCATTCTTGTGAGGACTGGACGGAACCCGTGTTTGGGTGAACCAGGATATATGCATGCGTAATCTTTGTATCTCTATCTTTGTTTACTGTATGCTTAACAATCAGATTTTATTTTGATAAAATTGATTTTACTATTTTTAAAACAAACCAAGATTGATCTTCAATATTACCAAGATCGATCTTCATTATTACCAAGATCAATCTTGGAATAAGTTTTTAATTTTAAAACCGAAATTTTTTAAAAGGGGCAATTATAATTCAAACCCCCTTCCTTATAATTGACATTTCTACTTCATCATAGACCTTTATACACGTAACAGATTCATGATGTTCATAAGAGGAATCACAAAAGCTTTGTCTTATTCAAAGCGTTGACATTCATCTATTTTCATCATAGCGTTGACTTTAATCAGAGCATATATTATAGATCAGAGTCCGACCATCATTTACATGATGTGATTATTAGAGGTAGATGGTCAGATAAGTCATGTATTATAGTTGAAATAAGTCATGTATTACCGTGTACCTATTTCACACACATATATATATATATATATATATATATATATATATATATATATATATATATATATATATATATATATATATATATATATATATATAATCCAAATATATACTCTTACAAGTTCCAGCTGAGCGACCAAAATGATTGAAAATTGATAAAGTTTGTTGAACTACATCATGTTGACCCCATCATCATTTTGACATACTCTATTTCTCAAAGATTGCACATGAGGTTCAAAATAAATGAGAAGTCTCTTGACATAGATATGCCTCACAAATTGACCCCTCTATATGTGATTTGTTTTTAACCATTTGCTTCAACCTATTCAAGTACCTAAAAAGGTGAGGTAGTATGATTAAATGGTGTAAAACCATCGGTACACAATCCCAACCTTATATTCCACCTTTAAACAACAAAGTCAGGATAAATTTGATCAAAGTGTTTCCAAACCTCTCCATATCATAGATGATACATCACTCCAGGTTTTCGTTTATTTTCATAATGCCATTTCATATGTGGAGTTGAGCTCATTGAAGCATATAATCTCTTAAGTCTGAGAATTAGCGGTAAATAATGCATTCTCTTCATAGGTACATCTTTGAATTTATCCCTACCATTCTTTTTTTTTTTTTTTCTCATAACGAGGTGCATTACAAAACTTGCATTCTTTTAATTGTTTACATTCATCAGTGTAGAATAACATACAACCATTTACACAACAATCTATGTTTTTTTGCAATGAGATCAAGTTTTGAAACTATTTTCTTGGTCCTATAATAAACTTTAGGAACCAGATTATTTGGAGGACGTGTCTCCTACATAAGTGTCACTGCTTGATAAAAAGATCGTTGAGAAATATTTCCCTTTTATTTAATTGCCAACAATCTAACAACAAATGACAATTCAGTGTGATCATTGCATCCCGACCACAATGACTTTTGAGCTACATTTAGTAGATCATAAAACTTTTGATCATCTATATTTGGAGACTCCTCTAATTCTTCATCACAATGCATTTGATAATTGGTCCAATAGCATCATAAACCATGCTCTCAAATCTATTAAAATGATCGTTATGTCGCTCTTGTGCAGATTTTTTCCTTTTAATTTCTACATGCAACTCTTGACCACTTTCTCTATGAAATGTCCAATACCAATAATTCGGTTTAAGCCCCTTCCTTAAAATATGAACCTTAACCACTTCAAAGTCTAAGAAATCAAGGTTTTTGCAAACAGAACAAGGACATCTAATTTCTCTATTTGATATGTCTGGTTGTTGGATTGCAAATGACACAAATTCATTTAACCCTTTTAGAAATGCTTCAATATACCCCTTTTGACTAGGATTTAGCCTATTATACATCCAACTACGCGTTGACAGATATTCATATTTTGTAATATCATTAAGCAAAACCTATACATTATAATTAACAATTTTTAAAATTAAACATCTATTAAGAATAAAAATAAAATAAATCATTTGAGTAAGAGACAAAGACTTAAATTAAATATCTACCAAGACTTAAATTAAATAAATGAACAAATAAATTATTTTTAGGTTATAGGTTATGTATGGTATTTAATTAGAACAATTAGATTTATTCAACAATTTAATTAGACATAATTACATTCATACACCACTTAATTATACATACTTAAGTAACATAATATTTATACATCAATTTAATTAGATATGTTTTGTTTTTCATTTATTGGTTTTTGTATGTCATTGTCGTTGATGAATTGAATCAAACAAGTAATGTTGACTAACTTTTCTTCTAACTTGCTAACCATCATACTTCCTAATCACATATTTATACTTGTATTTTCATAGATAATAGGCAGTTTAACATGATGTTAGGCATTTATTATAATTGATCTTAAAGAAAACTTTAATATTAGATAATTAATGATTTGTTGCATAATGCCTATACAATGAAGCATAATAAAAAAAATTACCTTTCTAAAAATCAAATACTTAGTGTTATATCTTGTACAAGAAAGCTGTTCAGCCTCCTAGCTATTCCAGAATTATAGAATGCCTATATAGAATGAAGCATAATAAAAAAAAACATTAGCAAATTAGAAAAAGGAAGTATTACGGGATAAAATGAATTAGCAATGACGCGTGGAAACATATTCATCTATTTTCATCAGAGCTTTGACTTTAATCAGAGCATATATTATAAATTAGAGTCCGACCATCAGTTACATGATGTTATTATTAGAGGTAGATGATCAGATACTTGGTGCATTCATTAGTGACAATTGAATTAATGCTTGTTGTAGTTATCAGAGGCATATGAAACATAGCATAACTTGTATTACAGAAGTCATCAGAGGTGCATTTTAGAGCACGTCTTCTAGACTAAAAAAATTGATTAGAAGCGGAGTTTTAGTGTTCCTTTATCATAGTCCAATCATTAAAGGATACATCATAAGATCCTACTAAATTCACTTGATCTGGGAACTACACACTTAATTAGAGCGTAAGTGCTTTAATTTGTTACCATATTGATTTTATCATCAAACAAAGCAAGGGTCATAGTTTTTCACACCGACTTGGTTCTAACATATGTTCCAAGAACTGACCCTCAAGAATGGGGGATTCATAGGTTTTGGAGGTGATTTGAAGGGTAAGATCATTGGGCACGTCACAATAGGTAATAGTTCGTTTCCCTCTATTAAAAATGTTTTACTAGTAAAAGAACTAATCATAACCTACTGAGCATAAGCCAATTATGCGACATCGGTTATGATGTTGTCTTCCATCAAAATTCGTGTAAGGTAATAAGTCAAACTGATGGATCCATACTATTTACTGACCAAAGGAAAATCATTTTTTCCACTAAAATTTGTTTCTACTTCTAAACACCACTTGTACTTTTACATCTTGATTTACATAGGAAGTGCAAATGTGAAATTAAACCTACAACTATAGACGAAGCTCTATTAGGTGATGGATGGATAATGGCTATGCAAAAAGAGTTGAATCAATTCAAAAGAAATGACGTGTGAGATCTTGTCTCCAATCGTAAATAAAATAAGTCAATTGGAACTAAGTGAGTTTTCAGAAACAAACTGATTCAGAAATGTGAAGTGAGTTAGAAATAATACTACACTTGTAGCTCAAGGATACACTCGGAAGGTATGTATTGATTATACTAAAACTTTTGCCCCTATGACAAGGTTAGAGGCAATTATAATTTTACTTTCATTTGGAGTTTTTAATAAAATCATTTTATATCAATAAGGACTTGTTCAAATATCCTAAGGTAAATTCTAAGTTCGTGCACTTAAAACCTAAGTATAAAGTACTCTTTAAGATGTTGATTGGGTGTGTGGTACCGAAAGGCGGGTCTATGGACCACATTAACAAAGAGCAAAAGGTTCTAATGTAGAATATCTCAAAGAGGATCAAGACCAACCTTTCAAACCCGATTTTGGAACACATGAGGTCATGTGTTATCAATTATAGGTCAAGAAAGATCAGAATAATTCCCTACCCTAGACTCATCATTATTGTACTGATGAGACCTCCCCTCATTCAAGCTCTAGAGGAAATAGGATGAGCTATTCACGAAAAACACTTGATTTCTTCATCTACTCTAGTGTTTAACATATCCAATGTCATCAAGATAAGAACAATCTCTCCTAAGAATTGCATTCGACCCAGTGGTTATGCCAAAAGGATATTTGGTCAAACAAGTGGATCTTAGGCCATTCCTTTTATAGTTGAAAACTCTTATGCTCCTATCTTTGAAGAAGATGATAAAGAAGTAATTTTTGAGTATCAAAGGATATGTCAATCTGCCCAAGAGATGGCTCCAATCTACCTCTCTTTGCCTAAATGTGCTCAATTTTTTGAGAAGAAAAGAAAAAGGGTTTCCAAGAAGTTGAGTATAGAAGAGGATGAGAAAGAAGATACAAGCGTTAATGAGGACACAACAAACCTTATTTGGGGGAAGAAGTGGAAGTTAAAGCCAAACTATGAGCAAACTACCCCTTCTTTTAACTCTACAATCTAACACTAACTCCAACACTTCAGATAAAATGTTTGAGGTAACCTTAGCAGAACACTTTGCAACTCTTAGATATAAAATATATCATCTCCCTCTCAAGACCAACACTCCAAACCAAACACCATCAGCTACTTAATATGACCCTCCTTAAACACGTACCTCTCCACTGTTGCATCTGGCCCTGCCTCACCAAGACATGTTAATCACTTTCACCAAACAACTCAGACTGCAACTCAAGCCTTTATTAACTTAGTCTCTGATACCTCTTCAAAAAACTCATTTGTTACTTCCTCAATCCCTTTTGACCTTAAACCACATTTCCCTCATAAGTTTCATTCCCCATGTCTTTCATATCTCAACTCATTCATTATGTCTCTTATTACCAAAATCACTTCAACACACAATAGGAATATTTAAAGTTTGGACGCTAAGGACAATTCAACCAAGTGGAACAAGGTCAACAACTAGATAAGGGACAACATGGATCATGGAGTGCAGTTGACCTCCAAGAATTATGTTGCTTTCAAACAAATAGTTGATATCCTCTATATGTGGATCATGCATCTTTAGAAAGTCTAGACTAATCGGTCCAAAAAACTACTAAGAACCATGTCAGAGAGCTTCATTAGCACCAGTGGTGTTCATCTAGAACCCCCAGTGGTTGCTTCATTAGCACCATTGGAGTTCCTTGTGCTTATTCCATGGATTTAGATACCCTTGTTGGATGCTCCTACTGATGTTGCTTCAGAATATGCAGAATCTACTTCTAGAAGTCACTTTGGCCCCGTGTTTGACCTTTCCTTGTATGTCAAGAGGGAAGACTTTGATTTCCTAGAAGCTAGGACTGAGGAGTTCATAGAACAAACAGCCAAGAAACAGGAGAACATTCATATAGCATAAGTTTAATCTTAGCTAGGCTAACCAACCCAAATCTTGAATTCCCTGTATTTTTTTGTTGTTGTTTTGTTCTTTGTTTTGAGAACATTTTTAATGAAAATTTCAAGTTCCTTTTAATTTCATCAACTATCTTGTAAGAATATCTCCCTTCTTACAATTAAATATTCATATTTTAAGGGAGCTTTGCTGGGATATTCTTTGTTAATTCTATTTACTCCTTTAAAATAAAAAAATTGTTCACAAAAATAGATGTTTGTCATCATCAAAAAGGGGGAGATTGTTAGAACTAAGTTAGTTTGAAGAACTATGACCCATAATTGTTTTCATGATAACAAATTTATTTTGTGGGAACAATTTAAAGCACCAATTACTCTTTTGTAACTTAGCCAAGTAATGGTTGCATTCCTCGATAGCTTGCATGTACTACACTAGAAGGTTAAAAATGTAGAACAAAAAAACCACAAGAAATGGGGGGTTTTAATTGTGTTTTCTAATTAAAAGTTTTTTGTGTGGTTATACTAAAGTAAAGAACATAGTGTAGGTGAAACAAAAATAGAGAAGAGAGACACACAAATTTATTCTGGTTCACCACCAACACGCTAGCTACACCCATTCCCATCACCCTAAATGATTTAATATACTAGTTCACCACATAATTAGGCTTTCATTTAAACACCTACTAGTCACATTGATTATGTTCAATCTTCTCAACCTTCTAGCTTATTATAGTCAAGCTATTGAGGGAGGCAGCCACTACAGGGTTAGATTACAAACAAAAAGGTTTTTGATTTTTCTTGAAATAGCTCCCGTAGAGAGTGTTTACAGATTTGTTACTTCCGACTTTCTTAGCATTAGTGATACTGAGCAAGAACGCGGTTGTGTTTGCTGCTTTTGTATTGCTTGCTTGTCTTTGAGGGATGCATTTCCTTTTATAGAATATTATTAGGGTTTATGGTCATTGTCTTGATTGCAAGAAATCAACATAATTCGTGAAGTTTCATATCGTATATTTGTTGAATTGATTTTCCATAAAATCTTTCAAAAAATTGATCTTGTAATGATTCAGGGTATCTTATTTAAAATTTTTGGGAAGTAGAGGATACGATGGTCAAATCATGTTGTACGATCTTGAGATAATTATCAGATTCAAGATGTTCATCAAATGATGGCAATTTCTTTCTCTTCTTCAGAGCGGTGACTTTTTCATGCATTGACTTTTTCGTAGCATTGATTTTTTCAAAGGATACATAATAATTCAGAGTCAGATGATCAGACGCTTGAAGTGATTATCAGATGCATAGGTAGTTACTTGCTTGTCATGCTTATTAGAGTTAGAGTCAGCGACTTGCTTGTCATGTTTATGAGAAACATAGACATATAACACATGTTAAATTTATCTGAGGCAGTTTAACTACGACATTGCTTATGTTTCAAGAGGCAATTGGGACACAATGTTGTTCACGTATCATACTTGTAGAAACAAACTGAAGCAAAGTCGTGTTCTATAATTGTCTTCGTCCAATTATTAGAGGATATGATAAGAATCTATTAAACAGATACACGATCTTAAACATGAGCATTTAATCAAAAGGTTAGAGCCCTAAATTGTTTCCATAACCGAATTTGTTATCATTAAAACAAGTGAGAGACATGTTTCTTCAAATCAATCTGGTTCCAATAGAGAATAGTTAAATGTAGTCAACTTGACTAGAAGGTATTTAGTAGAAGTGAGATTTAGTTGGTGAAGTAGTGGATTAAATACTTCAGTTTAAAAGGACTTGGCGTAGCTACTGTGTTGGTGGTGAACCATAATAAATTGGTTGTGTTTTTATGTGTTTCTGCTTTATCTGCTCGTTTCATCATGTCATTTTAATCTTCTTAAACCATTTTTTTAAAAATAAAATACAATTCAAACCCCCGTTAACTACTAGAAATTTCAGCTTTAGTGAACAATAAATCGGTCGCTATTGTTTTAAAATCGGTCGATGTAGCTCATAGAGACCGAATTAGCAACCTTTTAAACTTCGTTGATAAACTACTAGTCGCTAGCTGTTGCGATCAAATCAGCAACTGAAATTAGTGACCGGTTTGTGACAAAATTTTGTGACTGATTTTGGAGACTGAATTAGTGACTAAAGTTTTAGACTGATTTAGCAACCACTTTGAATTAATTTGTTATGTCATTAGCGACTGATTTAGAGACGAAATTTATGACATAAATTGTATTTTTATTAAATATTTGGTCATCAATTTCGTCTCTAATGTACCGTTTTTTTTAAATTCATTACTTTAATGTCTAAAAGAACAATAAAAACAATTTTTTAATTTGATTTCAATATCTAAAAAGTACATACACCAAAATTATTTAAAAGCATTAATCATATCAACATATATAACTAAAATAATATAATATATTTAAGTAATATTTTGAAGTACTCAAAATAATATATATAAAATTTTAGTTTAAACATAATATTTTTAGTCATAACAAATTGCAACATATTGGTTATTCGGATTAACTTATCACTATCCATCTAACTCTTCATCATCATGATCACGAGCGTCCTTATCACCAATCTCATCATCAAAATCACCAGTATCATGATCACCAATCTCATCTTCATGAATTTGATCTCTAGTATATGGCTTGGGTTTAAAGTTCAAGCTATTCATCAGTTGTTTTATCAAGTGGTTGTTGCACTCAAGTGCTCTGTTTGTATTAGTCAATTCCTTTCGAAGTTAATCTATTTCATTCTCATTTTTTCAAATTAATGTCTTTGTTGATCTCTTTAATTTCTCATTTCTTCAAATTCATGTCTTTGTACCCATTCTATTGATGAAGAACATGACCCATGATAATATGGTCTCCCTAATAATATAGTATATTTCATTCCGAGACCATATACTCGTCTTCTTTTTATTCCTACAACCTCACACCACACATTGAATTCATTTGGTGGAGGGTTCCTTGTAAAGTTGTTTCTTGGATAAATTCTTCCAACCTACGTTTAAATTTTTCCTATCAACATAAATATAAAGCTAATTAATATTTTACAAAACACTAAAATATAATAAAACTAACATAAAAAAATGAATAATATACACTTTAAAGTTGAAAGCTCTTATATGAACATATTTCGATCTTTTATCAACCCATGTTTTATCCTTGCCATGTTTATGTGTGTGGAGAAACAAATCTGAATGACTAGGATGAATGTCATTCAATTCCATCTAACAATATAATAAAAACTCAACATTAAAAACTTGTAAACATATAACATTAATTTGCACAATAAAAATGAAATTTACAAAACAAAATTACAAGAATTAATTTGCAAAATAAAATTGAAATTTAACAAAAAAAATTTACACAACATAATTATATTGTTTAACACAAATATTGAACTACACACACATTGTTTCCAATTTGATTAGTGTATGCATTTCTTTAAAAATTAATAAAAGTTACACACAACAAAACACACACATTACAATTACATATTAAATCATATATACAAGTTAAAATATAGAAAAAGATAAGAAACTTAACCAAATTAACTCTATGTTGGGATGTGGTGATAGAGCCATAGGTGTGAAGGGACCCTCCAAAACCTCCACAATCATATGCTCGATTTGTTTTTTCTTGTATGCTTTTCTTTTTGAACCCTTGAGTTCCCCACTGATCACATAAGGAATTCCAAACATTTCGACCAATCCACTTCGGCCTGTTCATTGAGCTACAAACCTTGTTTAGGTTACTTTTCATTACTGTTGCACCTCGTATTTCAAAGTTCTTTCTAGCCCACAAATTACCTGGTGGATAAATATTAAATGTATTATGTGTATATATAAACAATCAGTAGGTTAGCATTTGGTAATATTTTTTTAAAGAAATAAGATATGATTAGTTAAAATATAAATGAGAGAATAAAGAACACATTGTTGTTCTGGTTTTAAACTTATTAAAGGTGCCCTTGAAATAATATAACTTAAACTCTTCAAACCACTAGTCTCTTGTATTAATGTGTATTTTTTCCATGAGGGTCATGGCTTACTAAAATTAATCTTAATGATAACTTCAATCCCATTAGCCGCATGATGCAAAGACAAAAATTTACAAACGATACATATTAGTAGTTATAAAGTTTATATAATAAACTTAAATAACTAAAAATATATGTATATATTTACCCTTGTCCATCAAGGTATAAAATTTTCTTTCCACCATTGCTTTGTATCTCAGATGCAATGACAATTCCAGGTAGAGGTGTGAATTAGATGGTGATTATACCCCTCGTATTGATGGTGGAGGTGTCACATGGGATATCCTAGGTAGAGGTGTCACATGGGATATCCTAGGTGATGGGATAGTAGCAGATGTACTAGATGTCCTTGGGGGAATAAAACTATGAGGAAACGAAACATTAGACGTCCTAGAAGGTGCACCATGAGAACTAGAAGAAGATGCAACATGAGATGAACTATGACGAGGAGCAACATGAGATGTCTTAGGAGGATGTCCAACATGAGGTGTACAAGGAGGATGTGAAAAATAAGATGTCACAAGAGGAGGTGCAACATGACATGTCCTAGTTAATGGGGTAATAGTATGAGATAATGCAGAAGGTTGTACCAAAGGAAGATTTTTATTTGAACGTTTGAAATGTTGTTTTAATTGACGAGTTTTGAGAGCTTTTTCTCTTCCTCTATCTTTATCTGTCATCTACAATTAATAAAAAAAAATATAATTAAAAATGTTTAGCATAAAAACAACAATAAAATATAGTAATAAATTCATCACCTCCACAAAATGAAAATATTAAAATTTAATAATGACTATCTCTACCATCATCATTATCGTTATCATCATTATGAAACTTATAGTGGTTTTTACAATCATTTTCTGAATCAAATTCGTCTTAGTCTTTGTCGTCATCCTCATCCTCCTCCTAGTCTTTTACAACCTCAATATTCATTTCAACTTCCTCATTTTCCCCTTTCATCTCTCAAATGATCAAGTAGCTCATTATTTGCAACAAAAGCTACATTTGTTGTGGTTGATGTTGAATCTTGATATGCAACATCTAATGTATATCGATCATCGATTGTGCCTCTAGGTTTGGTTTTAATGGTAACCCACAGATCAACTTTTTCTTTTAATTTTTCTGGGTAAGGTGATAATACTCCCGAATAGCATGTATTGCAAATATGAAAGGGTCATATTTTGAATATCTTATACGACGATGAACCTCCATAATGCCATATTGGTGTTGAACCTTCATGCAGTGTTGGCAACAACATCAAACCATTCACAATTAAATAAAACTAATTGTTTGGTTGGTTCTCCTTGGTATTCAACTTGCAAAATCTCTTTAACAATACCGTAATAGTAGTTTTCTTAAACTCCTTCGTCGTCACTCTGGACACAAAGTCCATAATTAATGGTTTTCTTGCCAACACTAAACTCTTTTGTATGGAACTTAATACCATTTACAAAATAAATAGGTCAATAATGAACCTTTCTTTTAGGACCAAATGCTAAGTGGTGCAAATACAAATTTCGCACCAAGTTATTTTTACCTTTTGATCATCTATATTTGGAGACTCCTCTAATTCTTCATCACAATGCGTTTGATAATTGGTCCAATAGCATCATAAACCATGCTCTAAAATCTATTAAAATGATTGTTATGTCGCTCTTGTGCATATTTTTTTTCTTTTAATTTCTACATGCAACTCTTGACCACTTTCTCTATGAAATGTCCAATACCAATAATTCGGTTTAAACCCCTTCCTTAAAATATGAACCTTAACCACTTCAAAGTCTAAGAAATCAATGTTTTTGCAAACAGAACAAGGACATCTAATTTCTCTATTTGATATGTCTGGTTGTTGGATTGCAAATGACACAAATTCATTTAACCCTTTTAGAAATACATCAATATACCCCTTTCGACTAGGATTTAGCCTATTATACATCCAACTACGCATTGACAGATATCCATATTCTGTAATATCATTAAGCGAAACCTATACATTATAATTAACAATTTTTAAAATTAAACATCTATTAAGAATAAAAATAAAATAAATCATTTGAGTAAGAGACAAAGACTTAAATTAAATATCTACCAAGACTTAAATTAAATAAATGAACAAATAAATTATTTTTAGGTTATAGGTTATGTATGGTATTTAATTAGAACAATTAGATTTATTCAACAATTTAATTAGACATAATTACATTCATACACCACTTAATTATACATAGTTACGTAACATAATATTTATACAACAATTTAGTTAGATATGTTTGATTTTTCATTTTTGGTTTTTGTATGTCATTGTCGTTGATGAATTGAATCAAACAAGTAATGTTGACTAACTTTTCTTCTAACTTGCTAACCATCATACTTCCTAAGCACATGTTTACACTTGTATTTTCATAGATAATAGGCAGTTTAACATGATGTTAGGCATTTGTTATAACTGATCTTTAATAAAGCTTTGATATTAGATAATTAATGATTTGTTGCATAATGCCTATACAATGAAGCATAATAAAAAAATTACCTTTCTAAAAATCAAATACTTAGTGTTATATCTTGTACAGGAAAATTGCTGAGCCTCCTAACTATTCTAAAATTACAAAATACCTATATAGAATGAAGTATAATAAAAAAAAAATAAAAAAAAAACATTAGCAAATTAGAAAAATGAAGTATTACGGGCTAGACTTAGCAATGACGCGTGGAAACATATTTTTTTTGTCTGTTAGTACACGAAATTGTCTAAATGTGAGTATTCAAGTGTTTGCATTAGTGATTATTAGTATAAAGTATGCTACTAATAGAAAAAAACAAGCAACATAGATGATAACATGAGAGGAGGGAGAAAATGACAATCTAAACCATGATGATAACATTAATTACATACAACAGATGAAAAAGTAATAGAGATTCATTGAAGTAAAATTAACTTCAATTCCAACATTATAGCTTATATATATTCAGCCTCAAATTATCGTTCTCAACATATACAAACAATGGAATAAAATTCTCCTTAGAAAATCAAGACAGGTTCAACAAAACTACATAGTTTATGAATAGATTCTTAGCCATAATACACACACAGATTAACTCAAAGGTTCTTTCACCTTTAAACACACTATCAACATAACATCACAAAGAGGCTAAGAAGATAATCCAACTTCACATCACAGTAGCTAAATGCCAACCATCTCTAGTTGTAAGTTCAGGCATTTCATTCCAACAACAAAAAAATCCCATTCAATTGTTCACCATGAGTCAATCAAAAAGCACCTTTTGTTAATGGTTAATTAAAAAACAAATCCCATTCAATTGTTCACCACGAGTCAATAAAAAAACACCTTATGAAATTAGAAAAATTAGTGTTTTGATAGATAGAATTATAGAATGCCTATACAAAATGAAGAATAATAAAAAAATTACCATTCTAAAAATCGAATTTCAGCCTTATATCTTGTACAGGAAAATTGCTCAGCCTTCTTGCTATTCCTAATCTCTTGCTTCAAAAATTGATTACATGGAAAAACCAAAATCTCAAGTCCTTAAATCAACCAACAAAAATATTCTCAATTGAATAATTGTCAGAATTTCTTTACCCCCTTTGATTAAGTAAGTTCAAAATGATTAGGTCGCAATAAAAAAGACAAAAAAATGAAGCATAATAAAAAAATTAGAAAATAAATTCCTTACCTTGTCGTTCACGATAGCCGACAAGACGAAAAAGAATGAGGATTTCACGTCGCAGTTGCAGTTTAAGGGTTTAAGAGAACCCGTTGGTTTCACGGTTACATAAGAAATCTGAACCAGTTGGGATTAGCAATAAAGGATGGTTTCGTGATGAAATGGCAGCGACCAATTTATTGACGAAAAAATATTTAGTTTCGATGTTCAAAATTACAGTCTCTATTTCGGTAGCTAATGTGATTGAAAATATTCCGTCTCTAAATTGGTCACTAAACGCGAAATTTCTAATAGTGATTTCTTGTGTTTCTCGTTCTATAACCCCTCAAAGAAAAAGGATAAATATGTAATGTGTTCGAGGCATGTGTGTTTCCCATGTTCAAGGTACTATTCAAGGTACTCAACAAGTTGGAAGTAGATTCAAAATCCATCATCAATGTGTCCCAGGATTTGTCTTTAGTTTGGAAGAAGTTATGGAAGCTTAAAGTTATATGCATAAGAAAGCTACATTGATATGGAGAATGTTAATAAATACTATTTATCATACCTTTAGAGATTGTCCTCTTTGAGTTCACATGTCACTGACCATTATTTTCTTAATTTAATATTTTTGTGTGTGACAATTATATGATAATTATTTTTTAGCCCAATAGATTATAGAAGTAAATGAGTTAGTACAAGTTCTGAGCCCAACTCAAGTAAGTGAACAATCAAAGAATATGTCAATGATTCTTTTAGTGTCAATGATGGTTTTTTTTTTTTTTGTTTTTGTTTTTTTTTTAATGTCAATGTTCTTCCGTGAAAATGTGTCATTGATTCATGTTGTATTGATTGTGCGAAAAAGATTTATCTTTATTGTTCATGAGATCAAGAGATAATTGTTACTCTTTAATTTTTAAAGAGACGTAAAAATAAAAATTTATCTCTTGATGTTGTTTGTGGCTCCTTAACATTCAAATACATGATCATGTTTGAATTTTAAAGATTGTTTAATTTTTTTTTTTTTTTGTAATGAGAAAATAGTTATGAGAAAAAGAAAAGGATAATAATTTTTTAATTCGGGTAAGCAGTGGAAATGATGCATATTGTATGATAACTAGTTGTTTTCTTTATTTGTTTGGGATGTGTCAATCGGTTGTGAGATTGCAAACTAAACTTGACCCGAAAAGAATTGCAACACATATGTTAAGGTTTGTGATATGTCAATCAAATTACATGTATAGAACTTCTCTAGGTGTTTGAATTGATTCTCCATTGTTATGAGAGGTTGCTATTATTTGGACCTTAAGTAGTCACAATGCTTATTTTAATTACGATCATTTTTATTAGTAAATTCATGTATAAATGTGATTATAATTTCTTACTTTTATGATTATTTTATCTACAAGTTCGTGTATAAATGTGATTATATTTTCCATTTTTTTATATGATTATTTCTATATGCAAGTTTTTGTTATAAGTTGTATTTGAGCAATTTTTTATGTTCTTAATTAACTCATTACAACTTGTCATAGAACTGGGAGGGCTTTATCGCTAGAGTGATATTGAAAGTTATTAATTACTCTCACAAATTTAATATATCCATCAACATATTATACTTCAATAAAGCAACAATTTTTTTTTTATTACCATACAGACTCGTTTAGTTTATCAAATCATTTTCCATTTTTATTTAAAAAAATATGTTAACATTGTTTATTAATAGGGATGAAAATAAGTTAGGCCCTCCGTCAGAGACTTATGGTCTGACCTATTTATGGTCTGATATCTATTTAATAAAAAGGCTAAACTTAAACTATTTTTAAAGTCTATTTATTTATGTCAAACTTAGACTTATAAAAAAGCTTATTAGGCCTGACAGGCCGACATACATACATATATATATATATATATATATATATATATATATATATATATTATTTTTTATTATTATATTAATAATATTATTTTCTATTTTAAATTCTATCAATTAAACAATAGTAATTCCATATTCGATAGCAGTTACAGTTACATATTCCATAGCATTCCATATTTGGTAGTTAGTCGTTCCATATTCAGGCGTTGTTCAATTAGTCAATCGTCCAATAGTCGTTCCATATTTGTTTGAGATGTAATAATGAGTGTGTTTGTTTCAGAAAAAAAAATCTATTTTTTGAAATCAAAAATCATTTTTTAGGGTTTAAAGGATGTTTGTTTCAGATTTTTTAAAAATCATTTTGTTAGAAAAATTATTTTTTGTTTAATATATATAGATATGTATATTGATACTGGTATTTGGAGAGTATCATATGGTATGAGTATAACATTTTAATGTTTTAATATGAATAAGGCTTTAAATAGGCTTTCAGGTCAAGTTAGACTTTTACAAACATTCTAAAATAAGCACTCTAAGTGCATAAACTTAAAACCACAACCCAAATTTTTCATGAATTTGTATTCTTGGTCCCTTCCTAGGTAAATCTCTAATAGCAAACAAATCATCTAAAACTTTAGTCCTATTTTCTTCGTTATTATAAAAACGAATTGCATTTAATGAATCATCACTACTATTATCATTTCCTTCTTCAACATTAGCATCATCGGTTAGATCCATTTAATAAATGCACCGATAATCATTTTCTCAAATATGTCAGTAATATTATGTTCCACATATATGCGAGCTTCATCTTGCCTATTCATAGCATGTAAACTATTAACAATGAAAAGAGGAAGAAGAGAGACAACCACTCTAGGGTTTCATAACATATAATGAACCAAACTTAAGTTAATAGGGTTACAATGAGTATATATACAGAAGAATAGAAATGTCTAAAATACCCTTACTACTAATATATAATAACATTATCTAACATCTCCCCTCAAACTCACGATGCATTAACATGGAGCATCGAGAGTTTGTCAACTAAAAAACGAAAACATTTAATGGAATGCATCTTTGTGAATAAATCAGCAATCTGTAAAGATGAGGAGACAAACGGTAGAGTAACGGTTCCATGCTGAAGATGATGACGAGAAGATGACAATCAATCTCAATGTGTTTGGTGCGTTCATGAAAGATCGAGTTGTGAGCAATTTGAATAGCACTCTTGTTATCACAGTGCATCGGAGTTGGCTCAAAAAGAGAGATACCCATATTAGACAAAAGCCAACGCAACCAAATTATTTCAGCGGTAGTGGATGTCATAACATGATACTCAGCTTCTGTAGAGGAGCGAGATACGATGTCCTGTTTCTTACTCTTCCAACAAATAAGAGAGTCTCCAAGAAAGATACAAAATCATGTGGTAGATTTACGATTTGTGGTGTCACCAGCCCAATCAACATCATAATAAGCTCGTAACTCTAATGAGGATGACGATGGAAATAGAAGGCTTTGAAATTGAGTTCCTCGAAGATAACGAAGAATCCGAAGAACTGCTGCCCAATGTATTGTAGTGGGAGAGACAACAAACTGACTAACAACATGAACAACATAAGCAATGTCAGGTCTGGTAATCACGTGATACACTAAGCTGCCAACCAAAGTACGATACAAAGTGGAATCTCGTAAAAGAACGCCATCATATGGAGCATATTTCACATTCAACTCAAGAGGAGTATATGCTACTCTAGTATCAGAAAGACGAGCCTAGTCAAGAATATTGGCAATGTACTTGGATTGAGAAAGAAGGTAGCCTCTAGGAGAGTAGGCAACTTCAATCCCAAGAAATAGCGAAGAGTTCCCAAGTCCTTCATCTCAAACTGTTTGGCTAACTGCAATTTCAACTCATTGATTTCACTAACATCATCACCTGTAATAATCATATCATCAACATATAGAGAAAGTATAATGCGACCATAATTGGTGGACCTTATAAACAATGCAGAATCATGTTCACTAGAGAAAAAAATAAGAGAAATGATCACAGTAGAGAATTTCTCAAATCAAGCTCGAGGAGCCTGTTTAAGACCATATAGAGCCTTTTTTAACTTATATACTTCCCCTTGATTATGAGAAACTCCTTGTGAAGGGACCATATAG
Organism: Cicer pinnatifidum; assembly: GCA_037974775.1. Taxonomy (NCBI): domain Eukaryota; kingdom Viridiplantae; phylum Streptophyta; class Magnoliopsida; order Fabales; family Fabaceae; genus Cicer; species Cicer pinnatifidum. Next base: position 42,653,759 of record JBBPBR010000004.1, read on the forward strand.
ACTTCTTTATGAAGCTCACCATTTAAAAAAGCATTTTTGACATCCATTTGGGAAATATGCCATTGACGAATAGATGCAATTACAATAAGAGTACGAATAGTGGTCATCTTGATTAAAAATATTCTTTTTTTTTTTTTTTTTTACTTTAGTTGTTTTTCTTTCAATATTTTTTACTAATTCAACCAAACTAATTGACTAGAACTAGTTCATTAGTTCATCCAACTCAATTAAAAATCCAAATCAAATTAAAAACTAATAAAGATATGAGTTTTATGTATAAAAATAACAAAACTAAACTATATAACCTTAGTTCCTAGATACATTATGAAAGTTAGCACTGATATTATGATGTTCAACACATTTATTATCATGTTCAAAATGCAGAGTTAAAATTCATAGTGAAGCATAATTCATTTATATTATATAGTTTATATTTTTGATTTAATTGCAGTTTTGTTCCCCCTATTTTAGTTGAATCGTGAAAGTAGTCCCCCTATTTTGTTTCTTCCCAATTTTGGTCCCTCAAATAGAATTTTAGTCCAAAACTTGATGAAATTTTATTTTTTAAAATCATACTACACCATTTATGATCATATAGTTCAAATATAATTATTGCAAATGAGATCTTGAGGCATGGTGTGATTTAAATAAATGCAAAAAAAAAAAAAAAAAATTTATCAAGTTTTAGACCAAAATTATGTACTACACCATTTATGATCATATAGTTCAAATATAATTATTGCAAATGAGATATTGAGGCATGATGTGATTTAAATAAATGCAAAAAAAAAAAAAATAATGAAATTTTATCAAGTTTTGGACCAAAATTATGTTTGAGGGACCAAAACTGGGGAGAAATAAAATGGGATGACTACTTTCGCGATTCAGCTAAAATAGGAGGACCAAAACTGCAATTAAACCTATACTTTTTTAGTAGAATGTAACATGTTTTTTAGATTGTTTAATTTTAGTAATTTATTTTGAGACATTTTTTCATGTTAGTGGTGACTTTGGTTTGACATTTGACTTTGTTAATTAATAATTATTGTTTTTATTTTTATTTTGAAATGTCAAAATAGATTAAAAAAAATAGTTTTGTGGTGGGACTCTCAACCTACTAGAAGGCGGAGTGATACTTTCGACTCTATCATTTAAATTGACCCATCCACTATTTTTTGGTGGATTAATCATGAGACAAACTGATCCACTTTGTCATCTTTATTTAAAGTAAACAATTTACTTTAACTAATTAATTTCAATAGTTCATAAATAAATTAATAACTAATCATAGTAAGTTAAAATCTTAACCCATAATTTATTTATTATACTAATTTTGTTGTCCTCCATTCTATTACTATAAACATGTAACTTTTATATCTATATTTGATTACTATAAACATTTAAATTTTACTAAAATTGTTTTTAAAGTTATACCAATAAATAATTATAATATGTTAGACTAAAACTTTTACGCTAATCATTTGGATTACAATTAATTATACAAGAATATATAAGTAAAAAAATGATACTAATAATATATATGATCCTCCTCTGATATTCATCGACATTGTGCCCAAAATCGTAACCGTCAAATCAAAACCCGAATCTCTTTCGTCATTACACGCACGAACTCCAACCCTCTTTTTCTTCTTCTTAACCCTCCGCCGTCAGCACCGTGCCGGAGCTTCAAAAGAGTATGGGCATGGATTACTACAACATACTAAAAGTGAATCGAAACGCGAGCGACGAAGATTTAAAAAAAGCATACAAAAGACTCGCAATGATATGGCACCCAGACAAAAACCCCGTCAACAAAAGCGAAGCAGAAGCTAAATTCAAACGCATTTCCGAAGCCTTTGATGTTTTAAGCGATCCACAGAAACGTAAGATCTACGATTCATACGGTGAAGAAGCACTTAAAAGTGGTCAGTTTCCACCACCTCACCATTCTTCATCATCTTCTTCCTCTTCGCGGGCAAATCATAATAAACACCGTCAGAATACTACCAGTACGTTTCATTTTAGTCCTCGCGACGCCGACGCTATGTATGCTGAGATGTTTGGTGCTGATGGTCCGGAAATTGGGGGTTCTCGTAAGGATGGCTTTTTTAGGACATCGAATGGGGTGCCTTTTGGTGGACAGGCGAGGAAAGATGCTGCTGTTGAGATGGCGTTGCCTTGTAGTTTGGAAGAACTTTATAAAGGAGCTCATAAGAAGATGAAGATCTCTAGGACTATTACTGATTTTTTTGGGTAAACCAATTTTTAACCCTAACCTAATTGTTTTTCTTATGAACATTCTATGTTATGGTTTCTAATTAATTCATTGATTAATTAGTTTTGTTTATAGACAAATGTAAGTAATACATTCTATAAAGTGCATATACTAACGCCCAGCGCTAACACACGGAACAAGACACCTACACTTTGAGTCATTTTGACGTCGGTATAAATTTGAGAAAATGAATTGATTGATGTAATGTGTTGAACACTAGGACATGCCTTCAATCAGAGTTGTTCGTGCTACAGAGAATATATCAGTTATTATATCAAACTTGCCACAAAGTTGATTGAAACTAGTTTTCAACTTAGAGCGAAGATGAACTTGGAATTAGTTTTAATTACTAATTAACACAAACTCATCTAACCATGTTTTTGAAAATGAAATGATAACGCTCTCATTTTCTTCCAACTGACCTCCCTATTTGCTTAGAGTGATTGATAATAATAAAGCTCTTATTACTGTTACACCTAACCATTGTGGTGGTAACTGAGCAACTCAAAGCTCGACTTGATTGTTCTCATAGTACAAACCCTTCATTTGACATCTTGGTTTTGTTCGGATATTATGAGGAACGAGAAGTGAGGGTTTACGAGGGAATGAAAGGAGGAGGAAGGGGAAGGGGTGATAGTGTGATATGTCCCTCACCTTGTGCAGTTGTGCCTATATTTAGTGTCCAACAACAGTGCTTGAACATGATTACTTTCGGGAGGAAACCTATGAAAAATTGAATAATGAAAATAAAAAGATAATTTAGAAGCAGACTAACTTAATTAGAGTTACTCATAGAGTAACTTTTGATCCCTCCTCATATATAGTGTTGTCCAATTTGACAGCATTTTTGGCAGATTGCAGAGGGGCCATGGCGGACTGCAGTGGCAGATTTTTTACAACCACCATGTCCAGTTTTCAAAGGATGGCAGGGAAACTAAGGGAGGGTTTTTACAAATTCTCCAAATCATTTCTCTTTTTATAATGCTCTCAGACCAAAAATATACTTGTCATTAACATTCTACTCCCATACCTTCCAAACGCATTCTCCCAAACAATGTGAGAGATGCCAAACAAGGCGAGAGTTCTCCTTCCTTTTCCTCCCCTCCCCACGAAGCCCTCTCCTCCTTTTCCCTCATGACTTTCTAAACAAAACATTTGACTTTAGGGGGTGATCTGAAGTTCCGATTTGAATCTCTCCTGGTATTTGGTTCTCTTGGAGAGGAAAAGTAAACATAGTATTTTGTGTTAACTAATGAAATTGAAATGTATGACAGAGTGTCCTTGTTTTAAGATTCCTCTTCTATAAAAGAGGACGGCTTCTGATATTGAATGATAAAAAATAACTAATAGTAATGTTAAACTTGAAGATTTCTGGTCTAGGATCCTCGTGGGTTTTCTGTCAGTTTTTAGTAGGGCAAAAATTTTCATAGGTCGTGTCTTTAACAACAAAAACAATTTCATTGTTGGCTCTTATTATCTAGTTCATTTGATTCGATAATCATTTCTAAACATAATCGAGTTGGGAACATTTTAAATTTGCTATCAATTATGAATTTTGGTCTTTTCTGATGGTTGAGAATCATACGAGAAGTTTACTTGAGCACGTAGAATTTGTGCTTCCTTTTATTTATGGTTGAAGTGGAATTTGATCTGGGATTTTGTATGACTTTATGTTCGAAATAAGAGTTCAGTGGTGTGAGAAAGAGAGGGAAAGTAATGGTAAGTGACAGGGGTCGAGAGTTTTTCAGAAAATCAAAAATATTCTGTTATGGCTGTATTAAATACCTATGGTTACATTTATAGTAGAGATCTTAACTGATATCCTATTTGACAGTTTCATAACCACTGGCAACAGTGATGCCGACCCAACACGAGTTGATAAAAGACTCTAGTAACCCCTGTACAGTTAATCTAATAGGTTGAATTGAAGTCAACATCTAAATATACAGTGGCAGAGCTTGACCAATTATTTTGAGGGGCCAATGTGTGAAACAAACACAAGCGAGCAAGAAAAGCACGCACAAAAATTTTGGTCTCTGCTACTATCAACTCAACAAATGAATATGTCTGGATATCCCACTGAATCCGATCGATAAACAAGACTAACTAATCAAATCAAAATTTACAAGTTGAAATGGGTATGTTAAACAACAGGTTTTAATATTTAAATTTTTTCCGTATCAGTTTGTATGGTTATGATTTAATATCCTGAAAGTGGTTATTTTTGAACAAGCCTAGTGATTAGACTGATTTATCTGTTTATTTTCTCTAGAGCAGGAGACTCTGTTATCTTGTTTTAACTGTTAAGACAATGAGGTCTTAGAAAATACAAAGATTTAAAGTTCTAGAGTATCTTGAGAACTGTACTATGGTAGTTTATCACATTTCTCTATTACATAAAAGAAACAGTGAAAGAACTGGCTGGCATGATCATCTTTTTAGAAAATTTCTGCTACAGTTCTTTCATCTGAGAAATTAACATGTTATTGTTTGGTTACAATGTTTGACAAGCAAAATTCGATTTCAGGAAGAGTCGGAATGTGGAGGAGATTGTGACTATTGACGTAAAACCTGGCTGGAAGAAAGGAACAAAGGTTACCTTCCCAGAGAAAGGTAACCAGGAGCATGGCGTCATTCCAGCAGATGTTATCTTTGTAATAGATGAGAAACCACATGCTCTTTATAGAAGGGATGGTAATGATTTGGTGATCAACCAAGAGATAACTCTTGTTGAGGCTCTTACAGGTAAAACCTTGGAACTCCCAACCTTAGATGGAAGGAATCTCATGGTCCCATTGACAGATATAGTCACACCTGGCGCTGAAATTGTCGTCCCTGACGAAGGAATGCCTATTTCAAAAGAGCGTGGCAGGAAAGGGAATATGAAAATTAAGCTTGACATCAAGTATCCTTCGAGGCTGACTCCACAGCAGAAATCTGATCTGAGAAGAGTCTTAAGTTGAATCACATAAATTTTTGTGTATGCACATTGTTAATTTATTATGATGTGCATGCTTTGTTTATGCATGTGAATAGCAGGAATACTTCACGGGCAAAATCGAGCTCTAACTGGGGTGCGATACTAGACTTTTTGGATTTTTTTGCAGGGTAGGAAACGTAATGACAGGAATCACCAATCTTGGTGAAACAAATAGGTAGAGATAAATTCTGCTTGGTTTACATTATTTTAGAATTAGTTTGTTTTTTCCATTTGATTAAACTCTCAGATTGCTGAAATCTTGATTGGATCATCAATCAATCATGTTTTACACAATCTAATTGTATAGATTGCTTATTTATTTATTGGGGGTTATTTGATTGATATTCTGTTTTATTTTTCATTATAATTTAAAATGCAACATATAATTCCTATACATATATTATTGCTTCTTATTTTTTGCCATGCAAAGGTACTGAGGCAAAATTATCTTTTTTGAATTTTCTATAATGGAAACACTTGATGTGATTTTTTGCGCGTAAAATACTATTATTTACTTTTATTTTCATCCATACTTGCTTTTATTATGTAAATTTTGATATGTTGTAAATTTAAAAGCCACTTTGTTTTATTATTCTACATCCAATGCCTATATCGTTGATATTTTTTGTTCAGAGGTTATCATTACACATATTTTTTGTCCCACTATTTTATTTTTATCTTAAACTTCTGGTTTCAAAGACAACCATTTTTTTGTCATACAATATCAATGCACTTTTTCATTTTAAATGGATAAATAAGGAGTTAGTAAACATTTATTTAGGTTTTTCTTGGCCATTGATATTAGTATTTGTAGTCTTCAATAACAACAGTAATTTATATAAAACAATTTTTCTTTTTGAACTTAAGCATTTAATATATTATCCGAGTGTTCGCATGGGTCATGTGTGTAACTTTTTCTAAAAGTTGCCCTTCACTATAATTGGAATGTTTTGAAATTTGAGGAAAATTCCCAAACTCATGATATTGTACTTCTATGAGAACAATATATATCAATATTGTTTATGATTTTCAATAATATTTTTTTCTTAAATTTTAAATATTTCATTGATGGGAATGGCCCACCTTCAAAAAATTTACGAAAAGCAGATGATTCAGAAATTGCTCAAGTTCAAAAAAAAAAAAAAAAAGCCCTTCAACAATTATATTTTATGTTTATTATTTTGGACATTGCTAATAGATGCACTAAAGATAACCTGTTAAAGAAAAAAAAAGTCATATCTTGTAAACAAAAAAATACTTTTTAGACTTTTAAAATTTCAATAAAATATTTTTACATTTGATTGTTTAACAAATAGCTCCAAAAACATTTGTTCTCATAAGTGACAAATCCTCTATCCTTTAGGTTTATTTGGATAAACTTTCTAATGTCACAAGTCATATGTTTGGAACATATGCTCCTATAATGAAATCAACTTTTACTTGTTACTCTCAAGTATAGGTATCTATCTAACTTTGGTTGAGTCTTATTAGGTGGTCAGCAGTGAGAATTTGTCCCTTTGAAATCTATACTATTATACTACTTAGTACTTAAATTTTTCTTATAAAATATTTAGAGGATGTATGTCATTTTTTATTGTAATAGAATCTCCATAATCCTCATTTGAAAATTTTAAAGAAGATAGAACCACAAATGCTCTTACTATGATGATGAGTCATAAGTAAATTGGTATGAACACGTCTCACTCTCTCTATCCTCACCACCTCATGCTATTATTTAAGAGGATGATCATCTCTAGTGAATATTTAAGAGGATAAAGATATCCAACATTTGGAAAATTCTACAAAAGTTGAAATATCCATTGATATTCATCAACAAGTGTACTCAAAGTATAATGAATGGGAATTAGGAGAGATCAAAATTATTTTTAAAGATTCTTGGATCATTAATCTTCTAATCAGGAAAGTCACTAAAGCAGGTACACTCAATCTCAATTGTTATGATGTTTACATAGTCTTATGATTCAATAATATTATGTCTTTGATTGGATGATTTTAAACGTAGTCATTCTTATATTGTTATTCAATGCATAGACAAGCACACACTTTTTTTATTTTATTTTATTAAAGCATGGTGTTTCAATAACATTTAAGAATACATTTTAAATGGATTGATGTTCTTTAATGTTTTGAAAAAAAAAAAACTATTTTGTTAAGCATAATTTATTGTATGATATTTTCTCACACATTGCAAAATAATCCATGATTAGGGATGGGAATAGGTCAGGTCAAGCCAGGCTTTGAAAGGCCTGAGCCTGGCCTACAAATTATTTTTTAGGTTTAAGTCTGACCTACGACTTATCATAGACTTTTTTTTCGGCCTGACTTGACCTTTTTAAAATTCCGGTCTGGCCTGGAAGCCTATTTAAAAGCCTTATTCACATTAAAATATTTAAATTCTCTACTAATACCACATGATGCTCTCCACATACCAATATCAATGTATATATCTATATGTATCAAACAAAAAATATTTTTTCTAACAAAATAATTTAAAAAAAATCTGAAACAAACATTCTTTAAACTCTAAAAAATAATTTTTGGTTTTAAATAATAGATTTTTTTTTTCTTATGAAACAAATGCACCTATTATTATCTCTTAAACAAATATGGAATGATTACTGAGTGATTGACTAGTTGAACAACTACCGAATATGGAACGCCCACTGAATATAGAATGATTACTGAGTGATTGTCTAATTGATAGAATTTAAAATAGGAAATAATATTATTAATATAATAATAAAAATAATATTAATAAATAATAAAGTATATATAGGTCGGCCTATCCGCCTAATAAGCTTTTTTATAAGCCTGAACCTGACCTATTTAAATAAATAGGCTTTAAAAACAAATTGGGCCTAGCCTTTTTATTAAATAGGCTAGGCCAGACCATAAATAGGTCAGGCTAGACCATAAATAGGTCAGGCCATAGGCCCCTGACGGACAGCCTAGCCTATTCTCATCCCTATCCATGATATAATTATCATGTTACCTTTACATAAAACTGAATTGTAGTGAATTCTTTATGACATATCCTACTTCTATAAGTTTTATGCACATGCATTTATCTCAATATAAATTTTGGATGAATCCAACTTGACATCCATATCTTGGTTAACATATACTTTGTCTAATGCCTAAGTATGAAATTTTTATTTGGCTTTTTGAAAAAAATTGAGATTCTAACATGCGTTATGTATCAAATATCCTTCTTTAACATGTTTTAAATGGATATCCTAATTTATGATTTATATTTTTGAAAGAAACTCAACAAGAGGAAGAGGATATATGATTGACATTTATGATTATAATTGGTGATAATTGTCTATTAATTTCAAATCTGGTTCAAGAAGTTTGAAGCCTTCATATTATGTTCTTAAACTTATATTTGACTCATTCTTAAGCATTCAAATGTGCTTGGAATATTGTTAGATGATTATCTCATTACACTTACATGTTATGAACTAAAAAATAGAGATGTGAGCATCATGATGCATATTATTATATATTTATGCATAAAATGAGCAAGGTAATGTTTTAAAGGAAAATATGGTTAAAACTCATGGGAGTTTTATATATTTGAAAATATAGTTAAAACTCATGGGGAGTTTTATATATTTGAAAAAAAAAGTTAACATCTTGTAAAATCAAGAATTTCAAAATATTAGAAGATATACATCTCATAAAACTCAGGGGGAGTTTTATATATTTGAAAATATTATTTTACTTGAAACATTCATTGAATTTGAGATCAAATCACTTTCTCTAAAATTTTAGAGAGTATAGAGGCAATTACTTAAACTTTAGATCTGATGAAATGGGTGCATTTTTGTAATATGTTTTGAGTATATTATTTTAGTTATCATTGTCTATATCTTGATTGTAATGTTAACTGGAATAATAAATGGTGTTATTACATACTATGTGATTTAATGTTACATGCAAATTTGATATGAGAATGAACATCTGAACTAAATGATATTTATGTGATCCATTCCTATTCTTGTTACCTATAACTATATTTCATCCCCTCAAACTTTTTGATAGATGTTATAAGGGGCAGATAATTTAGAAGAAAAGTATAGGATGTAAATGATTAATAAAGAATGTTAACAAGTTAAACCTCTTGCATATGTTTAGGGGGATTTTAATTGAATATCTATGAACATTCTTTCATTTGTTATTTATCCATCTAGAAAACTAAGGATTTGTTCTAAAGGTTTGTCATTACAAAAATGGGGAGATTGTTAAAGTAAAAACCTTTTTGATATGTGTTTTAATGACAACAAACCTTATGCAATAAATATTAAGTTTTCTAAATGGTGATCCACTTATGTTTGCATTTGAGTTTTTGTTAAAAGAACATAAATGGTCAAGCTTGAAGCCACTCACATAAACAAGTGCATTGTATCAAGTCAAAATATAAAAGAATTGAGGAGGCTAATTCTTAAATACCAATATGATGATCCGTAAGCCGAGGATGATTATCGCATTATGTTGTATCTCAAACACACCTAAAATCTCTTGGAAGAAGTCAAGAAAAACTATGGGTCAAGATGCGTCTATATGAAAATTAGAGGATGAAGAGTTCAAATTAAAGGATGAAGAATCTATATATGAGGATGAAGAATCCAGATATGAGGATGAAGAATCCATATTTGAGGATGAAGTAATGTCCTAATTTATGGAAGCTCTATCCGAGGTTGAATGATAAGAGGATAATATTCTGATCTTCTTCATCCTCTTACATAGGGAATAGTCAAAAAGGAAAAAGGTTGTACCTAATTTGAAAAGATGGACACTAAAAGTCTTGAAAAAGCAAAATAGAAAAATACAGCTCATGTCCGAATTTTAAGGGAGATCAAACCTCATATTTGAGGATGAACTGCAAACTCATCCTCCTAAGATCATGTATTATAAGGACAGCTGAATGGGACTTTGGTAAATCAGAATAATGACCATGGACATTTAATCAAGTCTCCAATGGTCACTTAATACTTTTCCTTATGGATGAAATTAGAACCTCTACGATTATAGGATAAAAAATGCAGAAGAGAGGATGAACTTCTGTTATCTATTCATCCTCACACATGGGAAAAAGTGTAAAATTACCAAAGTACAAAAATTATTGTCTTTTACTTATGAGGCACGACATTATAAGTGTTAGTAAAAGAAAAAGCCAAAAAGGACAAGTCACATCAAAATTAATGAAAGTCTCATCCTCATACAAACCAGATCTGAGGATGGACCACCACAATCATCCTCTCAACATACTTAACAGGAGGATAAAGGCTAAATGCGGTTTTGCAAATAAAGACAAGTTCAAGTAAACTTAGCAAAGTCTCCAACAAATATATTTTGCTAACCCACATGTTTGAAGCTCAAAGGCAATTATAAATAGAGGAGTATTAATATTCAAACATTAAGAGAAACATCTACAAGAAAACATTCAAGTTATTCAAGCTTATCATCATTCTCTTCATTTTACACACTTTTCCAAACTTAAATAGATATGAGGATCATTTTTATTGAGTGTGTTATATACAACTTCACGTCACTATCTTATGTTAGAAAGTTGTAATTTGATCTCCAAAACAAATCAAACACATTACGACTTGTATATCCTCAAGTTGATATATACTTGAGTTACTTTGTAATCTCGTTGAGGCTAGTAAAAATACAGTGTTGTAAGCTTGGTGAGGCTTAGAAAATACACAATTGAAAAAGAGTTCCGTAAGAGGACCAGTCATTTTGAGCTTAGTGAAAATTCACAAGTTTGTAAGGACTGGACGTAGCCTATATTGGGTGAACCAATATAAATTTGAGTGTGTTATTTTCTATACTCTCTCATCTTTATTTATTTAAATATCACTTAAAGTTTCAAATTTCTATCCTCTCACTTTTATCCTCTCGTAAAGGATACGTAGTTAAAAGAAAATTTTAAAAGCTACAATATCTCTATTCAACCCCACTTCTAGTGATAGTTTAGCTACTCTAGTATGATTGAGAGAAATTGAAATTGAGAAGAAGAGAGAAGAAAACATAATGTTCTGATAACCAAGATTGATTAACTACATCTGGAGAATGTTCTTCGTTTTATAAATTTATATCAGTTTGAGCACTAATTGTCAAAACAAAATTCTAATCTTCTTAATTCTTTCTATCTGTATTCTAACATTTCTAACTAACTACAAATCACTTTAAGTACATTTAACATGCCCCCTAATTCAAAGTGATTCAATTGATGTTAATCCAAGATTGCTCCTCATCGCTTGGAACTTCACCCTCTTCAAGCTTTTAATTAGGATGTTAGCCTTTTGATCATTGGCACTACAATGCTCTAGCTTTATGTTGCCTTTCATCACTTGATATCTTAGGAAATGAAGCCTTGTTTCTATGTGGTTTGCTCTTTCCATGAACATTTGGATGTCTTGCTAGATCAATTGCTGATTTGTTGTCTATCTTCAACTTTACTGCTTCATTGCTTCTCAGTCCCAATTATGTCCTTAATTCAGCCAGCCATATAGCTTGGCAAGCTCTCATTAATGCAGCCACATATTCATCTTCACATGTGGACAAGGCTACTATACTCTATGTAAGACCCTTAATTTTAAATACTAATTTATGTATTTTGGGGAATTTTGTATTGAATTTATGAGGCTTTTTAGCCAATTTTATGGCATTTTTTGAGTTAAATGCAAAAAATAAATTTTTGGAGACCCGATTAAAATTATTCGTCGATGAATAATTTTATTTAATTACGTTGAATCTTTTGTCGAAGAAAAAAATTACTGAGATATAGCATTTTTCAGAAAAATTCATCTACCCATTGAATTATGGTGAGAGTAGGTATTTTTTCTGAAAAAGTGGTTTGTGAAGTGACAGACGTAATGATGATTTTTATAAAAATATCTAGATATTTGTCTAGATATTTATTATTATTATAATATATTATTATTATTTTAATATATATATATATATATATATATATATATATATATATATATATATATATATATATATATATATATATATAACCAAGAGAAACAGGGACGTTGCCTTTCTCCTTTCTTCTTCTCATTCTTTCTTTTGTTTTTCAAAATCAAAATCAAAATCATAAAACACAAACCCCCATTTATTTACTAGATCTAAGCTTCCATTCGAGAAGTGACAGAAGAGAAAGTTGTTCATTGCCACGTTGCGGTGCTAGTGAGCTAGTTTTAGACGCGACGTCACGAACTTAAATTTTACCGGAATTAATTACGGTACCGTAATCGCGTGTTAGAGCTATCGTTAAGGTAATGGCTCCTTCCAAACTTTTAGTTTGCATTTAGGACATTATTTGTGATATTGTGGAAAAGAAATTTGATGTATTTGATGTGCGAATTTATAGAAAATGAATTTAATGCGATTATGTGCGATTTAGTGAAATTTGAATGAGATGTGATTTATGGTGATCCATATTTGATGTGATTTATATGTTCATAATTATTATTATGAATTTTTGAGATGTGATTTATTTGCGGATTTTGTGGAAAATGAATTGATGAAATTTGGTGGGTTATGTGTAAAAATATGGAGTTTTGAAATTAGGTGAGTTATGTTTGAATTGCTGAAATTTAATTGAAGTGTTATATGTGTGTTGTGGAATTGAATTGATTGTTGTTGGTGTGAATTGGCGGTAATTAAATTTGATGAGTTTGAGTTACATAATGAGTTATTTTCGAATAAATGAGTTTGATATGAAATTGAAATTTTACAAAAAAAATTAGCGTTGTTAAAGTTGTGAAAAAGTTCAAATTTTAACTAAGTTAAAGAGTTTGAGCAAAAAGATAGATTGAAATTAAAAATAGTTAGAGTTTAAAATATTACTCTTTTAATTACTCTTTGATTGAGTTTAAAAAGAAGAAAAAAAAGTTTAGAGTATTTTATTAACTCAAAAATTTCGGTGCTTTAATAGTCGAGTGTGTGTATGTGAAATTTGGACAATATTTGTTTAATTTAGTTGTAAGTAAACAATATAGATTATTTGGTTTTAAAAGTTTGGTGTGTGAGAAATATTTAATTTTAAGAATTTTGTTGTGTGTGAATTAATTTTATTGTGAACAAATTGTTATAAATATTTATGTTTATGTAGTTAGCTCCTTGAGTCTCGAAAATGAATCGAGATCGTTGGCACCGAGTTAGCGGTGGGGAGAACTCTGATATATTAATGTTGTTGTGGTGATTTATGGTTGAAAATTTTGGAGATTGAATATGGGTGATTAAAGTTTGGAAATTTTGGTGATTCATGTTTGGTGAAATTGATGTGTTCATAATTAATATTATGAATTTTTTAGAAGAAATTTATGTGTGACTTGGTGGAAAATGAATTTAATTCAATTTAGGTGTGAATGGAATTTGGAGATGAGATTTATGTGTGGTTGTGGAAATTTTAATTGGTGTGAATAAATATGTTTGAGTATGCTATGTGTTGTGTTTGAAAAATCATTAGTGTTAAATGAGTATTAAAAATGAGGAATCTTTTAATAGCTGCATTTACTTAATGATTATGGTGAAAGAGTTAGAGTATGCTCATGCATTTTCATAGTACATGGTGACCGCGATGTGGCCATGGTGATAGTGGTGACCGTGATGGGCCATGGGATGATGCCATGTGAATTGTTGGTTCATCGTATCCTTGCGGGGATTGTCGCGTCGTGCTGATCTGTGAGAAATTGCACTCTAGAATGTGCTTATCTGTGAGCGATTGTACTCTAGAAAATTGTGCTGGTCTGTGAGAGATTACACGCTAGTAAATCATGCTGATCCGTGAGAGATTGCACCTCGGTAATTAGTACTGGTCTGTAAGAGGCTGTACAATTATGATTTACGCCCCTCGAGGAGGGTTTTGGTTTGGAATTCTGGAATCATGCATTTTGGCATGTACGCATTGCATTAGGGTGCTTGGCACGCGAGTCATGTTTGTTATACTATGATGATTGTATATACATATTCGGTTGTTGTTGTGATTTGTCGTAATTGCTTTGAGGTGTGAAGTTGGGTTGATTAAGTTTTGATGTATTTATGTGTTCATAATTGATTTAATGAATATTCGATGTGTGATTGAGGTGTGAATTTGTGGATATTAATTTGGTGGTAATTATGTGTTCATAATTGATAATATTAATGTTTGAAGTGTTGATTGATTCAGAGCCATTTTAGAATTGAAAATATGCATTTTCTCAATTGTATTCGGCTACGACAATGCAGGCTGTCAAAACTTTATTTTTCAAAATTGTTTATGCATTTTTGGACATATGAAAACCCTTTTGAGGAGTATGCTAAGACGAAAGGTTCTTTAGAGCATTTGAAAATATAAGAATTTTGCTATGTGATATTTGTTAATTTCGGTTGGTGACCTTTACAATTATTGTGGAAATCTAGACTTTGCTCTCAGATAAGAACCAGGATCATCCTTCCGATTAGTACCCTGGAGATGGAAAAGTAGTTAGTCATACCTGACTGAAGTTGTGTCAGGAGGATCTTGCGGGGAGCGTGGAGATCACCCTGGTTGTGTAGTTTTTGTAGCATGATCAGATTAGGTGGTTGTATAAGGACTAGATGACTTTCTTTTGTGATTGTATTTATTTCATTTTGGAAGATTGTATCTATGCTTAAACTAATTGATGACTTTTATTTTGATGGGTCCATGTACCATTTTTTGATGTGACGTGAGGGGGGAGTTAAAATTCTTGGGGAAGTGCTTTTGTACAGGTCTGCCGAGAATACCTCAGGGGTATGAGCTATGTCTGATAAGCCTCATAGTCCCGGTGTATTTTGATGTTCGAATACTTTGGATTTTTATTTCAAAAATTATTCCGCTGCTTGTAAATATTTGTTGACTTTGTCGTTATGTTACGACTAAAATATTTATCCAAAAGTATTTCTTTGTTTTTAAAAAAGAAAAAAAAAAATACACCCGCGCTGTTAAAAATCGGGGTGTTACATTGTGGTAACAGAGCTTTGGTTTGGATTTCTTTGGGACTGTAGAGTTTTGGTTATATTGTAAGTCAACCTGTAGGTTGGAAGTCGTTATCTGATCATGTGTCGGGTTAAGTTGTCTGAATTGTCAGGTCTGGTGTAGTTGTTATGTATTGATGTAGTCGAAAGTTGTTTTTGGAATTATTCTAAGGGGTGTTGAGATTTCTTCTCGATGTTGGTTTTGAGGAAACAATGCATCCAAGAAGGGATTACGCTGCAAGAGTCAACGTCAACGAGGATGATCAAATGGCTGAAGCTATGAATAACATGGTTGCTTTTGTTGCTGCACAAACTGCTGCAAAGACTCGGTAGGATGTGGAGAAGAGGGAAAGAGAGATTCCTGCTGCAAAGTCAAGGGGATTGGAAGATTTTCGTCGTTAAAATCCTCCAAAGTTCAAGGGTGAGGAGATCCAAGAAAAAGCTGATAAGTGGATTAAAGAAGTGGAAAAGATATTCGAAATGATTAATTGTCAGGTACGGTTGAGGTGAATCATGACGACATGGGATTTATGAAGTGGTTCCAAGGACATAGGGGCTATGTTGTTGATGGTAACTCGAAGATGATAGGTATGGATGGATTAAAGTTAGACTAATAGACAATTTCATGTAAAGATCTAAGTGGAGATCCTTTTATGAAGAATATTAGATGTTCGTCTAGTAGATTTCAGGATGAGACTAGATGAAGTTTGATAACTGCCATAGGGTGTGAACACCATGGAATTATTGAAAAGACAGGGATTCCATTTGGTGTTTAGGTGTCAACAAAAGATACTCGTGTTGAAGTTAAGGGGCGCTGCACGTTAGGGGTAAATACTACCTTGGTTAGATAAAGTACACATTGAGGAATAGTCGATAAGTTGAGGGGTAAAGTCGAGCATTTGAGTTAAACTAGATTCGTGACTCAGATTATTAAGTATGAATCTCATGACGATTATAGGAGTGAGAATATATATTTCTTCGATAAGTGACAAATCTCTCTGTGGATTAGGAGATGGTAAGTATGGATAGTGATTTTAGATGAAACTATAGACGTGCAAGTGTGAATTTTCGGTGAAGTTAGGATAAACACAAGGAGTTAAGCCTTGATGTATTGAACCGCATGTTTCTATTAAGTGGCATTGGAAGTATAGAGTACGAGAATACTTAGAGATTGTAGCAATGTAAGCCTTGAGCTTCTATTAAAGGATGGTAATTACTAGAAGAATGTTAATATTTTGATAGGTCAGAGGAATTATTTGAGATTTAATTTGGGACCCAAAGATGGTTGATCTTTAAGTCAATGATTTAAAATCCACAAGGTTGGATCGAGGAACAAGTAATGCCCAAAGATGGTTCCTGCAGGCTGACCTCCATCAAGCTCCACTATTTCTGCCCTACTGGCTGGACTGATGAAGTTGGCTGGTATGTTTGGGCTGGCTGAACTACTCGAGCTGGTTTCGCTCATTTTCCAGTCTCATCCTCTTGATTCATCCACCAATATGTCCTTGCTTATCACCACGTTGTTCTTGTTTGGATCATATAGCTTGTATGCTCTAGTTGCATCATAACCCAACAACACCATTTGTTCAGCCCTATTATCAAGCTTCCTCCTATTTTGAGCTGGCACATGTCTGAAGCACAATGAGCCAAACATTCTCAGATGATTCACAACTACTTTCTTCCAGTCCAAGATTCTTCAGGTGTCCTAGGGCCTTTTCTCTTGCTTGGATATTTATTAAAAATGTATATTGTTGTTGAAATTGCTTCTCCCCATAATTTGTGAGGCATATTTCTCCCTTTCAGCATGTGTCTTGCCATATTAAGAATGATTTTGTTCTTCCTTTTGGCAACTCCATTATGTTATGGTATGGTGCAGTCTCTTCATGAATCATTCCATCTTTGTCACATAATTCATGGGATTGATATTCACCACCTCCATCTGCTCTAATCATTTTAATATTGCAACCACTCTAATTTTATGCCATCCACTAGAATTGTCTAAATACAACCAGCACTTCACTATTCTTCTTGATTAGATAGATCGAAGTTTTTCTTGTAAAATCATCAATGAATGATACAAAGTAGTAATTACCTCCAACTGACACTTCTTCAAAAGGACCACAAACATCAGAAAAGATTACCTACATCATTCTTGAGAATCTTGTTGGTAATTCTGATTTGAATGAATTCCTATGTTGCTTGGCTTAACAACACTTTGCACATATCTTCTTTGGTATTTGAATTTAAGGACTTCTTAGCACCATTTCCTTACTCTGCAACACTTGAAGACTTCTTAAATTCAAATGTATAAACCTTTGATGCCACAACCAATCTTCATTCCTGATTTCAACAGCTAGACACTTGTTCTCATGATCTAAATATCAATCTTGAAGGTTCTGTTTTTGGAAAATGGTGCCTTACATCCTTATTTCACCATGCTTCATCTTCATTGAATATCCATTTTTCAGCAATTGTCCAAGGCTTAGAAGATTGTTCTTCATGCTTGGCATATACAACACATCACATATGAATGATTGTTTGCCATCTCTTATTTGAATCAGCACCTTGCCTACTCCTTCAGTTGTCACTGTGCTATTATATGCAAATCTGATTTCTCTTTTTACCTTCTCATCAATGCTCACAAAACAATCTTTATGGCTAGTCGTATGATTAGAGCAGTTTGTGTCAAGATACCACTACTCTAGATAGTCATCATCTAATTTTATTGTAGCCATTAATAACACATCATTTGAACCTAAGCCTTCAGTTGTCATTTGAGCTTTATCATCCCCTCTTTAGACTTTCTTGGATATGCATTCATTTGTAAAATGCCCCTATTTTTTACAATTGAAATATTGGGCCTGTAAGGCATGCACTTGAGATGTTGAGGTTGCTGCACACCTTTCTCTTACTCTCAGTTCATGAGCTTCAAGAGAGCCTTGCAAATCCTCCACCTTCATCTTATCAAGATCCTTTTATTCTTCAATAGCCACCACAATATGATCATACCTTTGTGTTAATGTTGTAAGGATCTTTTCAATAACCACCACTTCAGTTAATGATTCATCATTTGTTCTCATTTGATTAAAACAACCTGTACAAGATTTAAGTAATCTTCCACAACTTCATCTTCTTCCATCTCCAATAGTTCATATTGCCTTCTTAGCTTTTGGAGCTTCATAACCAAGATCTCCCATGCCTCCTTTGATGTAGATTCCTTTGAAATCCTCTCAAAGTTGTTTGAATCCACACTTTGTTGGATGTAAAACAATGTCTTGCAATCTATTTTCTTGCAATCTTTGAAAGTTGTTTGTTGTCTTTCTGTTGGACTTGCACCAAGTTGTTCATAGCCATATTGAACAATCTCAAACACTTCTTGAGCTCTCAGAAACGATCCCATTGATGCAGACCATCTCTCCTAATTCATCCCATCAAGGATTGGAAAATTCGATGGAAATCCTCATCCATTCATGTCTTCTTTCTTTCTTTTACTCACACTTGTGTTTTTCAATTTTTGATTCGCCCTCACACTTGCGTTCGTGTTTTCCAAGGTTTAGAATCCAATCTCTTGATGCCAATTGTTAGAAAATATTGTATAATTGAGATGAATTGAAATTGAGAAGAATAGAGAAGAAAACAAAATGTTCTAAAAATGGAGATTGATTAACTACATCTGGAGAATGTTCTCCATTTTACAAATTTATATCAGTTTGAGCACTAACTGTCAAAACAGAATTCTAACATTCTTAAATACTTCTAACTGTATTCTAACATTCCTAGCTAATTACAAATCACTTTAATTACATTTAACAATGTAGCCAATTGAAGATAATTTATTTGAATTAACATCGACTCTAAATAATAGCTACCAAATAGACATGGATGAATGACGTGAGTTCGGTGATAAATTTATTTTAATTAATTAACAAACAAAGGAAAATTATTTTGAATTCAAGCAATTGTAAACGGAATTGTAGACAAATTTTCATTGAATTACAAATAATGTGGTTTGAATCAAATTTGAAATAACAATGTCAATCACAAGGAAGGGGTTTGAATCATGATTCCCTTTTTTAAAAATTAATTCCTGCTTTTTAAGTTTATCTAACTCAAGATTAATCTTGATTTCAAAAACAACAAACCGCATCACGTTGTTGGTTAGTGAAATTAAAAGAGAATATATATATATATATATATATATATATATATATATATATATATATATATAATATATATATATATATATATATATAAAGATATTCGAGATCCATGCTTAGCGAGTGAGAAATAATTAAAGATTAGGAGAAGAGAATCACATAGTAATGTATTATGGTTCACCCAAAGTGGACTACGTCCAATTCTCACAATTTGTGGTTTTTTCCATAATGTGCTCAAACAAGAATGTTCTTAATTTTCACACAAACTTTCTTGATCAATCTTGACCAGTTACAATTTTTTCACCTTTCGACCTTGAAAAGATTTCCTACAGTTCTACCTTTTAGTCCAATTTTTTTTTATTTAAAAAAGTCACCTTTTAATCACAAATTTATTTTTACAATCCAATCAAACTATCTTTAAGAATATAGTCTTGAGTTTCAAATGAAATATTGAAAGACGGTTGATCAATCATAATCTACTCAACACTAGTTTGAGTTTGATTTTTTGCAGAAAAACTCAGTAAAGTGATCCTTGAATCTAGTGAAAAGAACTTAAGCTCTTTGCTTAATTGAAGAACTTAGACTTCTCAAGTATGATTGTTTAAGTGATTTATTGCTTGCACTAGAAACTCTTGTACTTATCTTGACCTTGAGGTTTCATTTATAGACGTGATAAAGGTTGATGACTACTCATGTAGCTGTTAGAAATCCAGTTGTTCAGATTTATTCTTTAATAGATGTGTTGTACTTGATCAAGAATGTTCTTCGTTTCTGTTTTGAGTGAGTGCTAGATTGAGAGCTTTTTGACAGTTGTTTGGTGTCAGTGTTTTTTTGCTTTGTAAGCAGGTTGCCTTTCTGCAGAGATGCAATATCAGTGCATTATCCTTGTTGTCCTAGTTGTACTTGTTTCATAGGCCACCAATCTGGAGATTGATCTTGTTATGGTTTTTGATGTTTGTTTCGCTTCTTTTAATCTTTTGTGCTAGATCTTGGTTCATAGTTGCTTTGATGTTTAATTCACTTGAATTTTGGGTTTTGACTCTTTTCATTTTTAGAATAAATTGTCTAGAATGATCTTGTATAAAGAAGGCGGGTATTTTCACAAACCAGAATGATCTTGGTTTTACTAGATTGAATGCTTTAGAAAAAACCAGAACGATCTGATACGTACTCATGGCTAGCATCGTGTGGTAGGATGGAATGCTGACTAACGTTGTTAAAGATTTTTGGAAGGGGATTTAAATCGGAAGATACAAAGTTTGTGGAGCCAGAGATAAAAAGCTCTTCAAAAACCAAATCTTTATTGATGCTGAGGGAAAAATATCAATCATTCCCAAAGATTATTGGCCATTCAATGGGTAACTATAAAATCTCAGCTAGGATGGTAGGGGTGAGTGAGACTTCTACACCATTTAGGGTGAAGACAAAAAGGGATTTATCAACAAAGGTTTGAGCTTTACAGTAAAAGGCTCAAACAACTTCAGGATAAAATGAATCTAATATTTGTAGAAAGTTTGACCAACAAAGGGCATCAGTATGATGTTTGATTGAAGTACCTTTGAATTGAAGGTTATCAAATATTAAAACTCTACCTATGCCAATGAGTTGTTTGGCCCATTTGTTTATGAAGAATGTTTTTTGGGTTAAGAATTTTAGAAGTAGTTTTCTGTGAAGAATGTTGTTTGGGTTGAGATTTAGATGAGGATTGTTCTCGTGGTTTGAGATTATGTGGAGAGCGTTCAAGTGAAATGGTTTTTGCTGGAGAACGTTCAAGAATTTTGCTTTTGTGGGAAAATTGTATAGGGTTTTTTAGGTTTTGTTTGGCTAAGAATCAAGACAGGGTAGAGGATGACTTTCTTTTGGAGAGTGACTTGATGGGTTTTTTTAGGAATGGATTTGGTTTCTGAAGGTGAAATTTTTGAAGGAGAAAAAAGACGTTTAATGGGTTTTGTTGGTGAGGTCGTTGGTTGTGAGGGTTTGGAATAAGGTTATGAAGATTTTGATGGAGCTTTTTATGGTGATCTTGGTTTAGAATCATTGTCGGAGATAGTATAGACGGTTGTATCAACACTCCTGTACTTTTAGGAGGTTCCAACTCCTGCTATTATCCTTATCGATCTCCGTTTGGATGAGGGATTATCATAATGGGGTTTTTCTTTAGATGTGGGGGTAATTGGCAATACAGTTGAGAGAGGAGCGAGTGAAATGGGGGTTAGACTTGCTTCTGGGGATGATGATAAATAGTCTGAAAAGGATTTTTCTGATTCAAATTTTTCTGGAAGTGTGGGTCTTGGTGGTGGAGATGGTGATCGAGAGAGAGATGGAGATGGAGTTCTAGGATTCGAGTTTTTCAAGCGGAGGTTTTGGTGCGAGCCATGGTTAATGAGAGAGGAGGGAAGAACATAGAAGAGAAAAAATAGTAG
Organism: Cicer pinnatifidum; assembly: GCA_037974775.1. Classification (NCBI taxonomy): domain Eukaryota; kingdom Viridiplantae; phylum Streptophyta; class Magnoliopsida; order Fabales; family Fabaceae; genus Cicer; species Cicer pinnatifidum. The sequence continues at coordinate 42,675,617 of JBBPBR010000004.1, forward strand.
AAAGAGAGAAAAGGCAATTTTGAGAAATTGAATGAGAAGATGCCACGCGTGAGTGTTAAAAGTGTGGGTGGTTGAGAAATGAGAAAAGGTATTAGAAAAGGGGATTGTAGGTAATGATGTGGCATAAGTAGTCGTTTTTGGATTGAAGGACTAAGAAAAAGACCGTTACTTTTTAATTTACAATTAAACTGGCTATTTAAACTTCCCCTTAAAAACGAAACGAAGACTGTCGTGAGAGAATGAGAATGTTCTTCGTTTTTTACCAAATTAATTTGATTATTTTTACAAAGAAGTTTGATTGGATTTTTTATGATCTTTAATTTTTCTTTTATAAAATTAAAATTCTCTTCAACTAGAGGTTTGGTAAATATGTCAACAAGTTTATTTTTTTGTGTCAACAAAGATTTATTCAACTTCTTTTTTGTTATCATGATCCCTAATAAAATGATGTTTTATTTCAATGTGTTTAGAACTTGAATGTTGAATGGGTTTTTTAGAGAGATTTATAGCACTTGTATTATCACAATAAATTGGGGCATTTGTATAACTTACAGAGACTTTTTCATTGGTTTTTGATCAATAAAACTTGAGAACAATAATTTGTAGCTAAGACGTATTCAACCTCAGTTGTTGACAATGCAATTGTATTTTACTTTCTACATGGCCAACTTATTAGAGCTTCTCCAAGAAACTAACATGCACTACTTGTGCTTTTTCTTTCAATTTTATGCCCAACATAGTCCACATCACAATAGGCTACAAAATCAAAGTGAGTTCATTTGCTATACCAAAGGCCAAGATCAATGGTACCAACAAGATAACGAAAAATTGTTTTTACAAAGGATAAATGAGATTCTTAGGAAAAGATTGAAATCTAGCATATAATCCTACTCCAAAAACAATATCAGGTCTACTTGAAGTTAACTAAACCAATGAACCTATCATTCCTTTGTATTCCTTTTCATAAATGGATTTTCCTAGTTCATCTTTGTCCAAAACGGAAGATTGATGCATGAGAGTTGTCATCATTTTGGTTTCATTCATTTTATATTTTTTTTAAAGATTTTTTGTATATTTCTAGACATATAAAAATTGCATCTTGATGTTGTTTAATTTGTAAGCTAAGAAAATATCTTAATTCTCCCATCATGCTCATTTGAAATTCACTTTGCATGAGATTTGAAAAATTCTCACACAATTTTTCATTAGTTGATACAAAGATAATGTATCAACATACACTTGAACAATGAGTAAATCATCTTTATCAATTTTTCTAAAAAGTGTTGTGTCAATTTTTCTTCTGGAGAATCCATTTTTTATCAAGAAGGAACTTAGTCTTTCATACCATACTCTAGGGACTTGTTTTAGTCCGTATAAAGCTTTGGTAAGTTTGAAAACATGGTTTGGTTTCTTTTGATCTTCAAAACTAGGAGGTTGATGAACATACATTTGTTCATTTAGAAAATCCTTTAAAAAATCACTTTTGAGATCCATTGTAAAAAAATTAATAAGTTTATGAGATGCATATGCAAGAAGGATTATGATAGCTTCTAACCTTGCAACTAGAGAAAAAATTTCATCATAATCAATTCCTTTTTGTTGTTTATACCCTTGAGCCACTAGCCTTGCTTTATTCCTTATAAATTTACCTTCTTCATCCAGTTTATTTTTGAATACCCATCTTATCCCAATAATTCTTGATTTTGTAGATTTGAGACAAGAGTCCATATTTGGTTCTTTTCAACTTGAAGAAGTTCCTCTTGCATTGCTTCCAACCATGGTTCATCAATTATGACTTCTTTGATTGACTTTGGCTCAATTTGAGATATCATTGCCATGTTGTTGTTGATGTCATCCTTAAAAGAAATTCTTGTTCTGATTCCATTTGATGTATTAGCTATAATTTTATTTTGTTAATGATCTCCTATGGTTTTCCAACTTCTTAGATGAGTTTGAAATGGAGATTGTTTATGGATCTCATTTTTCTGAGAACAATATGCTATTGTTGCCCAAATTGTTCTTCTTCTTCATCATCATCTATCTTATGTATATCAAGATCGTCAAATAATACATGCATACTTACCTCAACAATGTTTGTACATAGATTAAATATTTGATATTCTTTGGAATCAATTAAGTATCCTAAGAAAATAGCTTTTTCTTATTTTGCATCAAACATTCCTAGATTATCTTTGTTATTTAAAATGTAGCAATAGCAACCAAAAATGTGAAAATATGAGATATTTGGCATTCTATTTTTCCATATTTCATAGGGTGTCTTGTTGATGATTTTCCTTATGGATATACAATTTAAAATGTAGCAGAAAGTATTGATAGCTTCCGCCCAAAAGTATTTTTCTGATGTATCTAAATATCACTAGAAGGGAGGTTGAATAGGGATTTTGCTGTAAAAAATTTCTCACGTGTTTTGAAAAAGCTATCCTCTAAGGGAGGATGCGAATCGCGACGATAGGAATTTAAACATTTGAATTTAAGCTGAATAAAAGAGAGAGAGAGAGAATAGACAGTGACACACACAACTTTTATACTGGTTCACCCAATGAATACTACGTCCAGTTGTCACACATTTGTGAGATTTTATTAATGACCAAACTGATTAACCTCTCACATAGGTTGATTTTTGTGTATTATTTAGTCTCACCAAGCTTACAATCTTGTTTCTTATAAGTTCCAACTATTTCCATGTGTAACTCACGTGGAAATTACAAAGTGATATGTGTATGCTTGTTTCTCTTTACTTAAACACTTTCTAAAAAGATATTTCAAAGATCTAGTGTAGGATTATAGAAAGTATAAAGAGAGGATGAATATTGCTCTTGATAGCTTTGAGATACTTGATCTTTTTATGCAATGTTGTTGTGTGTCTGATAATGGAGAGCTCCCTGCTTTTTATAGAGATCTTGTGGTGCTCTTTCCATGTGACAAACATCTTATGACCGTTGGGGACTTGATCAAAAAGTCCAAGGTCTTTGATCCTAGTTACAGAACTACCATCCAGCTGTCCTTGGACAGATGCAGTCCATCCTCGTGCACGAGGTTCAAACCTCCTAGGTACTTGGTCATGAGCTATCTTTTTCTCTTTTCATTCTTCAAGACATTTAAGGCTATATTTTTGACTTTGTGGGCTACAACATTTTTGTAAGTTGAAGTGCTAGGCCATTTTCAACTTTTGAGAATGATGTTGACTATAGATCTATCCTCTTACGTCGTATTGGCCATCCTCGTACATCGTACAACCCATCCTCATACCAGTTAAATATGGCCTCTGACCTCTTTGATTAAAATGCTTTATTTGTTCATCTTTGGATATCGTTTTAACTTCTCATCATAACTAAAAATCATGGTTACAATGATGATGAATACTATGCATATTTTGTTATCATTAAAATAATTTGGGAGAGATTTTGTCGTAACATTTTCAATGTTTGATTCTTCCAAGATTGTTCTAGTCATTTCTTGTAATGTTTGATTCTTTCATTCAACAACTCCATTTTGTAGAGGAGTTGTTGCACAAGAAAGATTACGAGAAATGTCAAGTTCATCAAACAAATTCTTAAAGGAAGTGTTTACGAATTCTCTTCCATGATCACTTCTTCTAGAGATTATGTTATAGTACTTTTCATTTTGAACTTTTTTTCAAAAAGTTTTAAAAGCATCAAACGAATCGTCTTTTTGTTTTAAAAAGAGTACCCATGTGTAACGTGAAAAATCATCAACAATAACAAAGTCATATCTCATTCCTTCTAAGCTTGTCGTTTTGATAGGACCAAAAAGATTAGTGTGAAGCAGTTCAAAAGGTTTTTTTTGTATAAAATAAAATCTTTTGAATGAAAAATGCTCTTGACTTATTTTCCTTTTGCATAAGTTTAACCTATTTTATCCATATCAAAAGTTATTTTTGGCAGACCTCTAACATGATCTAGTTTGGGTAATTTCATGCTAACATGTCCAATTTTTTTATGTCATATCCACTTATCTTTAGTGATAGACATAAAGCATGATTCAATAGGTAATTCTTCAAGATATAATACATGGATATTTTTATTTCTAGATCCATAGGAAATGATTTCACCAGAAATTTCCAGCTTGACTTCACATATGTTTGGTTTAAAAATAATCTCAAAATCATTGTCACATATTTGACTAATGCTTAAAAGACTATGCTTTAGACCTTCAACGTATTGAACATCAATAATTTTTGCAGAATATTCCTTACCTATGGTACCTTTACCTTTGATTTTAGCTTGATCATTATTCTCAAAGGTTACAGATCCTCCATCCTTTTTGACAAAGGAAAGGAAACATAGTTTATCTCATGTCATAAGTCTTGAATACCCATTGCCCAAGTACCATGACTTTTTCCTAACATGTTGAGAACCAACTTGCATTTGATGTTACAAGACTTTTAGGTACACATTTGGTCTTGGGTCTTTGAAAGTTAATTATTTCTTTAATACTCGATTTTTTCTTGAAATAATAGTTTGATTCATTGTAACCAATTTTTGAGCAATAAGAACATTTCCTTATTGCTCTTGGAGAAGGTTTTATTTTGATTCCATAACATTATTCCTTTTTGAGAAGGCTTTTTAATTTCTATTTTTCATTCCGTTTTTTGAAATAACATGCATACTCAAGATGTCCAATTATACTACACTGGGAACGTTTCTTTTTGCACTTATCTTTTTTTTTTCAGGAACAAAATAATTTCATAAATTTTTTATTTTTGGGTTTTGTCAAAATCGAGTCCAGCATTATCAAATATTTCTACCTGAGAACCCATAATTCTTTGGAAGGTTTCAATAGATTTAACAAAATTTGATAGATCATTTTTGAGGTATTCAATTTCCGTTTTGAGAAAAACGTTTTCCTTTTGAATCGTAGAATGTTCTTGACATTCAGATTCTTCGCCTGTTTTAAAATGAGATTCCTGCAAGCTTTGAATGATCCTTTTCAGTTCATCATTCATAGCTTGAGCTTTTTCTTTTTCTAACTTATTCTTTTAAAGAGCTACATTTTTTAGCAAGAAAATTTTAGTCGTTTAACAAGTTATCAAATTCTTTTTTCATTTGTTCACATAAAAGACATGGTTCAGAATTGATTACCTCATTGTCTTTTGAGTTTTCCATTGAATACATGTTGGCTTCTTCATGTTTCTCATTCATCAGAATCATCCCAGGTAACCATCGTGGATTTTTTCTTGAATGGGAATCTTTTTGGAGCCTTTTTGTTTAAAGGATATTAAGTTTTTTAATGTTCTAGTTTGTTGCACCCAAAACATGTAATCTGGCTTTTATCTACTTCTGTTTTAGAATTTATTATGAGTCTTCTCTTTAATCTGGTTGTGAAGATGTGCTTTCTTGAGGATTTTGATAAGCTTTTAAGGCTATTATTTTGCCTTTCTTAATTAGCTTGTCCTCTTGCAGCAGCACTTCATGTGCTCGTAAGGTTCCAATGAGTTCTTCTAATCTGAGCCCTGGCCATTCCCGTTACCGGCGATGCTACCTCACGACCTTCTCGCCCCCTCTTTCCCTCATGGAAATCTGGCGAGTTTTTGCCTTCCGTGGGATTCGAGCCCGGTACATAGTAATGTATCCTGGTTCATCCAAGGTGGGTTACATCAAGTCCTCACAATTTGTTAGCTTTTTCACTAATATGCTCAAACAAGAATTTTCGTGCTTTTCACTCAAACTTTCTTGATCAATCTTGATTAGTTACAATGTTTCACCTTTCGAACTTGAAAGGATTTCCTACTGCTACCTTTGAATCCAAAAAGGGATTTTTTACTAGTCACCTTTTAATCACAAAAGGATTTTTACAATCCACTCGAACTATCTTTAAGGATATAGTCTTGAGTTTCAAATGAAATATTGAAAGAAGGTTGATGGATCAGAATCTACTCAACACTTGTTTGAGTTTTATTTTCTGCAAAAAAAAAAAAAAAAAAAACTCAGTAAAGGTGAAAAAAACTGGAGTTTTCTGTTGATTGAAGAGCTTAGATTTCTGAAGTATGACTGTTTAAGTGATTGATTGATTGCACTTGAAATTCTTGCAGTTATCTTGACCTTGAGGTTTCTTTTATAGGCGTGATAAAGGTTGATGACAACTCATGTAGCCATTAGAAATCCAAATATTCATATTTATTCTTTAATATACATGTGTTCCATTTGATAAAAAAAAATTTCTTGCTTTATAATTAGAACATTCTTCATTTCTGTTTTGAGTGAGTGTTGGACGGAAAGCTTTTGAAAGCTATTTTGTGTCAGACTACTTCTGCTTTGTACGCATGCTGCCTTTCTGTAGAGATGCAGTATTGGTGTCTTATCCTTGTTGTCCTAGATGTATTTGTTTCATAGGCCATCAATCTAGAGATTGATCTTGTTATGGTTCTTGATGTTTGTTATGCTTCTTTTAATCATTTGTGTTAGATCATGGTCCTTAGTTTCTTTGATTTTTAATTCACTTGAATTATGGGTTTTGATTCTTTTCACTTTTAGAACCAATTGTCCAGAATGATCTTGTGTTAAGAGGGCTAGTACTTTCGCAAACCAGAATAATCTTGGTTAGACTAGACTAATTGCTGTAAAAAATTAGAATAATCTTGATTTATCCAGACTATTGTTTTTTTATGAACCAGAATGATCTTGTGTTGTTATATTACGACATAACTTCAAATAATACACTCAAAAATACAAGTTAAATAGAAAACACAATTTAGAAACATAATTAGAAGTTGATTAACTTTGTTTGATCATCATTGAGACATTAATTTGGAATCTTTCCTCAGCAAAATTTTCTTGTGGTTAGATTAAAGTAAAGCAAAAAGACGGGATAATAAAAAACAAAAATTGATAATGGAGTTTGGCCAAATTTGTCTTCGGGTCTATGGGTTGTTGTAGACCTTTATACCGAAAAAGGAAGTTTATGCTATGTGTTTACAAACACTCTCAATCTCTCACTTCCCAAAATTCAATTACACCTTGTTGTTGGAAAAAAGACTTAACCTAGAAAACGGTTGTTCTCAACGTTTGCTTTCCTTTTTTGTTTCAAACGGTTACTCTGAGGAAGGAACTATGTTTCTCAAATATCGGTTCCTTAACTAATCCAAAGAGCATTAAATAGGGTGTTGATTTTAAAGCTATTGAACTAGTTGGATAAAGTGAAGTAAGATAAAGACAAAGATAGCCTAAAGTAAGATAAAATTGTATAAAGTAAAGTAAGATAAAGATAGTGTAAAAAGTTTGTAAGATAAAAACATAAATTATGGCCTACAAACATGTAGTCATGTTCGACTAATTACGTGAATAATGCGTGATAACTTCCAACGAAGAGATAAAGATAGTGTAAAAAGTTTGTAAGATAAAAACATAAATTATGGCCTACAAACATGTAGTCATGTTCGACTAATTACGTGAATAATGCGTGATAACTTCCAACGAAGAAAGTTCATGGGCCCCACGAGCAGCTCGTTCTCCTATTTCTTTGACCTATTAGGTTGGTACTATTTGTACGTCCTTTTTCCTGTTATCATACCTCCATGTTGTTCGTGGTGCTATAAACGTGAATCGTGAGCATAATTGTCGAATTATCAAGCTATAGTGGGCTTTGACTTGGTCTTGGACATTGAAGACCCTTGTTGACTCTAGTAAACCCGAGAAAGACTCAACTAGCTCATGTTCGGCTACTTCCTACGAACCTTACCTTCCTTCGATTAAGGATAATTTGACATCCCATAATTCAACTATTTTTCGTTCTCGTCTAACCAATTACTTATTTTTAAGGGTAAAGACACCCTAAAATATTTCATCATTGAATTTTGTCTTTAGTACTTGAAATATCTCTTTCTTGGATTTCTCTCTCAATGTTGGAATGAATAAACTCTTGATCACGGCCTCTTATTTATAGGTGAGCTTTCTTCTTTACCAATAAACTTTTCTTCATGACCAAGCAAATCTTGATAATTAAGTAACTTCATGACTAAGTAACTTGGTGGCCAAGTTTATTCTACACTAAAAATGTGCTTTGTTCTTGAGCAAAATGTTTAACTTTCATGTTCAAAGCACTTTATCAATAAGAACTTTGTTCTTGACTAAGTAGTGTACACTAACTTCTGACAAATAATTCAACATTTCATTCAAGAATAAAAGTACATTGATCTTCGTTATCACTTCATATCTCTGCTAGAGGATGAGGTGATAACATTGAAAAAGACTAAAGGAAATAAAAACTCCACAGACATGTTGACAAAAGTGGTAACCATCGACAAGTTGAAGTTGTGCTTAACTTCAGTTGACCTGCTAGAGTAACAGACTAGAGAAGGCTACTGCATGATCAAGTTGTAAAGACTGACTGACATAGGTCTTCAAGTGGGAGACTTTTGTCTACACTACATAGTCAACAAGTAAACTTAGTCACCAAGCAAGTAAACTTGGCCACCAAGTTACTTGGTCATGAAGAAAGTAGCTTGGTCATTAAGTTACTTAGTCACCAAGAGTTGCTTGGTCATGAAGAAAGTTTTCTTGATCAAGATGAAACCTCACCTGTAAATAGGAGGTGGTTATAAAGAGATTATTCATTCCAAGTACTAGAGAGAAAATTCTAGGAAGAAATATTTTAAGGTGCAAATACTAGAGGGAAATATTCTAATACTAGTTGTTAGCTCTAATGCCCACGCAAAATTTCCCCATGGTCGATAACACACCGAAATTGATAACATAATTCGACTTAATATGCCTACGTCTCCAGATTCCTACATACTTTTACATTGAAAAGGGAAATTTACACATAGTAGTTATAAATACTCTCAATCTCCCAATACCCAATCTCAATTACACTCTAGAATATTTTTTCCTATAATTTTTTATCTAGTACTTGAAATCTTTTTTTTTTTTATTTCTCTTTCAATATTGAAATGAATAAACGCTTCATTAATACCTCGTATTTGTAGGTGAGTTTTCTTCTTGAGCAAGAAACTTGCTTCATGACCAAACGATTCTTAGTGACTAAGTAATTTTTATTACCAAGTAACTTGGTGGCTATACAATTATGTGACTAAGTAACTTTCATGACCAAAGTAACTTGGTGGTTAAGTTTGCTTGTTGACTAATTAAAATTAGTGACTAAGTAGTGTAGATTAACAACATGTGTCTCTAATGGTAGAGATCATTAAAGTATCTAATACCAAGGTAAGTAGTGTAGACTAACAACATCTGTTGAATAAAACTGATATTTGCGTCTCTGTATATGTGCGAGTACCCGTTAAATGAATATTTAGAAGTAGAAGAATTAGCAAATATCTACGGATTTAATCTTATAAATAAAAATAAAAATAAAAATAAAAATATAATTTGTGTACAAGATTTATTCATTTTTTTGCAATCATGTAGAATATTTCCTCCTCTTTTGTAACCACAAAAGATGTAGTAATATATAAAAGTATTAAAAAATAAGCACACAATTAAAATTTCCTTATACAAATAAATAGATTAACACAATCAAAATTTACTATTGAATGTAAGTATTCACGGATACCAATACCATTACATTCGTCTCTATATCTATTAAGGCTACCCTATCTGTCGCATATTTTAACTGTAGATACACATAAGTATAGATACACATAAGTAGATACTTTTTTGTCATCCTTATATGAGAGGACTAATATTAATACATTTACTTAAAAACATAATATGTCTCCTAAATACAACTCAAATAGTAGCAATAGAGAAATGTGATATATTAGAGTATAAATTTGAATATCAGATACACCTCTTACATTTTCTCAAGATTAATGTTTATGAGTTTCGTGGTCAGATTAATTCGAAACATAAAAGAAACACAATTTTGCGCTGGCTGAAGTATATGCATGACTCGTGCAACCAACAAAGGGCCGTCAACACAAATCAAATCTAAGACTGTTTTGTAATTTGTAATTTTGTATTGATTAAATTCGACCTTAGCCAATTGAGAAAAATATATAGACATTGTAACAAACTATTCTCCAATATATAGACTGTTTTCCTTCGGAATCAATTAAAGGAGAACAGAAATAGCATGGAGAAACAAATATTCCATTTTTTAGTAGTAACAACTAGCACAACATCGATTAATTAAGTTCTTCAAGGTAGACACAAAGATGTTGCAAGCATGGAACATTTTGCACCTAGGTTATGTTGCTATCATTGCAATATTTTGTCGGCAATGGGGAAGGTAGGAGCCACATCAACAGGTACCTAGGATACAGATACAGAATAATATACAGACCATTAGTTTTTTTAATAATGCAAAATTACAGTCTGGATGCAAGAACGTTGTATTAGAAGACTTGATATAAGATACATTTATTTTTAAGAAAAAAAGTTGCTCATACATGTTAAAACTATTATTATTCAGTTACTTGCAAAAGAATAGGCGAAGAATGAGTCCAAGTATGTGGAATTACAATTATGCAAGGAAAAATCTAAGCTTTATAAAACATTAACACTGATTAATGATTTTGGATTGAGATATGATTCATCAAAAGTGAGAGGTGTTCTGGTAATAAAGTGCAGGAGTATAACCGTTAATAAAAATATCACTGCAGTGTTCAATTTCGAAAACATACATTGATTATAGGTGTGTGTGTAATTTAATTTTTGGGCCCTTTTCTAGTTTTCCAATATACTTATAGTCAAGATAAGAAAGGCAATGATAACAATGACCAACTATCTGGCAGAAAGGAAACTGACATCAAGATTTAATGTTTATCACAAAAACAAGAAATCATAAGATGAATGAAAACATACATGGATAATGTCAGCTTAAGGGACTGTATAGCCAGAAATTATACGGAAAGTCAGATGCTAAAAAATTTGTAATAATTCAAAATGGTCTTCAATAAAAATTGGAAAAGTATAAGGAAGATAAGGTGCTTCAGGAGTTTTGAAAGTGTCACAAGCAAAGTAAGAAGCTAAATTAATTTCAACGATACAAAATTAGGGATGGCAGTTGAAATGATATTGTAGTACCATTCCCATTCTCACATTATAAAAATACACTGTAGACAAATCCGTATCTGCATGGATAAAAACTTTAATACACATCTACGTACTTTTTGGAGTCAATATGATCTTTTGTAATGTGTTTGTTTGGCAAACTAATAAGTAGTAAACCATAAATTTTATTATAATACTAGCATTAATAGTAAAAAATGGCTTACATATAACTTGGTTGAAAAACATATCCAAAGAACATTGAATTCTTAATCATAAAATATTGCACAAAGAATCATTAACTTAATTAGGATGTTATTCAAAATCTTTCCAATCTTATATTATATAAAATAAATTCATAACAAATATACTATGCATGTTTGGGTAGATTTTGGTACTATAATATGTATCTTTAAAAAAAAATACAGGTAATTTACCCATAACCCTTCGATGGGTAAAAACTACCATTTGTGTGATTTTCTAGGGTTTTGGTCTATGATTGAAGAATTTTGAAAAGTGGGGTGAGGAGTAAATACTACTTTAGATAACTAAGTGGGACTTTGTACTGTTAAAATATCTGAAATCCATTCTTCATGTTGCAATGAAGCCTGACTTGGCAATACAACTACTCATCTTCAAATCACAACAAAAGTTCACAGAATATAACATTGTATGATTAATACCTGGATATTCTCCAACTTTTGCAGAGCAACTTTCAATGGTTCTGTCATCACACCGTATTTCTGAAGAAGCAAGCCAGCAGCCTCTTTATCACCTTGGGCTTGTATGGTGAGTATCTCTCTGCTCAGGCCTTCAACTGCACCTTCAATCTTTAGAAATAAAAAATAATTTATACCACTTATCTTAAGGTCAAATAAACTCAAAATGGAGAGATGAAAATAGACAGGTTTCGATGCAAGTATACTTTGGAAAAATCAACAGAAAATGTATCTTCAGAATGCAAGACAAAGGCTCCTTTCTCGTATAACCAGTTGAACTGCAATGCTTGTCCTTTTCTAACAATATGAAGTAGAGTTAGATGCTAAATTACAACAATGAACACCATATGAAAGAAGAATGTATAGCTAGAAGCGCACCCATGAGCTTCCTCTAACCCAAAACGTACTGAGCGGAAGCATCCAGCAAGAAAAGAAACATACATGGACTTCAATAAACTTTCGGAAAGAATGTCCTGATAAAATAAAACCATACATTACATACACAGACAATCTATGACGTTAACACAGTCCTAAGTTATGGAACAAAAAACTATCTAGAAAATGTATGGATAAGTCCAACATTAAGGATCTGTTTGGGAGGGGGATTTTAGAGAGGAGGGAAGGAGGACTTGTTTTTATTATCAAATTAAGTAGGCTATATAACATTTCTAAGAATGAATGAAATGTGACTGAAATGTTATATGATCTTATATCATGTTATTCATTTAATTTTTTTAAACCTGAAGTATATATTATAAGATAGACTTTGCCCTCCAAAATTTTCCTCCTAAACATAACAAGGGAACTACATATTTACCAAGTGATGAAAGGAATCAAAGAGCAATCTTGAGTTTATGTTATTCTTTTTTATTCTCATGCTCCTTTCACCGGCTCTTCCCTGTTTTAGAAGGATTTTTCATCCTCCTTATTTCCTTTCTCTTTATTCCATCCCAGAGAAAAATTATAATAGCTAACCTGAGAGATTAAGAACCTCAATGCCCAGAGGCCAACTATATCAGCTTTTGCTTCTTCCAGAGCTGAGTGAAATTCTTGTAATTCCTGTATCAAAAGGTTAGATATTGCAATTAATATTTTATAAATAGAATGATAAGATACCCACAATTTAATAAGCTCGGTGCATATTAAATAATTTCACATATGCAGGTACATATTACTATATGTACATAACAAAATACTAAATTTTACAAAAATATGATATAGGTATGTTATTATTAAATTTAATTTAAAATATAGAATATAAGACAATAGAATTATACATAAACATTACTAAACACAATAGATTAAAAAAGTATAAATAAGCATAACATATTGTATAGAAGGAGATTAAAACACCAACTTGACAAAAGTTATCGAAGATTGTTAGAATATTAGAAAATATCTTATAATATTTTTTATATTATATTAGAGTATCTTGAGTTATTTTCTACGATTAATTTATAATCATAGAAAATCTTAGAATATCTCTCTTTATTATTATGATTTGTTTCTGATTTAGGATTGAGTCTATGTTTCTCTATAAATAGAGATTAGTATTGGATCTTTTGTAATTAAGTTAGCATAAAGCTTTTATCAATAATATTCAAACCCTTATTATTTTCTCTCCTCCTTTTCTCTAAAATCCCACAACAAAATGGTATCTAGAGCCTATTTCGATCCTCTTTGAATGATTCCACCTCTATTCCGTTGCCGAGTTCCCAACAGTTAGGGAATATAATCGTAGTTTCTCTTTTCCAACATTCCAACACATTTCACTCGTTTTCCATGCCACTATTTCCGGCAAATTTTCCTGCGAACAGCAGTCATCTCCAGATCAGCTCATGCCTGAAAGCGCGTAGCCAAAAGTCGTCATACGCGCTCTCACACGTTGTTAATCTCTCATGCGAGTAGAACTGCCGCTGCTGCCGTTTGCTGCTACATGTCGTCGCTGCTGCCCCGTCTGCTACTGCCGCCATCTGCTGCTGGAAAAGTTTTTTGACACAACCACTTCCATGTGCCTCCCAATCTACACAACTCAGATTTTTTCTAGGTCAAAAGTTGCTCCACGCACGCTCATGTGCCTCCAAGATCCGCCGTGTTCATCTCACGCACTGCCACCACCAGCTTCGATCTCAAGCGCATTTTTCCGCCTTCCAGCATAATATTTCAATCTTCTAGATTGAGTTTTCCTTCCTGGTTCTAGATCTGTTTTAAGTTGTTTCTTTCGAGCCACATGCATACAACTTGGCAATTTGTCTTAGATACATTGGCCCCATCTTTGTCCCAGATGTACTGGCCTTACCTTTCTCTCCTTGAAGCATGCCTCTCTCTCCTTGAAGCAAATTCAAGTTTAAATATTTTGAGTCTCTAATATTATTGGTTTGAAGCTTCCAAATGCAGTTTTTTAGAAGAACGAAGTTTGCTTTATTCAATTGTCTGCCATGAATTTCTCTCAAGCTGATGATCAATCAGACTATCTGGCTAGGCTATAATTATAGCAATTCTCTCCGACTTCACATGCATCCCTGAGTTGCTTTTCCATCTTTTTTATTATTTTGCGGAGCAAAATATTGTTTTCTTGTAACAAGCTAAAGCTTAGTAAGCTTTAACTTGAGGGGGAATATTAAAATATTAGAAAATATCTTATAATATCTTTTATATTATATTAGAGTATTTTGAGTTATTTTCTACGATCAATTTATAATCATAGAGATTAGTATTAATTAAATCTTTTGTAATTAAGTTAGTATAAAGCTTTTATCAATAATATTCAAACCCTTATTATCTCTCCTCCTTTACTCTAAAATCCCACAACTTCAACAAAGATATTAGTCAGCTGTTCATTTGATATAACAAAGTTAGTCAGGATGCTTATGTTAAAAATGATTATATTGGAAAGCAGTGAAGGTTGATATCAGAAAACTATGTGGCAAGTAGTGGTGTTTATAACTTAAACAACCACAAGACCCATTCCCAAGCTGGCTTCTGTCAACCCTTACCTATTCCCAACCAGGTCTGAGCTGACATCTCCATGTACTTCATTGGGTGATCCCTAAAGCAAAAAGGTCGGAAAATATTCTAGTAGTGGTGGACAGATGGTCTAAGTTTTTCCATTTAATGGTCATTGGTGACCTGTTCACAGCCATGAAAGTGTCTGAGCTGTTCTTGAAGAGAATGCACTTCCATGGATTTCCTTTTTCCATATAAAGACCGTATTTTTACAAGTCAGTTCTAGAAGGAGTTGATCTGGAGGGCGGGAACTCAGATCAAGTTTATAAATGCCTATCATCCACATATGGATAGCCAAACCTAGGTCACGAACCATTTTTTGGGAGCTTATCTTAGCTGCTTAACAGGAACTAAGCCTAAGTAATAGCCAATTTACTTAGCTTGTGCAGAATTCTGCTTTAATACCAACTGCAATGCCTCTATAATGACGACCTCGTTTAGAGGCTTGTACAGCCAAGATCCTCCTCTATAGTTAAAAGATACAATAATTCCTTGAAAGGTGGAAGAGGCAATAGATTGAATCAACAGCAAGATGGGCTGCTAGAGGATTTGAGGAGAAATTTGCTTAAATCTCAAGAAGCAAGTTCATGCCAACCAACGTCACAAAGAAGTGGAATGTAGTGATGGGCGCTTGTGTTTCTTAAACTTCAACCTTATAGGGTGAAGTCCTTAGCTAAGAAGCCTATTGAAAAGTTCCGTCCGAGCTTTTATGACCCCTAACAAATATTGATGATAGGTGTCGTGGGTTACAAACTGGACTTGCCTACACATTGTAGGATACATCCAGATTATCTATTAAGTGAGCAGCAGAAACATAAAAGGGGTAGATAGGGAATACTCAGGGGACTATGTTTAGACAAAATTGAATTGGAGAGTTCAGGTCTCTAAATACCCAAGATTATTTCCATTGTTTTTCAGTTCAAAATAAATGACTCCTATTTTTCTTTCTACTCTGCTGGTCTGGTTCTATCACACTTATCCAGCTCGGGTATAAGGAGAAAGGCATTGAAATGGTGAAAACAGGCATACTGACCTTAGGAGCCTCATATTTAATGTAATTAAAGAATTCCCATCCAACCATAAGTTATTTAAAAAGCATAGATAACTCGGAAAAGAACCAGAAGGATACTGTAGACAAGTCCAGATAGAGACTGAACGGAGGAGAAGGGGTCATATCAGATACAGGGTAGAAAAGCAAGCAAAGCACAACAATTGGTGGCAGGAATACTACAAATGATCCATCAAATGCAGCAGCGAGCAGCAGTGCATTGGTGAGATCCTGGAATATGTCATTTGGGCATGGGAGAATGTTCCTATCAAGGTGGGAATGGTAACAAATGACCAATATGGAAAGCATGAACCATGAAGTTAAAGGGATTTATTGGCCAAAAAGCTCTAACGACGGCGGAAGACAAGCAAAACCGTGACAAAAAGGAGATTGTAGGAGTACTGAAAATCAAAGATGAAATACAGTATCCAGAAAAACTTTCAACCAATGAATCTTGCAGATATTCACAGATTAGGATTGCTTCTTCCCAAGCTCTAAATATCATATTAAGAAGATAACAAAATGAGAATTGTGTAACAAAATCCATGAGTTTGAATTATACAGCAGGAGGCTCTAAATATGGAAGATTTAATAATTATAAGAATCTCAATATATAAATTACTGCAATTACAAGATGTCATTAGTCTATTTATAAATTTACAAATGCTGCAACAGATATATTTAGTGACAGTCCTAGCCTGTACTCTCTCAGTCTCTCTCTTTCTATCTGTTTCACACACTCTTTCATTCCTCCCTTCATTCTTGTGTTTTCTCTATATTTTCAGTTGAAAGATGTGAGAGAAGAATAATTCTATTGATTGAATAGAACAGGGATGTCTCTCTTTAATAGAAGTAAAAATAGAATCCTAAATTAATTACGGGGATCCTAAATTAGTTACAGGATACTAACAATAAAAGACCACCTCAAATAGGAATAACAAAACAATGAAAGAGTATAAAGACACAATAATATTCATAGGAATATTCTGCTATCTTATTCCATGCAATATTCTACCTAACTGCTGACAGCTAGGCAGCTGTCCCCACCTCATCACTCATCACATTTCCTTTCTTTTTCCTGCAAGTATAAACTTTCCAAATCCTGGGCTTGTTATAATTCAAAAGCCTACCAATACATCATCTGTTCTCTTCTGATTCCCTTGGAACATCGTGTTGGGCACCCTATGACTATGTTAGAGTGTTTACTGCAGAAGTTCAATATAAAAATTTGCTAAAATAAGGCATATCTTGCAACTTACCAGTCTAACAGTCGACTTTTGACCATTTGGAAGTGTTATAGTATGAGGTCCAATTCCATGGCAGCATTCATGGCAAATCGTATGAGTAAAAAATGATTCAAAATCTACAAGTTCTTGTTGTTCTTTTGCAACAGAGGCACCGGCTATAGGGAGAAGAATATGATTGAACCTGAAATGAAAAGGCAGGTTTCCCCAACATAAAATATCCATTTAAAAAAAGTTACAGAAGAGACTCATCCATGATGGTAAGTTCAAATTTGAAGAAACTAGAGCTTTTAGGGTCGGAAATTTACTTAGCCTCTGAAACATTCTTAAGCATGACCATTGATGTTCCTCTGTCATTTACAATACGCTCATCATTTGGTAGATTGAAAGCAAGAGTTTGCGGTCCCTTAACATCCTGAAATAATTCACTAATGTAAAATTTCCAGTTTAATAATTTCAAGCAGGAAGTAATTAATGCCTTCTAAGTGAGAAACGCTGACAAACTTTATTACAAAGGACATAAGGAAAGTTGTGTCCACCATAACTACTGCATAAGCAAGATGTCAGATGTAACGGATTGAATTGTTTAACACTCACCCCTGCATTATATAGAAGTTGGATAACACGAATAGGTGCGGCATTCACATATTTTGATTTGTATGCATTGTCCATTGGGAGATTTTGCTCCAGAAGCTTCAGTAGCACGGTTATTTGAGATGTACTAAATTTCAAAATATAAAACAAAACTACAATATTTAATCCAATTAAACAGGTTGAGGCGTAATACCTGCAGATTATCACCAAAAAGTTTCAATTGAGCTGTTGCTTCATCGTCCTTGATTCCAATATATGCTTCAAAGGTAGCCTAAAACAAACAATGCAATCACCACGTTAGATAGCCGAATGTCTTTGTAAGAGTTGGGGAATGAAATGGAATCTGAAAGAAAGAATGGAATGGAGCTCCAATGAACGGGATGAAGTGTGAGACCACAAAAATAGACTGACGCCAAGTTTTAACACAAAACCTTAAGGCCTTGGCAACATTGGGTGTCCAGAGTCCACATTTAATACCGTCTTTAGAACCAATGTGGACTCGCAACTTTCATATTTGCATACTACAACAATCTTTCCAAATGAGAGAATGTTGATTAGTTTCCAGAGAATTTCAACTGTCTAGAACATAGTTTATCGCTATTTATAGCTTTCAAACCAGAGCAATACATCCATATACAATAGAATAGATGATTACAGACATAGTACAAGCTTAGTCGCACAATTTCTTAGTCCATTAAGCTCTATGGCCAGACAAATTACTTTATGCTTCATCTAAGACACTTCACAGCTCACACCAAATCTTTTGGATGTTAATAATACTCTTGTCTCACATAGCTTATTAGATAACTTAAATAAATATGATAGTAACAAGGGCCTTTGAAAGATACTTAACACATGGTTGTCCATGGATTTTCCTTGTATGGACTCAATCACCAAATTATGTAAAGGTTTCTTGCACAATAATGAAACTCCGAGAATACAAGGTACACAGCTTCAAGGATCATAGACTGAGAATCTGTCTGTCTTACTGTTGAGTAAAATTTGACCGTAAATACTGATATTCTTGATAGTGCTTAGCAATTTGTCTACAACTAACCATGCAATGACATTTATTTCTATATCTAAACTTGACATTACATAAAGGAAACCAACATTTTTGTTGTCCACTCCAACATTTTAATATGTTGGCTAGTAATAACACAAAGCTTTGCTCAATAGTAATGACTTTGTGAATTACTAACATTTTCCAAAATAAAATAAAATTAACCAAACATTTAAGTTTGACATTATTATGCGTTGGGGACTTAAATTGTTTATGCTGCGCAAAGTATCATTTTCAATAATTACCTTATATCCAAAAAGTTTATCCTCATAAGTTTCATATGGCCCAATTGTGACATCCAACTTAGAGTCCTGCATAGAGAAGAGAATCCAAAATAATTTATGATTCAGAAATCTGATACAAAGTAAAACTCATTACCATAACGACACAAGCACACTGTTGCGGAAAACCACACGAACCAAGGATAAATGATGGGAACAAACATAGAGCACACTACAGATAAAATAGAGGAAGAAACAAAAGTTATGGAGTTCAGTACATCTAGCCTGTGTTTACGAAAAACTCCAACAAAAGTATTCACCATATCAAAATAAGATCATAATTTCTGTCAAAACTTGAAAACCCATCTCAAGTAGTGTATCACCCACAAATCATGTGGAATGGTAATCACATACTCAAAGAAACCACTATCACCTACACCTTATTGAAGTACAGTAACCAAGGAGCTGGTTGGAACGAGTAGTGAGACGAACAGAGCTCCAAACGCTGGAACGTAGACAACAATTCCACAAAGCTTCTCCATGTTAGAGGTGCATGATGGCATGCGATGCAATCTTCTTTTCAGTGGCTGATGAGATGGAAAATCGGATTCCTCTAGGTCTACTGCATGCAGTTTCAGGACATTAGGGTTTCTTTGTTTTTGGAAAACATAGGGTAATTTTGGCGCTCGACACACCCTGTTAACCATTGGTTCCTGAAAATCAGATTTTAAGCAACCACTGCAAGTGTACAACCAAAATATTTTATCTAACACTGAATATAAGGAGTATCTCCAATCCAAAGAAACCTAGAAGACTTCAATAGATGTTGCACAAACTGGTGATTGTACAGTTTGTCTCTCCCACTAATTGTCTATTGGATTCTGGATCTTGGATTTTTGTGCTTTTGATCACATAGATTGTAATACTTCACTTTTATCAAAATTGTCACGGTTAGAATATTAGAAAATATCTTTTATATTATATTAGAGTATCTTGAGTTATTTCCTATGATCAATTTATAATCATAGATATCTTAGAATATCTATCATTATTATTATGATTTGTTTCTGATTTAGTATTGAGCCTATGTTTCTCTGTAAATAGAGATTAGTATTGAATCTTTTGTAATCAAGTTAGCATAAAGCTATTATTAATAATATTCAAACCCTTATTATTTTCTCTCCTCCTTTTCTCTAAAATCCCACAACTACAACAGTCACAACTTAAAATTCCATATCATGTCACGCTTGTTGATGGTTTTAAGGCTAAAGTCACTGCCATACCTCTCTCCCTTTGATATCTCAAATCCCCGTTCTTTTGGAACCTGACACTCCTTTATTTTAGTTTCAATCATACAATTACAATCCACTCGCATTCTTGATTGTTCTAAAAACCTTCACTACCAATAGAACCAAAAATATAGGGCGGATGATTGGCACAGTATATGAATGACATGGTTTCTACTATTTCCAATTCACGTCTTCTGTTGTTTGCTCTACTTCAGAATCTCCAAGTCTCACTCAACATCGTTTAGGTCATCTAAATATAAAGAGAATATTGTATACAATGGAGTTCTTTTGAAACAAGAGAATAATTAGATATTGTTTGCAGCACATCTCACCAGCTTGCCAACAACTTTTTAATAAAAAAATCGCAAACAACTTTATATTAATGATTCTATAATTATCACAAAAGTAAACTAGAGAATATGGACTAACCAATTCCATCCAGGCTATGTCAGAGTCATAATAATCATTTGAAAGAAAAGCATCAGCCTTGCTATGCAGCAGCCTCTTCAAACTACACTTGGAAATAATGAGTTATTAACCAACAATGTAAGTATTTGAAAAACAATTACATAACAATGAGACAACAATGGATGGAAGAACAATATACCTTGTTGAGTTGCTAACGTCCCCAGCTTTATGCAATAAATCAGCAGCTTTGGCTAGAAGTGACTTGTACTCTTCAGAATAAGGAACTATATACAGGTCCCCAGAAGAACCTACTTTGTCATTGGACAGACCGGATTCTAAAACAAATTCACTGTGCCTTTTAATAACAGTGAAAAAACTTGTTGCCTCTTTCTGTTGATCCTTTCCTAGACTGTCATTCCATATATTGAACTCCTGCAAAATAGAAGCTTTCATGTTTATCATGCACTAAACCAACTGTTTTGATAAAATATGTTTAGCTTTACACAACAACAAAATCTTTTCTCACTAGGTGGGATTGGTTGCATAGATCAAAACATATTTATCCTATCATAAATCATATCTAGTCACAAACCATTAAAATCTGAATTTTTCCAATGGTACCATTTTGTCCATGTCAGGGGGATAGAAATTAGCACCGGCAGGTTTCAGCATGGGAAATGCTGCTCTGTATTCCAGACCCTTCCACTCTCTAATTTTCCTAGTTGCTTTAGAGAGCATCCTTATTGCCGAATCCGCAGTTGTCAAAAATGCATCGTCTTCGTCAAGGCTAGACCTGCGAAGAATGAATATAATATTTAATGTTGATAATATACCAAACAAACAATAATGTTGACAATATACCAAACAAACTCAAAAAATAGTTTAAAACTTGATATGATAATTAACTCGTTGAACTTGAGCTCTATCTAGTCCGACTCGTTTGGTTCTGATCAACATTGTGAAGTGGGATAGGATCTCACTTCAAAATGCTAGCTCAAAGGATGAGAGTGCCCAAACACATATATACATCCAACAGTCTGGGAACCTTGACAATATGGGACACCAATACAGATTCAATAACCATTAACAATTTTCACACCTTATGGATCCAAATGACCATGTCTTACCAGACAATCTATCTAAATTAACAACATTAACAAGATGAGGAAAGGAATTTGTTTGTTTTGTATTTGAAAATCCCCTCATCAATAGACTCAACAGCTGTATTGCATAATTATGTAATCTTTTTCAGCAATGGGATGACAACCCCCTTCTCCTTAGCAGGACCTCAACTCTTCTTTTCAACTTTCTAACGAACCAGTTTCTACAAATCAGGAAGGACAGGAGGAAGGTTTGAAAATAGAGTTTTCAAACTACAAAGAATTGATGCTTATGCTTCACTGGAAAAATAAGCTCGATTCAAGAAAAGACGGATTCAATCCAACCAAATCCTGTGGGAAAAGGAGGGTTTGGTAGTTTTGCAAATTTTTCGGCGGTAGAAAAAGATGTAGTTTTTATAAATCAGGAAGGGCAGGAGGATGGTTTGAAAATAGAGTTTTCGAACTTCAAAGAATGGATGCTTATGCTTCACAAGAAAAATAAGCTTGATTCAAGAAAAGACGGGAAAAATAAGCTTGATTCAAGAAAAGACGGATCCAATCCAACCAAATCCTGTTTCGTAGTTCTGCAAATTTTTCTGCAGTAGAAAAAGATGTAGCAGTAGGGCCTAACAGGAGTTGCCGAGGGAGGAGCAAAAGAAATAAGTGGGAGAGGATGTGGCAGAGGTGTTTCCTCATGGACATTAGAATCAAATTGTTGATTAAATGAAAACCTTGGTTCATTAAAGATTACAAGTTTGGAAATAAAGATTTTGCCCATTCGGAATAGACATTTGTTTCCTATATGGGAAATGGAATAGCCTAATAATACACACCCATGGAACCTAAGCTATAGTTTTTTTATGTTATAGGGTCCAAGGAAAGATAAAAAAGCGCAACCAAATACATTAAAGAAAGTATAGTCTAGACTTTGGTGAAACAGGTTGGTACAATATAAGGTACTTCACGGTTGTGAGTCTATGTTAAAGTTACGAGAATTAGATAATAGGAGTAGAGAAATAATAAAGACTTTGAATGTGATAATGGTATAATATAATTAATTATGACTTGATGATAACTTGATTCAAAAGACTAAACACTAACACTTATGATGAATCAAGATAAATCAAATTTGATTCTCTATGGTTGTATATTATTCTCTTTATTTGTATTTTTATGATTCTGTCATTATTACTATTGTAACTTATTTTCCCATATAAATAGTCTAAGACTGTAGTAATAAAACATGAAAGTATTATTCCATTACTTTTTTCATGGTATCAGAGCTCTAGGTTAGGATTCTTTTGAAAGTGGTCCACACCTTTTGCAAAAAAAAATTGTACGACATGTTTCTTATCTGACCCGATTTCATCTCCCTAATGATACACAACAACACGTGGAAGGTGGCCCTTATGGGTATCAGGGGTGGCGATGATGGTTTTGGTGATAAACCAAAAGTGGTTGACAACACAACAACATTGGCGGTGGATGAGTGTCACCAACAATAATGCTGGCACAGCGGTCTTGGGGGTTGTTCAAGCAATGGCGGCTGGGGCAGTTCCTTTGGGTAACGGTGGTCTTAACAATTGTTTCTCTAATATTTTTGGCCATGAAGGATCTTCTAATGCCCTCAAGGTTGAGGTTTATAAACTCAATGGAAAAATTACGTCTAGTGGTTTCAAACTGCAAGATTGATACTAAACGGTAGGGGAAAATATGGTTTCCTCACAGAAAAGGTGCAAATGTCTGCCATAGCAGATCCAAATTACAAGTTATGGAAGTCTAAGAATCTTGTGATTATTGCTAGGCTAATTAGCCCTAAGGAGCCAACAATTGAAAATTCCTTTATGTTTTTTCCAACTGCAAAAGAAGTTTGGAAGACTGTCAAAGACACATTCTGATATTCATAATTCATCTCAAATTTTTTATCTCAAGTCATGTGACTAGCTAGTCAAGCAAGGAGACAGAGAAGTCACTACCATTTATAATGAGTTGATGACTTTATGGTAAGAATTGGATCTTTGCTATGGATGATCATTGGAGGTGCAGTGAAGACATTGTTCTGTTTTTTAAGAGACGGAAAAATGACCAAGTATTTATGTTCTTGGTTGGTCTTAATTATCGTCTTGATGAAGTCTGAGGCAAAATATTGGAGAATATTTCCTTGCCATAAATTAGGGAAAGGTTTTCATTCAGAGAGAAGAGGCTAGACAAGTGTTATGATGGGTATGTCACCTTTTGTTGTTGAAGTGGAAAGCTTTACCCCGGTTACTAAGAATGAAGAAGAGAAGAGAGATGGAAAAAACCATGGTGCAAACATTGCAAACATCCGTGGCACACCTGTGATACATGTTGGAAACTTCATGAAAAACCTATAAACTGGAAGAAAAAGGGAGGTAATGAAGGCTGTGCTCTCCAAGCTAGTACCTCTGATCATGAAAGACAGTATTCTTCGTGCTCATCTTCATTCACCAAAGAAAAATTAGACCAACAAAATATTTGAGTCTCAAACTCCTTCTTGCTCTATAGCTCAGAGAGATAATTTTCCAAATAGTGCTGTTATTAATGTCAATAGCATTCATATTTGGATTATCGATTCAGGTGCTACCAATCATATGAATGAGGAGTCAAGTTAGTTTTCCCCTTACAGTTAGTGTTCAGGTAACTACAAAATTAAAATTGCAGATGACTCTCTTATAATTATTGTAAGGAAAGGTTCTATTATTCTGCCACTTGTGTTAATCTTGAAAGATATCTTACATGTTCCTACTTTATCTTGTAATTTGTTGTCCATTACAAAGTTAACAAAGGACATAAATTGTCAAGCTAACTTTTTTCATTGTCATTGTATTTTTAAGGATTTGAACACGGAAAGATGATTCGCAATGCTAAGGAGAGTGGAGGACTCTATTATCTTGACAATTGACTTGAGAAAGGAAGTGCATCTAATGTTAACCTATCTGATGTTGGAAGCATCCCTTTAATTTGTGAATCTTCTTTGTAGTCGAGTATTGTTTGTGTTTAAGTTAGATTTCTACATCAATCAGGTAAAGAGAAAGGAAGTGCAAAGCAAAATGAGCCAGATGATTCTTGTAGGAACTGTTTTTTTGGCAATCACTAGCCTCAGACTGAGGAAACCGATTCTTGGAGGAATCTTAATCTTAAATGTACTAAATTCGCAAAATTTCTAGACATTCGGAATTCTCAAATCTGTGCTCAAGAACAAGAAAACATTGGTTTTTTATCTTTAGTCCAAGTTAATTTTCTGAGATACAAAATCACCAAAGTTGATCAATCTAAGTGAGTCTATATAAATATTTAACATTCAGTTGGTAGAGTAAGTTGTCAAGATTTCAAGGACTTACCATGGGCTCTTGTTTATCTGATAATAGGACCATTTCAACTTATTTAAGTCTGAAGTATCAGCATGCTCCTTCAACCAATCTCTGAGAGCCGGATTACTGTACCATGACTGAGTATAAACAGACAAACTTTAGTAATGCACACTATTATTGGAACATATCTGTCTTCCTGGTTCTACTCTACCAATCACAGCTAAAATTATAAAATGATTGTTGGAGCACAATAAATCGCCAATCAAAATTTATAATATGATTACTTAAACATAAGGTACATAACAAAACTATAACCTGCAGGTAAAAAATTTCATCCATAACAGCTGCAGCCTTGACAATAAATACAAGAGCCTCTTTGTCTGAATCCGTAAGCCCTGTCAACTGCCAAAACAAAAACAAAAAACTTATATCAAAGGTTAAAAGGAGAAAATAAATTTTAGGATAAATAAGTTGGCAATAATCCATGTATTGTTACACTCAACCAATAATGATATCATAACCTTCAAATTTCATAAATAACACTTGTTTTTAATTTAAATGAATTTATTTTCAACAAGAGTTCATCCAAGACCTTTGTACATAGTCACACTGATGTACAAGATGCGAAGAAGTTAGAACTAATTGCTAGTATCACGTGTCCTTGCGAATATGTGTCACATTATTATATTATGATATTTATTCTTCCCATAAATCAATAAAAAAATTTATAGTTACAATAAAACCAGTTTTGTAAGCATGACCTGGCGTTATTAAGATTTAATGATTTAGCTTAATATTTAACACTTAGTTCAATTATATCCATTTGGATAACTCCCAAAATTTCATTGTTCTTCTTGGCTAGATCAAATTCAATATTTATTGAGTTAAAGGGTTGGATCTCACACAGTTAAAATTGTTATTCTTGATTTTAACATTAGGTTGTTGAGAGTACATTGGCTTAGTCCAGATGTACTTTGTACTGCATTCTTAAACTGGTACAATACAAGGAAACTGAACTGTACCCTTCCAAATTCCAATTACAGTATCAGTATATCTCCTGCTCTTATATACTTTCTTTACATGGTATCACAGGCCTACTAGGGCAATGGATTTCCTACACACCTCCGGACCCCGCCATAGAAAAAGGCAATACCAGGCCGCCATAGAAAAAGGCAATACCAGTTGAATCAGTAAAGACCAACCAGCATAGCCTAACACACTCTCAAATACATTATTTCCAACAAACTGTTGTCAAGTGATATTCACATGTCGTCCACAATATTATATGGATCCAACTCCATATTTGGTGAACCCCGTTATTTATTTAAGACCCCAATGAATTTCAACAAATAACAGTGCTGAAAAAAGTGCATTGTTAGAATTTCTCTTGAAGAAGCCAACCAGATCTTGAATTTGCAAGTGCAGCAACGAGATTGTGCATGTATTTTTCAAAGAGGCTCATGTTTTGGGACAGAGAACAGGGTCTTGTTGGTCTAAATAAAGACTATTCACTTCAGCATATTTTCATTGTCGTTGGGTGCCAGATCAGATAGTCTGAGTTTGCTGCTTGTTTCTGTTTTGGTAATGCCTAGTCATTTTTAAGCTGTTTTGGGGGATTTTCGGTGGCATTTGTGACAATCTCAGAGCGGATTCACTTTCTTGCAATCCATTTCTTCCCTCTCGCAGCAAGCATATGGAGCTAGAAAATAATCCTAAACAAAAGTCTAAAATTGTGTCAGATTCCAACTAAACACCATGGGCAAATGTTATAAATAAGCCATTATCATTAGTTAGGTATGCATCACTCAAACAAACTCAGGGTGTTTGATAAGCTGACTATTAGTCATCCACCCTAAGCTTGAGGGGGAAATAATCGATGATATATGTCTTCTACTCTATGTTTCTATTATATCTCCCTGCTCTGTATTATTTGCATTCAATAGTTTAGCTGTTTTGTTGCTATCTATTATTGTGCCTCTTGACCCAAGCCCCTTGGTTATGGCTGGCCCTAGATCTTTTGGTAAGTTGAAATTAGTTATTTCTATTTCAGATCAGTTCCAACAGTTTATTGCAGCTGTAACAGTACAAAGACATTGCAGCTACTATTCTTTCCATATATATTCATAAGGCCCTGCTAAGTGAAACAAAACCAATCTAGTTTTGGACAAAAAATTAGATGCATTCAAAGAGGGTTGTGATATGATCGAAATGCCACAGTTTAACATTATGCTGTTCAAATTGTCAAAAGGGGATGAAGATAAAAATGATTAAAAGCTAAATAATTGAATGATAGAAGTCAATATAATGCAACAACCAAAAGCAAACAAAAATGAAATCACAACAACCTCTACATTGAGAGAAACTGGAGCATAGCGACTTAGTTGCTTTTGTAGAGTCAAACTGCGTGCTACAGTATTCTCTTTGTACCTTCAACAAATATATAAGGAGCAGTTTAAACTAGTATAAACTCAATGACTGTTATTCTCTTTGATATTATGTGCTATGTAGTTGTCCCTTATAGATTAAATGGTCATAAAGATTTAGAGAAATTTGTGCGCCAAAAGCACAAAAGAAAATACAAAAAAACGGAAATCCAAACATTGAAATCAAATCTTGAGCTCATTTTCTGTATAGACTTTTATCATAACACATAAAGTGTATCTACAAAGTTTGGTAACATTCCGATAAAGCCTCGATTTATTTTGATTTTATAGGGACTAAAACTGTTGATGGAAAATAATGTAGAGACTAAAAGTCGAAGAAAAAATTTATAGGGGATAAAAGAAATTTAAAAAAAAATATAGGGACAAAAAAGATATTTAACCGTAATTTTAATAATGGAACAAAAAGAGGCTTTGTTTCAAATATAAGAAATTTTTCATCATGTGAATCTTAAACATTAGCATACCTCTTCTCAATAATATCAAATAGTTGACCATATTGTCCATGAACATCGTAAGGGACATAGTCTGAATCTTCTTTGGCCAGCAACCTTTTATACTCGTCATAAGCGATATATTTAGTATCAGAAACTTCTGTTTCCTACCAAAGTAAAAAGATCCCCAACCAAGATCAGGAAACTCAATAACAAAAATCATGCATACACTTATAAAAGACATAAAGGACAAGCATGGAACTAGATTAGCATAATCATGGAAGAGAGAAATTACTCTACAGTCCACCGAATTTTGCTTATAGAATACTACCCAAGTTATATATATATAGTTTTTTATATTATTAAACTCTCTTAAAATAATTTCTCTTATGTAAAATATCTTAAATTCATCAAAATGATCATTTCTTTTACTATAAAAATTTCACATCTTTGAGTAGTAGTGAAATTTGTTAGATTAGTGTCTTTTATTTTATAAATATTTCATTCATTCATAATACATTGTAACAAAAAAGTTGATTTTAAATGTAAAAATATGAGTAATTTATATGTTTTTTGTGTGTGTCAAACAAGATCACACATCTTCTATTTATAATGATGCTACAATAATTACATTCTATGTCTAGGAAGTTGTGTTGACTAGGACTACTAACAATTAGCCTAGGATGTTGCACAATCAAAGAATAAGAAAAACATACATTGAATTTTAATGCTCCCCCTTAAGTTAAAGCTTACTATGCTTTAAGCTTGTTACATCAAAACATTTTAAATGAAACTAAGTTTGACAACAGTTGGACTAGTTTGAGAGAGAAGGCACCATTAATGATTCATGTGTGAAAGAGTCACCACTGGATTGATCATCGGTGGGAATAAAACGCACCAATAGTATGATTCATATGTGGGAATAAAGTCACCCCCGGATTGATCGTCAATGAGAATAAAAGACGCTAATATGATTCATATGTTGGAATCGAGTCACCACTGGATTGATCGTCGGTGGGAGTAAAATGATTGTCTAAACAAATGATACCTTCTCCTTGAAACTAACTTCTCACAGCAACAGATACAATGCAGAAGGGGGAGTTGAAAGATGAGAGGTTGCTGAAAAATCACCAAATCATGAAAAGACCCGCAGAAGGTGGCTGGAGATAGGTGCAAGCGTTCTTACGCGCGGATTTGGTGGAGGCACGTGGGACCCACGCGTAAAGAAGACAGCTATGTTTGAAAGAAAAAAAAAAAGTCACTGGAAAAACGCACAGTGAAGGCAGCGCTTTTGAGGCAGTTGTGCGTTGTGGCTGGTTGCTAGAAAGGCAGCCGGAGTTGACGGCTACAAATGACTGTATGAAGCCAAAAAAATTGAAAGACCGAAAAAGCTGGTGCTGTCGACGGCATTTGCCGCCACCAGCAGCGGTAGTGAAGCACAGAGACGGGTCACAGAATCAGAATCTGCTTTGATACCATGTAAAATATGAGTAACTTATGTGTTTCTTGTGTGTGTCAAACAAAATCACATACCTTCTATTTATAATGATGCTGCAATAATTACATTCAAAGTCTAAGAAATTGTGTTGACTAGGACTACTAACAATTAGTCTAGAATGTGGCACAATCAAAGAATAATAAAAACATACACTAAATTTTAATGTTAAACATAAAAAAAAGTCATGTGTACAAAAATATTCTATCAAACCACTTTTAAGCTAGAAAAAAACAATTATTAAACAACTTTGACTTTACATCTAAAGCTTATATTTCTATCTTTAGCTTTATAGTAGCTTTTAAGCTCAAAAAAACTCGATCAAACACTCTCTTATATGACTATCAAACAATTAGATCAGAGGATTCAACTAAATTACTAACTAGAATCTAGATAGCTAACTAACTCAGCATTAAATTTGGCAAAGAAGATATGAAACAATTGTTTACACTATTAGTTCCAAATCTTAAAATTCAAGAACAATGAGGAAATCCCTAGGTACAAAACATAAAATTCTATCACTTCCAAAATAATCAATTAATGGAAAACCATAAAGGCGCTTTTGTTCGAAAATCAGGCAGTGACAAAATACAATGAAAATAACAGTATACATCCTGGTTTACTTTATCACGAGAACAATACAAAATGTGGAAATAATGCAGAATGTTCAATTTGAAAGCATCTTAAACATCATCACCTGAAGTGTAAAAGCTTCCAGAGGTATTGGATCTATAGTCGTTACCAGATACACATCATTATATTCGTTATTGATGAACTTTCCATCATTTGTGACACTGCATTCCATATAAAAAGTTAAAATCAGCTAGTTCATAGATAACAAAAGGATGGAAGTGCTGCATTAGTTGAACATGAAAAAACATTAAAATGAAAAAGAAAGACATAACAACTCAACTCGGCAGTCTCTCTTCATATGTGAAAGAGGGAGTGAAAGAGACCCCTTTAAACAAATCAAACCCTTAGCTAAGCTTGGAGGAAAACTTAGAGGGTGTTTAATTTGTCTTTTCATTTACATTCTCAGTTGATATGTTTTTATTATAACTACAAGGATGTGACTTTATCTACATTATGTTTTCTATTTTTAAATTTCTGTGATGTAAACAATGACAAAAAGAAAATCTTGAAAATGGAAAATGGCACATACACAATGTGGCTGTTTGTAATTATAATCAAAGCATAGCCACAAGCCATTAAAAAAATCAAAGCATATAACCAAACCATACTCTTAATATTTTGTTAAAATACAGAAAATACACCATAAACTACTTACCACTCTTGTAGGAAAACAAATATCAATTCGAATGCATCCTTGGGAAGGGTTACACCTAACTCTTCTTCGAGCTCCCTCCTGAAAAAACCAAACATACAACAACACTACACAGTTGATCACAAATGCAATCTTCAGATTCCAAACATTCTGAACAATTCTTTTTTCCTATATAAAATAAAGAAATTCATTACTGACCTCCCTTAAGTTTAGCACTCATTGCACCCAAAACCCCCCTGCTTAGAAAATTAAACCTGCACCCCTTTCACATACCCCCAACCTCTTCTTTCCAGCAACATTGTCAGTGTAGTTTTATAAATAAAACCGGAATCTGGTATAACAAGGCTGACTGACTTAAGTGAAAACATTAACTTGAGAGTGAAAACTTTTATTTTATAATGTGAAACATTATATCATTTTGAATTAAAAAAAAAAAAAAAGACACTCTTTACTGAAAACAGAAAATTCAACTTTCGCTTTAGATAAATTTTAGAGTTAAATTCCAATAAATTGCGGGAGAGACAAAATCTAATTACTGAAAGTTTAACAACTTCATCTTTTGTCTTACAGTTGCATGTATTTTATGACAATCTCAATCATTGATCAACAATTAACTCTAGTTGATCATCTTAAGTCAACAGTTCAAAAAAATTATATTCTTGAACATAATAAATAATAGAGTAATAGGAAAAAGTCTAACTAAACTTTGTTACTGACTATTGCTGAGTCGGCACAGTCCTGACTCCTAACCACCATCTCTGGTTGCTGTAACTAACTGATTTAGAATCAGTTAGACTACATTTGGTATAAATACCACATTAAGTGTATTGTACAAGATACAATTCATTTAGATGAAATACAAGAAAGAATATTGAGAAACAAGTTTTCCCTGTCTTTCTCGCTCTTTCCATTGTGAATGCTCTCTTACTCTAGATCTCAACTAATAAATCACCAAGGTTTTAAATAGTGGTCATAGTAACAGTTACAGTCACATCACAATCCTTGATACTGGGAAAAATTGCAGTCAAATGCAGGTCATGCAGCCTCAATAGCGGCTGCAAAACTTCATCTAAGACTTTGTAAATCATTTCACTTCAAATTTATTTTAAATTAAACAGAGTGTATTGTGCAAGATACAATTCATTTAGATGAAATATAAGAATGAATATAGAAACAAAATTTCCCTCACTTTCTCTCTTTCTTTTATAAATCATCTACTCTATAGCACCGACGTTTATCAAAGGGGTTTCCCAGTGTCCCACACGTGTAAGTGTCTGACACCGACATATTCATTACATTCAATTAAGTTTTTTCAAATTATTACTTGTGTCAACATGTCAGTCTCTGTATGTGTCTGGCGTGTGTGTTATTAGTATTCGTGCTTTATTGATTATCTCCCACTCTAGATTTCAATTAATAAACCACCTAAGTGGTCGAGGTAAGGTAACAGTTACAGACACATCGTGATCATTGATATTGTGAGAAATTGCAGTCAAATGCAGGTCATGAAATCATTTAAAACCTTATAAATCACTTCACTTAAAATCAACTTTGCAAAGTCAACGACGTTTGAGATCAAGTTTGCAACGGATTACATAAACGGTTAAACACATCAGGCGAAGTAATTTTCAATCAAAGGAACAAATGAAATGGAAAATCATGATGATGATTTGAAGTACCTGGCAGTGACAAGTGAAGAATCACCAGCGGAGATGTGACCGGCGCTAGAAATGTCCCAAAGATCAGGCCAAGAATCTTTGCAAGTAGCACGACGTTGAAGGAGTAACTGTTGTGTACTCTCTGCGAAAATCCAAACGTGAACGGCACGATGGTAATCGCCATCTCGATGAACTTCACCTCTGAAACGCAAGGCGTTTGGTTTATTTATCAGTTATGAAATTATGTTGTGTGTGAGAGTGAGTTAGAGTTACTTGCCTGGGTTTGGAAACGCCCGTTTTCTCACCGGTTTTGGTGAGAACGTCGAGGCGCTCTTCTTCTAATTGGTTCTGATGCGAGTGTGAGTGTTGGATGCGGGATTCTTCGGCCATTGCGTTTCCAGTGTGATCTTCAGCCAACTTCCTCTCCTATATATCATTTTCTCCCTACAGATGTATCTCATTGTTTAATTTTAGTCTGGTAATTTTTAAAGTTTTTATTTTATTTTTTAAATTAAGAAGAGGATAAAGGTACACTGCCTCAATTTTTTATAAAAATAAAATATTTAAAATATTTTTGTCTATTTATAATATTCTTTAAATTTCATTTCTCTCTTCATCGCCATTTTTAACTTTGTAACTCACAAATTACAAAATTATTAATAATTCACCCATCATAATTCATAATTATTCAAAACTCACATTATTCACTCATAACTTACATCTCGTTAGTCTCCTTTTTATATTGTAGTTAAAGTGACCCAACAACATATGTTTATTAATCTGTTTTTAAGTTTTTTTTTCTTTTCAAAATTTGGAGATTTTACGTACATTATTAAATTTTAGAAATCTCATGCAATACGTGAATTCAGTTCATATAAGACTATGTGATTTAAGATTGTTTAGTCAATGGAATTTAAGGCAATATGTGAACTCAATTGAAGTAAATGTACGTAAATTCAATTCACATATAAGTCATCTCAATGAAGCATGTGAGAGTTACGTGAATTGAGTTCGCTTAGATTTACTTGAATTGAGTTCACGTAAGTGTACTTGAATTTAGTTCTCGTAGGAGTTCATGAATTAAGTTCGTAAACGGACATTATCTCGTATCAGTTCGCAAATTTTTAACTTTTTATATGTTCTTTTTTGGATGCAGATAAATGGACCAAGGGGTAAACAATAGTGACGAAATGTATGAAGGTCTGGAATCTGTTAGGAAATGCATGATGTTTGAAACGTGATTTTGACGAAATGTATGATGGTTTGGAACTTAATTTTGATGTAATGAATGATGGTGTTGAACCCAAAATTGAAGACGTTATGAATCACGACGTTAAACATGTTACGGTTGATTTGATTGATGTGTTTACCATAGGCATTATGTTTGATACGCGAGATGGTTTATTGAGATGAGCTAGAAATGTTGGAAGTGAAAATAGAATTGTCGTTGTCATTTTTAGATATGAAATTGCGACAACACGACCAAAAACAGAGACAAAATCAATTCGTGGGGGTCGATAACACTCTTTCCATTAAAAAACACCTACAATCAATAAGTAGGAATAAGATTTTCATATGACCTTGAAGGCTTCAAATAACGTTTGACCTTTTGAAAGGGGGGTTGATAACCCTATTTCGATACAAAACACCTACAATCAGTAACTAGGAACAAGATTCTCCTTTTACCTTGGAGGCTTCAAATTAAATGTTTGATCTTTTAAAACTTTTGCATTTAAAAAAAGAAAATTGATATATCTAATTTAAATTTTAAACTACAAATATCAACAAACTCAAATACTGAACATATTACAAGGACCAATTTCAATACAAATTAATTTTGTAGGCACTAAATCAAAACAATATTGATCAAAAATAAAAAATAGAGATATGAAGAAGGGTATATATGTAAGAATAAAAATATATTTAAAGTTTGTTTTTATGTTATTCAACGAGCAAAAACTTAAAGCAGAAAAAGGACAGATATTGTTGGGGGTGGGTATTGCCTATAGTGGTGGTGAATGTTGCATTTGTGCTGCATATAGGGAGAACTCACAAGACTTTTTTGGTGTAAGGGTACTATAATTCAACCAAAAGGGAAATAGAGCAGAGAGTTGTTAAACCCGGTCAGGGGTATATATGGCAATTGACCAAAAGTTTGTTAACCTTTTTGTCTTTATATTACTTTTTTTAGTTAAAGACAAATACAAGGATAAAGTATTTGTGTTTTTCACCACTTAAATTTCAGCTAATATGATTTTATTAAAGGTTGTACATTTTTTTTTAAAATAACACTAGAAGGGTACTTAAAGGTGAGTTCAAATTTTATTGGGATCGTAAATACACTTAATAAAAAATTATTTATGTTCTCCAAATGTGTGTTTCTTTTTTTAAAAGAGATGAAAGATGTACATAAACTAGTAAACAATAAATGGGGCATTAACATGCACACAAATCATGATATCAAGCTTTGTTTGATAAAATGCCTGATAGTCGATATTTTAAAGTTTATAACTTATAGCTATTAAAATTATTTTAAATTATATAAAGTATTTATTTTAAATTTTAAAAAAAATTTATTCTAAATTATAATAAATAAATTATAAAAAGTAAAAATAATTTTAGTTACAATTATAAAGATAAAATTAAAAAAAATGATAAATTATAAGTTTATAAATAAACTACTTTAATCTATAAAAAAAATACTAGACGATATAAAAAAAATGCTAGACACGATTTTTGCTACGTTCTCTACATTTTTGTTTTATTGTGCCTTTGAAAGATATGTTTTGCATTCTACTATAAGAACAGTTTTGTCGAGCGGCAATTGTTAAAATTGAATACTTTTTGTTAATTGCTCATCTTTCAATAAAAATGGAAAGAAAGTATTTCACATAATGATTTTTCCTCTGATCCAAAAGAAGAAAGAAAGACTCCTTATATATTACAGTTTAGAGACCTAACAAACTCTCCTCTAAGTTTACTAGCTATATTGTTTAATTACTAAATAATAACTAACTGTTAAAATAGAAAGTTCATGAATTTAGGAAGCTCTAACACCCCCCCTCCCCCTGGATGTCAAGTAATCCTAGTTTGGAAGTGAAGAAAGTGAAAGGACTAAAATGTAGAGGTTTAGTAAATAAATCTGCAATCTGACTAGTCGTAGGAATAGAAAGCAGATGAATAACATCAGCCTGTAACTTATCTCTGACGATGTCACAATCCATCTCAATATGCTTGGTGTGTTCGTGAAAAACTGAGTTGGAAGCAATGTGCATAGCAGATTGATTGTCCCAAAAAATCTGGACAGGAGTAGAATGAGCAATTCGAAAGTCATGAAGGAGGTATAATAAACATTGTGCTTCACAGGTCCAATGTGCAAGGGCACGATATTCTGCTTTAGAGGATGAATGAGAGACAATGGGTTGTTTCTTGCTCTTCCACGAAATTAAAGAGGACCCAATGTAAAAACAGAACCTACAAGTAGATATCCTAGTGTCCAAACACGCCCCCCAATCGGAATCGCAAAACTCTTTCAGACTTAAAGATGAGGAACAATTGTAAAATAAACTGTGGCCAGGACTAGTGTTGATATATCGTAGGATCTTGTAGGTTGTTTGTGTCGCGTCCGGTTTGTCTGCAAAAAGAAAAGAGTCGCCACCAATTTTATTTTTATTAAAGGAAAAATTGGATAAAACCTAAAATAATAATTTTTGAACAAGAAATTCGGATTCGGGAGTCGATTACGAATAGGGAAGTATTACCACCCTATAACGTCCGTTAGAACGGTTACCCCATAATTAATTGTATATAATTGTTTATTTGTTTATTTATTTTTACCCCCAAAAAGAATAGTAAAAAAAAAAAAAAAAATTATTTACATTAATAAATAAAAAAATATTTTTATTAATTTGGTTTGACAAGGGAAGACCTTGCTCCTACGTATCCCCAGGTGCAATAGGGAAATCAAAACTCACGTAGTTCTTGGGTAGAAAATATTTGTGTGTTGACCGATTTTATTATTATTTTTTATTTATATACGTATTAAAAAAATAAAAATAGAAAAATGTAATAATAATAGTAATAATGATAAATATAATAATAATAATAATATTTGTTTGTTTTAAAGTAAAGAAGAAGAAAAATTAATTTATTTTAAAAAACGTAATGTGGAGGTATATGAACGAGACAGATGGACACGGTGGTGAAACAATCTGTTAAATGATTTGCTCATACATTGTCGGATTTGTCGCGACACAAAGGCCACTAATGATTGAAAGTGAATAATATGGTGCAGCGAGCGAGGATGAATTTCATCTGGCGGCAACAACCATTAATTCTAATCTTAAGGGTAAAAAAAACATTTATCTGTTATAATTTTATTATTTTTTCTTTATAAAGACAGTATTATGAATTTTCTATTACATTACAATATGATGAAATTTGTTTTCTTGATCTATAGACATTAATTAGTTATATTATTTTTTATTATTATTTTATGTTACAAAGAAAACAATTTTTAGGATTAAACGATTTAAAAGAAATAAAATGAAAGCTTAACATATGAGTTTATTTTTTTATAAACAAAAAAAATAGAAATAGCAAAAAATATATATATATTTAAAAAAGATACAAAAAAAAAACTAATAAGCAGAATAGAGAAAAGAATGAGAAAATGATACCTTGCTAGACTGATTATTTCAAGATCAGACTCTCTTCTTCTCTTTTGCTAATTAATCTCTCTATTTTTTCTGTGCTCTCAATTTGTGTTTTCAATTGTGCTCCATTTTGCCCTCTTGTGGCAGACTATTTATAGACTTTTGGGTGTAGATTGCAAAAGACAAGAGAATAATTGTCGATTGATTACCATTAATCTATTTTTTTCGGTTTTCTTTTCTTTTAATTGGCCACAATTATACCGATTCTTATTGCCATTGATTCATTTCTTCGGTTTCTTTTCTATTCAATTGATCACCATTATTCTGATTTTTATGACTATCAATCAATTTCTTTTCGGTTTTTTTTCATTTGTTTTGATCATCATTGCATCGATTTTTATGACAATCAAATCATTTCTTTTCAATTTCCTTTATTTTTATTTCTTATTATTTATTATTATTTTTTTATATTTTAGAAAAGAGTCTGAACAAGAATTAGAGGCAAACAAGAACCGAAAACACTTGTGATTGTTTAAAGCTTAAATTCCTAATTATTTATTTTTTATTTTTATATTTCTTCACATATATTTATATATTTATTATTATTGTCATTATTATTATTATTATTATTATTATTATTTCCTTTTTTAATAAAAAATAATAAATAAATAAAAGTCGGACAAAATTAGGTGTCAACAGCTGCCCCTCTTTACTTAGAATTTACTTGAGAATCAAAGTAAAAATAAGTAAAGATAACAACTCTAATTTTGTCCGAAAAAATAATTTTTTAGAAGAATGCGAGTCGTTTTCCCAACTTTAACATGCGGGTCATTTTCTCGGCTTTGGGTGCGAGTCATTTTCCCGGCTTTAACATACGGGTCGTTTTCTCGGCTTCGGGTGTGAGTCGTTTTCCCGGCTTCAACGCGCGAGTCGTTTTCTCGGCTTCGGGTGCGAGTCGTTTTCCCAGCTTCAACATGCGGGTCGTTTTCTTGGCTTCAGGTGCGAGTCGTTTTCCCGACTTCAACATGCGGATCGTTTTCTCGGCTTCGGGTGCGATTCGTTTTCCCGGCTTCAACATGCGGGTCGTTTTCTCGGCTTCGGATGTGAGTCGTTTTCCCGGCTTCAACATGCGGTTCGTTTTCTCGGCTTCGGGTGCGAGTCGTTTTCCCGACTTCAACATGCGGGTCGTTTTCTCGGCTTCGGATGCGAGTCGTTTTCCCGGCTTTAACATGCGGGTCGTTTTCTCGGCTTCGGGTGCAAGTCGTTTTCTTGGATTCAACACGCGGGTCGTTTTCTCGGCTTTAAATTTATAAAATGTCATGAATTAATGAATGAATATTCAGTTTTTATTTATATTTTTATTGGACACGACCATTCAAATCATGAATGAGAAAAAACACTTATACAATTTTTTTTTTGAACTTGATATCTTTGATGTGTCTTTCGTCCTCTTCTCTTTTTTCTTTTTCTTTCTTTCTTTCTTTTTTTTTT
>JBBPBR010000004.1:42714180-42727506 GCA_037974775.1 Cicer pinnatifidum
TTTAAAATAATTATTGTTGTGATCCTAAGTTGGATCTCATGTTGTTGTCTTGTATTGTAAACAACTTTTATTCTCGTGTTATAGTCTGATCCATATTGTTGATCATATCCTAAAAACTATATGTCTTCAAAGGATAATATTGTTGACAAAAGATAATTTTGATGATTTTGATGATTTTTTTGAACTTTTTATGACTTTGAGAGTAGTTCATATTTAAAAAATATAAGGGTTTAAGCTTTGTAAATAAAAAATGTCTGTTCACTTTATAAACAAAGTTTTAATCTTAAGTTTTGAAATTGAAAGTTTTGATTTTTATAGTAAAAATGTCAACTTTATGCTAAAATTGGAGGTTGAAGAAGTATTTATGTCACAACAAGAATACATTGAATTTGTGAGGGCCAAAAACCCTCACAAAGGGGGAGAAGCAGCCACAAAGGAGGAATTTGTGGCGGCTTTAGGCAGCCACAAATAAAGTGGTCACAAACCTTTGTGGCGGCCAAAGCGGCCAAAAAATTTGAAATTTTCGTTGCCATTTGTGAAGGCAAAGGCCGCCACAAAGTCCTCCTTTTTGTGAGGCCTTAGGTCGCCACAAATGCCTCATTTTGTGAGGGCTTAGGCCGCCACAAAAGTTAAAGCAGAATTTTAAAATTAAGCTTGTGGGACCCAAGCCGCCACAAGGGACCCAGACCGCCACAAATGTCTCCTTTTTATGAGGGCTTAGGCCGCCACAAAGGACGAAACGAATTAAATTTAAATCTTTTGTGTGGGCTTAGGCCACCACAAAAGTTTCACTTTATTAAAAAAATAATTTTATTAAATTTGAAATTAATATTAAAAATTAATATTATATATAATAAATTAATATCAATATAAATTTAAAACATAATATTACAATTTAATTAAAATTTAAATTAAATGAAAAATATAATATTTAAAATAAATTTAAATTAAAAATATTATATATAATAAACTAATATCAATATAAATTTAAAATATAATATTACAATTTAATTAAAATTTAAATTAAATTTAAAATATAATTTTTAAATTTAAATTAAATTTAAACTAAAATTAAATTTAAATTTAAAAATTAAAATAACTATTATATATTAAAATATAATATTAATATTAATTAAAGTAATTACTACCAAACCAAATAAAATATTCCAAAATTAATAAATCATGTCTTACAAACTAAAAATTAAACACACCATAATTAAATAGGTCATGATATAATATATTCATATAATAAATTATTATCAAGACTATAATTATATAGACCGAAATAAAATTTTAAATGATGTTTAGTGAAATTTTTCATAAAATATCTTCTATATATATAAACAAAAATAGAGACTATTAAAGTATATAAATTTTTCGTACGAACTCAACTACAACTCTTTTTAATAACTAACAACAAATATTAATATCATCAGTTTTAATAATGTTTTTTTAAAAAATAGTTATATTAAAATCAATAAATTTTACATGTGTTTCAAATTTTTATTTATCATATATTATGTAAACAACATAATTTCTATTTTTTTTTTATAATAAATCTATAATAACACTTATTTTACTAATCTATATTTTAAACATAATATAAATATATTTATAATATCATATATTTTACTAATCTATATTTAAAATATATAAAATACTAATTTGATGTCGGATAGTGTCTGACTTGAAGCTTTCATAGAGCTGACAACTCTTCGAAGTAAACACAATATATCACCCCTGTGAAAATAAAAATTCAATAATATTAATTAAATAAATAACTTTAAATCAAAAATAAAATTAAAAAACTAAATATATAATATAAACTTACCAAAATTCAAGATAATAAAGAAAAACTTAGAAATAATTTTTGTAGAGAGAAGGTGGAGATAAAATTTAGAAAGAAGGTTTTGAGAGAAGGTAGAAGTGAAAAATGATAAGAGGAGTAGAGAGATATTTATAGAAAATGGTTGATCATTTGTGGCGGCCAAAGCAGCCACAAAAGCCAACTGTTCAAAATCCTTTGTGGCGGCTTTAACGGTCAGGAATTAAGTCCTTTGTAGCGGTCTGGGCGGCCACAAATGACTTTCCTTTGTGGCGGCCTTTACCCTCACAAAGGATCGATTTTGTGGTTGCAAAAGCCCTCACAAAAGGCTCCAATTTCAGCTGAATTTTGTGGCGGCCTAAGCCCTCACAAAATGACAACGTTGTGATTTTGTGAGGGCTTAGGCAGCCACAAAATCCAGCTAAAATTTTAGTCTTTTGTGAGGGCTTTTTCAGTCACAAATAAAGACCAATTTGAATTTTTGAATTTGTGAGGGCTTTTTCGATCACTAATTTGTGAGGGTTTTTTTTTGCCACAAAATATTTATGAAGTTGGCAACAAATAAGGGTATTTCTTGTAGTGTGTGTTTTGAAAAACAATGATTGATTATAATTTTGGATTTTGATATGTGGTTTTATTAGAAATGAAGTTTTTAGTTGGAGACGTAAAAGAAAGTTGTGAACTTGGGAAATATTTTGTGTTGATAAGAAAATGTGATTTTATGTTAAAGTTTATATCCAAAACGTACTTGATAAAGATTAAGGTTTTAAAAATGTCAAATTGGAAGTTTCAGAAAAATACGAAAAGAACCTTTAAATAATCGTGATTTTGTGTAGTTGGAATATTGGAACTCTTAGTATTTGAGTATTTCTTTTTTTAATATTTCTT
The DNA here is from genome assembly GCA_037974775.1 of Cicer pinnatifidum. Taxonomy (NCBI): domain Eukaryota; kingdom Viridiplantae; phylum Streptophyta; class Magnoliopsida; order Fabales; family Fabaceae; genus Cicer; species Cicer pinnatifidum. The sequence goes on from JBBPBR010000004.1 coordinate 42,716,894, forward strand.
GCTACAAGCTTTCTACTAGTTTTTCAGATGTTAAAGTTTTGAAATTTGTGAAGTTGATTTATTATTTAATCGAAATTTCAAATTGTGTTTCGATTGATTTTGTTAAGAAAATATTTAATCCTAAGTTGTTAGCGATAAAGATTTTTGTTGAACTTCAATAAGCGTGAAAAATAATTTTGAGATTTTCAAAATGAGGCATAATTGTTTTGAAAAGGATTTGAAATTCGTTTTTGTTGAAGTACCTAAACCAAAGCGTTTTTAAAGTTATGGAACCTAATAAGGCAAGAAAACCTAAGACAAAACCAAACCCTAATTGATTTGGATAATGGCCAAACCTAGGGTTCATTTGGGGGATGAAGGTGCATTCATAAGAAAGCGGTTGAATTTGTTCGATTAAGATGATATTTTTTTATTATTTGATTAGACATGTTCAAACTTGATGATTTACTTGGAGTAGAAGCAATACAAACTAAGGGGTGTAGGAATAAAGTGACACAAGTAATTTATCCTGGTTCACCACTAACTTGGCTACATCTAGTCCCTTTACTTGAAAAGATTTATCCACTAATTCAACAACTTAAATTACAAAGCACCTGATCATCCAAGCTAGTCTTCTCAAACAGCTTGACAATCTCATACTTTTAAATAACACACACACCTTGACTCTACCAGCCAAGTCTTCTCCACGCAATCTGACAACCCCAAATTGTTGAAGACTAGTAACACCACTATTGAGTTTGAATACGATGATTTGGAACTTGAGTAGTTGCTTTTAACAAGCTGATTATAATAATGACTATCACACTCTAAGAAAACCACTCAAAAATATTTCTTATTGGAACAAATGTTTCTCTCTTTGAACTCTAAGATGAATTTGGAATTTTTGAGTTTAAGTTCTTCTACTCTTTTTTCTGATTTTTCAATGATCTTCTTCCTCTTCTTCAACCTTGATTATCTATTTATAGATAAAATTAGGGCTTCAATTTAGTTCTTGTTTAGTTCAGAATTGTATCTTCATTCCTAGCTTAGTCAACAATGTTCTTATTCAAAAAAAATCTTGAACAAGATGTTTTTTGATAATATATTCTTTAGCCAATTCTTTATTTATGAATTCAATCTGAGTAATTCTTCTAGATTGATTTAGTTCGTATTTTGTTTTGATTGATTTTGTAAATTTTTCATATTGAAACTGTTCGTATTTTATTAGTATTGAGTTTGTAAATTCTTCAGATTGACAATGTTCGTATTTTGTTAAGATTGCTTTTGCAAATTCTTCAGATGATACTTCCTTCCTATTGTTTGCTTTGATGTGGGCAGGAACATAGTATTAAACTAGTTTTTGAAATTTCCCAAGTAGGTATATGACTAAGTCCAACTTAGTATTTTGTCATTTGTCAAAATCTAATCATATCTTTGCAAATAATAAATGTATCTTCTTGTGAGTGTTTCTTCTTGCAAACAATTCTTGATCATGTCTTTTTGTAAATAATTTATATCTTTCTTGTAGATAAATCTTGATAAAATCTTCTTGTAAATATTTCATATTTTCTTGTGATAAAATTTGATCAAATCTTCTTGTAAATAATTCATATATTCTTGTAAATAAATCTTGATAAAAGATTTTCTTAAATTATAAATCTGAATTAAATCATATTTTAGATTGTCTTCAAAGACGCAAATCTTCTTTCATACTATGTGAAGTTAAATATATTTCTCATTAAATACTTTTGTTAACATCAAAACTCTAAGTATAAAATCAACTTGGTTCCAACAGGGGGTTCTTTTTAAAAAAATTGTATTTATTAGGTTAATTGATTGGTTTAAGATACAAGGAAATTGAGACATGTTGTTGGAATCATCGGATAGGATATGCTAGTGTAGCATAAGTTTCTTGTGTAACAAAGTGTCATCGAGGTAAGGACACTTTCTAATGATATTATATATGCATGAATGCAAAGTGTGTTTGTATATATGTTTGCTATGTGCTAGTGATGAATAAACGTGCACATAATAGTTTTGGTATTTGATGTGGTTATGTATTCGTAACTGATAACATATGTGTTTGCTATGTGTTAGGAATCTTATTGTTGATAAATTGTCATCATTATACTCTATGGAAAAAGTGTTGAAAAATTATTAGATTTTAATAAGTATTAAAAGTATACTCTTTTAATAACTTCATTTATATAATTATTATTGTGAAAGAGTTATAGTATAATCATGCATTTCATAGTTAATGTTGACTATGATGGGTTATGGGGTGATATCACGTGATTGGATGATTCACCTTATCCTTGCGAGGATTATTGAGTCGTGCTAGTTTGTAAGATACTGCACCTTAGTAAATTGTGCTAGTCTTTGAGAAACTCACCTTGGTAAATAGTATTAGTTTGTGAGAGACTGTACATTTATGATATACACCTTTCAAGGAGGGTTTTGAAATTTCAGAATCATGTGCATTGCATATAAGCATTGCATTAGAGTGTTTTCTCACATGAGTCATGTTTATTATATGATGATATATTTATATGCATGCTTATTTATCACTTGATACCATGCCATGTTATGCATGCATACTTGTTTATCACTTGATACCATGCCATGTTATGCTTTTGTGATTTTTATTTTAGTATATATGATATTTTTATGTTGTGACCATATACTATTATTCTGGACTGGGTTTATGTCCCAAGTTTTTAGAGTTTTGAGTTGTGCAGGAACTGCAACGATGTTGAAGACGTGGTAGAACGATAATTGTGATTGACGATAGGAAGCAATGAGGTTTGATACCACTAGTGTATCCTCATTTACCCAACCATCCTTAATTTAAAGTTCAAGATCAACTTATGATTTTATTTATTCTATTCCTTTTGGAATTTTGATGATGCAATGGAAATTATTCATCTAAAACAGTTCTGATTATTTTTTTTGTCAACATTAGGTTATGAGTAAGTCAGTGAGTCAAAATCATTTTCTTATAATGTGACAATGATTCTAATCATCGATTAATGAAAATAATTTTACAATTATATATTTTACTTTGATTTTAAATTGAAGGACAATTATGAATATTTTGTCCATAAGTGTTAGTTATTATTATTTGTTTTAAATTTACACACTTCCTATTAAAAATTAGGGTGTTACAAAGATTCTAATAAACATCTCACTGTCGCGGCCTAAAATTTCGAGTTTTCCTCGAATTCAATGGAGTCACCACCAAAATTTATTTTAAAATAGGGAAAATATTGGGAAACCCTTAAAAAATAGAAAAAATAAATAAAAAAACTGGTCTTTGATACTAGACTTTGAATTCAGGAGTCGAATATGTGTAGGGAATGTATTAACACCCTACGACATCCGTTAAAATACGGTTACCTATAATTAATTGTGCAAAAATTATATCCACTTAAATATATTGATTTATCTTTATTATTAATTATGAATATAAATTGGTATTGTAAATATGATTTTTTTGAGATAAAAGTGTGTTTAAAAAGAGTGGAAAAAAAAAGTTTTTATTAGTGTGTTAGAGTATGATCTTACTCCTATGTATCTTCGGTGCTATAGAGAAATCAAAGCTACGTAGTTCTTCGTAGAAAATGTGGATGTGTTGATTGCTTTTAAAGAAAATATGTATAGTTCTGGATAAAAAAGTTATTTTGACAAAAAAATGGTTTGTTTGATTTGAATAGTTATCTTAAAATATGAGTTTTAAGACGATCAAGTTGTACAACTCGTCTCTCAAAACTCAAGGAGTAAAAAGAAAGATGTCACATCTAATTTAATCCTCTTAAGAATATTTTATATTATTTTCGATTTTTAAAATGAGTTTCAAAACCACCAAATAGTTTAACTTGTGTCTTAACAACTCGAAGATTAAAAAAAAATCACATCTAATTACTTAAATTTAAAAAAGTTGATTTTAGATCTATTTATTTATAAAAATAAATTTTAAAGCTATCAAAATGTATAATTTGTATTATGCAACTCAGGAATTAAAAGATGTTATTTTTAGTTAACTTTTAATAATTTTATTTATTAATTTGTTTATAATTTTTAATTTATTCATTTATTTTTGCAGATGATATTTAGAACCACCAATTTATCACAATTTATGTTTTAATAACTCAAAGATTAAAAAAATGTCACATCTAGTCAATTTTTAATGAAATATTTGTTTGTTTTTAATTTATGAAATTTGATATTTAGTTAGCAAGTAAATTAAATTTCTTGAATAAAAAAAAGTAAGAGAAAAAAACTAACTGGGCGGAGATGGGCGAATTTTTGCTTTTTGTTTGGAGAACAACTTAACACAACAAAACAAAAAAGTTAAAAAGGGAAGGTATAACTGAAACCTTAATAGAAGCTTACAAACTAAACATGTGGGTGACAACTAGGTAACTAGGTTAATGGAGATCAACAGTTTCAATAGAGAAACTAGAGGCGTGTTTCCGACGCGGACTTCACCGTCGAGATGGTGAACAAGAAGCTGAAGATCATAAAAATGCCGGGAACAGGAACGACATTAGACTAAGCCCCACTGGATGAAGCCGTCAGGGACGGAATGGGAGTCAGGAGTGCGAATGGAGTGCCCAAAAAGCATGATCGGCATTCCGGCGACGACAACGATATCCAAAGTTTGAGTTCTTAATTTTTTTTTCTATTCTACCCTCACAGATCTGAATGTTTCATTTGTATAACGATAGGTTTTTTACTTTTTTTTTTTTTTTCATTCATAACTCATTTTATATATTACATTTGGATAACAAATATAGTGATTATAGAATAAAGATGAAAGAAATACCTTAATACTTCTTTTGTTTGCTTTTGTCTCCTACTACTCTGCTTCTTTTCTTTTTCTTATTTTTAAGTGTTTTTTTAGTATTTGATGCCTGGTTGATTAATTTTTTTCTTCTTCTTAATTTATAGATTAAAGTGACGAATCTTAGTGTCCATGAGACAAAATTCAGTCTTTGTTTTTATATTCTTTTCACAACAAAAACAAGCAACCTTAGCTAAGTATAAAAACATGCAAATCATCTTTCTAATTGAGTATAAAAGTAGTGAAGATAATGACTTTTTAAGACAAAAGAAGAAAAATGAAGTAAGCTAAAAAATAGGAGGGGTTGAGTACAATTTTCGTTTTCTATTTTGGAGATATATGTAACTTATCTCTTTGATTGAGTATAGAATTAGTGAAATTACTAACCATTTTAAGACAAATGAAGAAAATTGAAATAAGGGAATGAACTATAAAGCATTAAATAGTGAAACTTATAACCATTATGAAAAAAACTAAAATAAGGGAAGATACTATAAGGCAGTAAATAGTGAAATTAATAACTATTATGAAGAAAACTAAAATAACTGAAGGAATAATGAGAAAGTAAGATATACTCTTTTTATTTTGTTATGGTTTTTGGTGTATAAATATATTAATTATTTTTAATTATTCTATTTTTTTTTATTATGCAGGAGTTCAACGAAGCTGTTAATCGGTTAAAGCAGTTAAGAAAATCAGAACTGGAAGTGCACCACCAAGTCTAATGAATTGAAATTCGAAAGAAGATGTAATTTTACTCTTTATGTCTTTCTTATATCTTTTTTATGTTTATTTGAATTGATTGGAGTTGAAATCTGGTGATTGTCTCGCTCATTAGTTCATTCATATCGATCTTGTATTTTGATGATAATGTTTGTTTGTTCGTTAAGGTCGAGTAAAAATAAACATATTACTTTATTATATTTTTTGAAATTATTTTTAACGGGAAAAATTTGAGGTATTACACTCTTAAATTTATTTGAATTGTGTGAGCCAGTGAAGGTGGATGGTAGTTCAGAAGAAGCTAAGAGGTTGAGACTTTTCCCATTGTCTATAAAAGATGACACTAAGGTGTGGCTTAATTCATTGCTCTCTCGTAGAATTACCACTTAGAATTAATTATCTTGAAGATAAGTTATTGGAATAGTATTTTCCCCTAGCAATGTTCGTGAGAATGAGGGAAAGTATTTCTAGCAACAAACATAAAGAGGGACAGTCCCTTTGAGACACTTACTAGAGGTTTAAATGTTTACTAGTAGCATGTTGGATGCAACAACATGTGGATCTTTGAATTTCAAGACCGCACCAGAAGCACATAAAATAATAGATATCATAGAATCCAATGAGAAAATGATGTTGTATGATAGAGGTGGTGGTTCAAAAAGTGGTATGTTGGAATTGAATGCTATAGATGTAGGGTTAGCCTAAGGGAAGTTACTTTCGAAATAAATAGTAGAAGTCATTGCTATTGAAAGAAAGAAAGGGATGGAGTCTTTGAACATACAACATGAAGTTGCTCCAGTGAAGTTGTTGGAAAATACATGTTATGATTTTTGCGAGGGAGCACACAAAATGGAGCTTGTGTGATTTCGGAAGATGACACAAAACAACCAAAGTAAGTAAACTTTGTAGGCGGCAACAACAACAACAAGCAAAATAGCCCCCTATTCCAACACTTATAACCTAAGATGGAAAAATCATCCAGACTTTTCATGAAAGGACCAACAAAGTGGCTCTCAAGATCAACAATGAGATTCATCGAATTAAACCCCACCACAAAAAGTTGTTTGGAAGATTGTTTTTGGGAAGTTAGTAACAAATACATATTCTTTTATCGAGGAGTCAATAACTGTTCAGAAAAATCATTTGACCTCAATAAAAAACCATGAGACTTAAATAGGTCAAATCACCCAAGAACTTGCACAAAGTACATTAGGATATCTACCTAGTGACACAATTGCAAATCCAAAGAGCAATGTCAATACAGTAACAACCAAAAGTGAGAAGGTAGTTAACTCACAACCACCAAAAGAAAAAAATATGGGAGTGTGTTAGTACCGACTCAATAGGATAACAAAGTTATCCTAACATTGTTTGAGGAGAACACCATTATCAAAAAGGAGGAAAAACTTATTATGCAGAAAAAGGAAGCCTTACCCAAACTTGAAATTTGACTTTTATTTCCTCAAAGATAAAAAAAAAGGAAATTGAAAAAAAAATTGGTACGTTTCTTGATGTTTTTAGAAATTGCAAATTAACATTCCTTTTGCATTAGCACTAAAGTAGATTTCGACATGCACCAAGTTTACCTACGATGCTAAATTATATGTGTGGGATGACTCATTTTTGTACAAGAGAGGAATGAATGGTCTATTAAGAATATGTGTACTTAAGGAAGTATATGTGAAAGTATTGTGGCATTGCTCTAATTATGGGAGTCATTTTTGCGAGACATGACTAAGGATGCATTCAACTATGTGAAGAAGCGTGATCATTTTCAATACACTGGTAACATTTCCAAGTGAAAATAAGATGCTTCAAAATCTCATGTTGGAAGTGGAAGTGTTCAATGTATGGGGCATTGACTTGTGTCTATTCCCATCCTCATAAGCAAAATTTTACAGATTAATGGTCATGGACTATGTTTTTAAGATGGCATAAGTGATTGCTACCCCAACCAATAATTCTCAACAGGTGATTTCATTCCTCAAAAATAACATCTTTACATGTTTTGGGGCCCAAGAGCTTTGATTAGTGATGAGGGCACCAATTTTTTAAATCGTAAAATGGTGACCCTTTTGAAAAAGTATAATGTTCGTCATAGAATAGCTACACCATATCATCCTAAAACAAGTGGACATGTTGAAGTATCCAACAGACAAATCAAATTGATTCTTGAGAAAACGGTTAATGCTTTAAGGAAGGATTAGGCAATCAAGTTGGATGATGCACTTTAGGCCTATGGAGTCGCTTTCAAAACTCCTCTTAGCATATCACCCTATCAGATTGTGTAAGGTAAGTTTTGTCATTTTCCACTCTAGTTGGATCATTGAGCACTTTGGACTACAAAACACTTGAATTATGATTTGACTAATGTAGGAGAGATACTTGAATTCTTCAGCTTTATGAGTTAGAGGAGTTCAAAAATTTTGCTTATGAAAATGAAAAAATGTATAAAGAGAAGACAAAGAGATGGCATGATAATAAGATCCAATTCAAGGAATTCCGAGAAAGACAACTTATTCTTCTATTCCACTCACGACTGAAGTTGTTTCTAGGAAAGCTCAAATCTAGATGGTCAGATCCTTACATGATTCTCAATGTTCCTCCACATGGTGCAGTAAAGTTGATGGATTAAAAAAAAGGGAGCTTTAAGGTAAATGGTCACAACTCAAACGTTATTTCGAGGGAGAAGCAGAACACCAAAAAACGTCATTGCAATTGATTGAAACCTTACAAGCAATTTGTCAAGTTTAGGACGTTAAACTAGGGTTGCATGGTAGACAACCCATGGGAGGTACCTTAACTTGATCATATTGAGATTAGCATTAGAATGATCATTGTCCCGACATGTTTTTTTCCCCTTATTATGACAGTATCTAACAAGCAACTCTAATCGACAATTTCATCCCCCACTCTATTTCAAGACTCATCCTACTGGTAATTTCAATCAATTTTTTATTTGTGTTTAAAGATTGTTGTGTTCAAAGATATAACTTTTGAATAGTTTTAAGACTCACTCCTTCTATGTCATTAGGTTGCGATTTACTTCTCTCTTATACATTTTTCCTAAATGTTTTCTTTTTTTTTTTTTCAACATTAACTTACATACTCATCTCTTCGTGATTTTAGGGTTTACTTCCACCACAATTGTAGGTAAGAAGTTTTCTTTTTTCCATTCTTAATTGGTTTCTTGATGATTACAGAACTGATAGATATTAAGCTTTGACAACATCCTCAAATTATTTGTCCTAATGGAAGTAAAAAGGATTAGTAGGTTGTGCATTTAAAATGTTATAAGTGTTGGAGTTTGTTTGGTGACAATTGATGCAAGACTTTAACAATGAGGTTGTTGATGAAAATTATATGTAGCAAATTTTAAAGTTTGTTGATACACTAGCCTTTAGGTTTGTTTCAACCTCACCAATCAAATGCAAATAGGATGAAGAAGAACAGTAAATCTCCTTCATAGTATTTTGGAAAACCTTTATATGATTTGCACTAGCACACTAAAAGTACCTTTCAATAGTATATTAAAAAGAATGTTTCCTATACTTCACTTATGTAAGGATAAGATAAGATAAAACGACTTATAGTATAAAAATTGAATGAGACAAAATAGATTGTAATGGCAAAAATTTGTCCTTCATTCGGTCAAGAATGACAATTTATAGAAACATAAGGATTCAACTCTTAGTTCGATCGTTCAATTCGCGAAAAAATATATATAAATAACGTTCATATTTTAAATATATAATTATCACAATATGATGGTTAGCACTTATGCCGTTTTACGCATGTACCGTAAACAACTTTGCTATTCTAATTTAATATTTTTAAAATATCTCACAATAAGCAACTTTAAAAAATATTTTTTACTTCCATCCCACCATAACATATATGGTGGTTTGAGTACTTTGGGTTTTAAAAAAGCTACTGTTCTTTGAACTTCATATTCATGCTTAAGGATACAATATTCACATGAAATTTTTGTCCAACTAAAAAGTTTATCTCTAATTTTATAGCTTCTTAATTTTAAGTTGTATATAGTCAATTATTATATTGCTCTAAATTAATTATTAAGTAATTTTTACATAAAAATATAATTAAATGTGTATTTTATTAATAAGGTCTTCAAATATATCTTTGATTAGTTAATTTAGTTCTTAAGCGTGTTTTTTAATAATCAATTTGACCCATAAAATTACTAATAAAAGAGATTTTTTATGATATATTTAATTTCAACACATTTAAGATTATAGATAGTACACCTCACATATATATGTCTCAAGTTGGTCAAGACCCCTACATATTAATCCCTGAACACTTCCACTAAGTCGAACCTTTCATTAAAACTATGAGACAAGTGATAGAGTTGTTGTTATTGTTGTTGTCTGGTAATTCTTTTCCTAGTTTAATTTGATTTTGATGCAAGCAAAAGGCAAGTTGGTCATGAAGTTGAGAAACAAGTAAATGTCTCTGTAAATTAGTAAATACAAGTTTAAACAATGGATGGTTACATGCTTATTTTTAAGAGATTTTTATGATAGAGTGGCTCCGTCATTGCATCCTAATAATAATGAACACATAATGATGATCAATTCAATGATATCCAATTGACAATAATCTAATAGGGAGAAAACCTTACCACCATGTCAAAAGTTATAACTGAACTATAGTATTTATATTTTATATTGTATCTATTTTATTCCTCAATTTCTTCCTATATATATATTGTAACGAATAGGTACAAATATTAAATAAGTGCATCACACGGGTTTCGTACGAATAAAATACAACATAAGTTGATTAACATTCTCTTGAAAAAAAATTATTCTGTAATCTAAAAAAATTAACAACTAATTACTAGAGTCGTCAATTAAGGCATAAAGTTTAATGTCTCTTTTAACAAATTCTACTATACTAAGCTCTTTAATATTAGATTCTTTATTAAAATAACTTTTTCAAGTCTTAATTTAGTATTTCATAATTTTTTTTGGGTCTCAGTTAGGAGCTCGTGGATCCAATATTTTGTTAATTGAGATTTTTTTTTTTAAATTCTTTTGTTTAT
>JBBPBR010000004.1:42736335-42776450 GCA_037974775.1 Cicer pinnatifidum
AAATTAACAATTATTCATTTGTTATAAAAAATAAATAAATTAATAATTTTAGATGATTGCATCCAGAATTACAATATCTTACCACATAAAAAATTATCTTTCATTTAGTTGCAAGATAGAATTAAGACCTTCCTAAAGTCAAAAAAATAAGATAGTATATAAATTTTAATATAAGATATATAATAAAAAAAATTATATAAAAAAAAAATATAAAAGCAAAAGATCTACAAATACATTTAAACCATATATATAATTAATCAATTTGGATTATCTGTAGGACAACGAAGACGGTTAAAATAATGGATTTAATTTTTATTTTGTAATTTTAAATAATAAACTTACATTTAAACCGTTTAATCAAAGATAATGTGGCTCACCTCACCTATATGCAGGTTATGCTTTCTCGAGACTGAGTCTAGCAATACTGTGCATTTTGTAATTATAGTGTAAATTATTGTTATTGATGAAATGTTATCAAAGTTAAGAATTATATTAAATAAATAAATAAATAATTTTCTAGTGTTTTTAAAACTATCCTCTCGCTGAGGATGATAAGTCCGAGGACGGGTTTTTTAAACCTTCAGTTTTGAGTTGAGCAAAAGAGTGAGAGAAAAATATGAAAGAGACACACACAATTTTATACTGGTTCACCCAAAAATGGCTACGTCCAGTCCTCACTCCCTTGTGAGATTTCACTAACTTCAAACTGATCAACCTCACGCTGAGGATGATTACAAACTGTGTATTCTTTAGCTTCACAGTGCTTACAATCAATTTTCAAAATGAGGAATAACGAGAACAACCTCGTTTAAAAAGCTAGAGGAGTTCAACGATGATCTAGATGTAAAACTCAATGACATTTAAGTGGATATCATTAATTAAAGTTTGATTTAATTTTTTTTAATATAATTTAGTTTTTTTAATTATTACTTTTATTTATTAAATCTAAAGATAAAGTAGGAGAAAGTTATTAAAAAATAAAATAGAATGAAGTAGGTAATTCATTGGCCAAAATAAGAGGGAGTTTGATAAAATAATATAGAATCTTATTTGATTTTGCACATCTACTCAAACACATTAATGTATTCTTTTATTAAATATATTTTATTTGATTTTATTAATATAATTTTATTTTTTTTAATTATTTTTATTTATGAAATTAACAATTATTCATTTGTTATAAAAAATAAATAAATTAATAATTTTAGATGATTGCATCCAGAATTACAATATCTTACCACATAAAAAATTATCTTTCATTTAGTTGCAAGATAGAATTAAGACCTTCCTAAAGTCAAAAAAATAAGATAGTATATAAATTTTAATATAAGATATATAATAAAAAAAATTATATAAAAAAAAAATATAAAAGCAAAAGATCTACAAATACATTTAAACCATATATATAATTAATCAATTTGGATTATCTGTAGGACAACGAAGACGGTTAAAATAATGGATTTAATTTTTATTTTGTAATTTTAAATAATAAACTTACATTTAAACCGTTTAATCAAAGATAATGTGGCTCACCTCACCTATATGCAGGTTATGCTTTCTCGAGACTGAGTCTAGCAATACTGTGCATTTTGTAATTATAGTGTAAATTATTGTTATTGATGAAATGTTATCAAAGTTAAGAATTATATTAAATAAATAAATAAATAATTTTCTAGTGTTTTTAAAACTATCCTCTCGCTGAGGATGATAAGTCCGAGGACGGGTTTTTTAAACCTTCAGTTTTGAGTTGAGCAAAAGAGTGAGAGAAAAATATGAAAGAGACACACACAATTTTATACTGGTTCACCCAAAAATGGCTACGTCCAGTCCTCACTCCCTTGTGAGATTTCACTAACTTCAAACTGATCAACCTCACGCTGAGGATGATTACAAACTGTGTATTCTTTAGCTTCACAGTGCTTACAATCAATTTTCAAATATTTCCAAGTGTAACTCACAAGGAAATTACAAAGTGATATGATAGTGATTGATACTTAATACTTTCTCAAAGAATTTACAAAGATATAGTGTAGGATCAAAGAAAGTATGAAGTGAGGATGGATATTGCTCTTGATAGCTTTAAGATGTTTGATCTTTTTGTGCAATTGTGTTGTGTGTCATCTGATGGAGAGCTTGTTTGCATTTTATAGAGTTCCAAGCTCTTTAATGACCGTTGGAACTTATTTCAAACGTTCCAAGTTTTTCATCATAATTACAGAACTACCATTGAGTCTTTTCTAGCCCAAGCAGCTGCCATCCTCACACATGCACGCCTTTCTTGTAACTTAATCTTGACAAGTCCTTGTCTATTTTCTTTTATCAGAAGTGCAAAGCTGTTTCTTTGACCATATGAGCTGCAACCTTTTCGAAATCTTTAAGGTATAGGTTGATTTTAGCTTTTGAGGTGATGTTGACAAGAGAGAGAAAACCACCCTTTTACATATGACATTCACATGTGATCTTCTATTTTTGGCTTGTTTCTTGTTGCCTTTCTTTAACTTGACTTCTTCATGTATTCATTCGTGCAAGCACAATAAATGGTCTAATTTTAGCCTTTGCTAAAGCTTGATGGGTTGCTTTCAACGTTGTTGAACCATCCTCAGCCTAGTCTGCCATCCTCTGGATTCTAGATCTGGCTATATTCATCCTTTTCCTTTGACCTTCTGACTTTTGATTTCAAATACTTTATTTATTCATTGTTTGTCATTGTTGTCCATTTGAATAAAAACATTAGTTCTGGTGAGGGCACAGATTTTGCAGATCTGAAGATTTTTCAATTCGCAGGCCATCCTCACGGTTTTCAATTACATCAATTTCCATCCTCACGGTTTTCAATTGCAGCAATTTCCATCCTCGACATTTTCCATCCTCATATTTGAATCATATTTTTCTTCCTTTTTCCTTAATGATTAACAACCTATTTTCTTATATGAATACACTCAAGAGCACATGTTAGTCATTAACCACAATCATAATCTCTTAAGTAATTTTGTTATCATTAAAATCATTTGAGTGATTTTGTCTCAACAATATGGAGACCAATGGTGACAGCTATAAGCCAAGCCAAAAATCTTGAGGTACTAGGATTAGATGAACTTATTGGAACTCGAAGGGTACATGAAGTACTGTTAATGGAAGATAAACCTATAAAGAAAGGCACAACAATAGCCTTAAAAGCATCTCTAAGCTCACCAAATATTCAACAAACAAATGAGAAAAGTGATTCAGAAGATGGCCAAGAAGACATTGATGAAGAAATTGCTCTTCTCACTCGAAAAATACAAAGAATGATAAGGAGAAGAAATCAAATCAAGAAGGGACCTCCAGATAAAAAGGACTTCAAAATTGAAACAGATAAAACCAAAATCACTTGCTTTGGCTGCAACAAAGAAGGACATTACAAAATTGAATGTCCATTAAACAAAAAGGTGCCCAGAAAATTTCCCTTAAAAAAGAAGTCAGTGATGGCAACCTGGGATGATTATGATGGATCAGAAATAGATGAACCTGAAGAAGCAAACCTGTGTTTAATGGCAAACATTGAAGATACAAAGGTAATAAATTCTGAACCATGTCTTGTATGCAAACAAATGGAAACTGAATTTGACAATTTACTAAATGATTCAAATTTTCTCATTCAAAAGTGTAGTTCTTTTAAAGAAAAATTTCACAAGTAAAAAGAAGAGAAAGAGAAAATTCAGGCTATCAATGATAAACTTAAAGATATCATTCAAAGTCTAAAAGAATCTCAACTCAAAAATCTAAAATATGAAAATTCACAAAGTCAAGAACGATATTCACCTCAAACGAAGAACATTTTTCTCAAGGCTGAAACTGAAATTCTTAAAAATGCAGAAAGTCAAGAACGATCCTCGTTTCTAACAGAGAACATTCTTCTCAAGGCTGAAGTTGAAATTCTTAGAAATGATTTAACAAACTTCATTGAAGCTACTGAAACTTTTCAAAGAATCATGGGATCCCAAGTAGGAATATTTGATAAAGCTAAACTTGGTTTTGATAAAACTCAAAAAACTAAAATGTATGAAAAAAAATTTGTTCCTCAAAGGAAAGAAGGAAAATGCAAAATCAAATGTTCATATTGTGATAAAATTGGACATCTAGAGTTTGTATGTTATTTTCAAAAAAGGGATGAAAAATGAAGAACGATATTCGACTGATGTAAAAAACGAAAAACGTTCGGGAGCTTCATCAAAACCAGCTACTACCCAGTTCTTAAAAGCTTCTTCAAAACAAACCACTATATATTCCTCCTGGTCTAAAATTGGTTATTCTGAAACAACATTTAACACTAAGAAGGAAGCAAATTTTAAGACTAACTCTTCAGGACCCAAGATCAAATGGGTACCTAAAAATGATATAACACATCATGCAGGATGGATCTCAAGATGTCAAGAAAAGGCCATGGTTTTTAGACAATGGCTGTTCAAGGCATATGTCGGGTGACAAAGATTGCTTCATGTCAGTTATCAAACAAGATGGAGGATCCGTAACATTTGGAAACAATGATCATGCCAAGATCAGAGGCAAGGGAACCATAGGTAAAATAAATTATGCCAAAATCAATGATGGTCAATATGTTGAAGGATTAAAACATAACTTTCTCAGCATTAGTCAACTCCGTGATAATGGTTTTGAGGTTATTTTTAAACCAAACATATGTGAAGTGAGAGTGGCAAGTTCTAGAGAAATCATGTTTTCTGCATCCAAAAAGAAAAACCTTTACATTTTATACATTGAAGAACTATCAGTTGAATCTTGCCTCATGTTCATAAATAAAGATAAATGGATATGACATAAGAGAACTGGACATTTAAATATGAAAGCAATTTCAAAATTATCAAAATTATAACTTGTTAGAGGACTTCCTAAACTAAACTTTGAAAAAGATAAAATATGTGAAGCTTGTGCAAAAGTAAAACAAGTTAAAAGTAGTTTTCGTCCTAAAGAGTTTATATCAACCAAAAAACCTCTTGAACTACTTCACATTGATCTTTTTGGTCTTATCAAAACCACCAGTTTAGGAGGAATGAAATATGGATTAGTAATTATTGATGATTTCTCTAGATATACATGGGTATTATTTTTAAAACAAAAAGATGATGTTTTTGATGGGTTCAAAAATTTTTGTAAAAAAATTCAAAATAAAAAGGAATCTAACATCATCACTGTAAGAAGTGATCATGGAGGTGAATTCATCAATGCATCATTCAAAACATTTTTTTGATGAACTTGGCATCTCTCACAATCTATCTTGTGCAAGAACTCGTCAACAAAATGGAGTTGTTGAAAGGAAAAATAGAACGTTGCAAGAGATGGCAACAACAATCTTGGAAGAATCCAATATTGAAAAATATTTCTGGGCTAAAGCTATTAATACCTCTTGTTATATTCTAAATTGTGTTTCAATTAGAGAAGTGATAAACAAAACATCCTATGAAATCTGGAAAAATTGAAAACCAAACATTTCATATTTTCACGTTTTTGGTTGTTATTGCTACATTTTAAGTAACAAATATAACTTGGGAAAATTCGATGCAAAATCAGATAAAGCTATATTCTTAGGATATTCAACAGAATCTAAGGAATATCGTAATTTTAATTTAAGAACTAAAACTGTTGAAATCATCATGTACATTTTATTTGATGAGTTTGATGATCTTGAGTTAAAAAAGAAAGATGGTGAGGAAGAAGATCAATCTAGGAAAATACAGCAGATCAATCTTCAGGAAAACGAGATTGATAAAAAATCTCCGTATCAAAATCCTCCTAGAAAATGGAAATTAATAGGTGATCATCCTCTAAATCAAATCATTAGAGATACAACTGATGGCATTAGAACAAGAATGTCATTTAAAGATGGTGCAAACAACAACATGGCAATGATATCTCAACTAGAGCCAAAATCCATCAAAGAAGCAATAATTGATCAATCTTGGATCAATGCGACGAGGGAAGAACTTCTTCAATTTGAGAAAAATAAAGTCTGGACCCTTGGTCCAGATCCACAAGATCAAACTATTATTGGAATACGATGGGTCTTTAGAAGTAAGCTAAATGAAGAAGGAAAATCTGTAAGAAACAAAGCAAGGTTAGTTGCTCAAGGATACAATCAACAAGAAGGAATATATTATGATGAAACCTTTGCTCCAGTTGCAAGGTTAGAAGCCATACGAATCCTCCTTGTATATGCATCATATAAAAGCATCAAACTTTTTCAAATGGATGTTAAAAGTGCATTTTTAAATGGTTTTTTGAATAAAAAAGTTTATGTTCGTCAACCTCCAGGCTTTGAAGATCAAAAGAAACCAAATCATGTTTTTAAACTCACCAAAGCCTTGTATGGTTTAAAACAAGCTCCTAGAGGTTGGTATGAAAGGTTGAGTTCATTTTTGATCGAAAATAATTTTTCCCGTGGAAACATTGACACAACACTTTTTAAGAAAACACGTAAAAATGATTTACTAATAGTTCAAGTGTATGTTGATGATATTATTTTTGGATCAACAAATGAAAAAATGTGTGAAGACTTTTCAAATCTCATGCAAAGTGAATTTGAAATGAGTATGATGGGAGAATTAAGATATTTTCTTGGCTTACAAATCAAACGACATACAAATAGAATTTTCATTTGTCAAGAAAAATATATCAAAGATCTTTTAAAGAAATATAAAATGAGTGAAGCCAAGATTATGACTACTCCCATGCACCCGTCATCCTCATTAGATAAAGATGAAAATGGTCAATCAATCTCTGAAAAAGAATATAGAGGTATGATTGGCTCATTACTTTATCTAACTGCAAGTAGATCGGACATTGTTTTCGCAGTCGGCTTGTGTGCTAGGTTTCAATCTTCACCAAAAGAATCTCACTTGACAGCAGTCAAAAGAATTTTTCGTTATCTCATAGGTACTACTGATCTTGGCCTTTTGTATAGCAAAGGTTCTCATTTTGATTTTGTAGCTTACTGTGATGCCGACTATGTTGGTGATAAAATGGAAAGAAAAAGCACAGGTGGTGCTTGTCAGTTCTTAGGGGAATCTTTGATAAGCCGGTCATGTAGGAAGCAAAACACGATTGCCCTATCAACCACTGAAGCTGAATATGTCTCAGCAGCAAATTGTTGCTCTCAAGTCTTATGGATTAAGAATCAACTTGTAGATTTTTCAGTAAGATATTCTCATATTCCAATATATTGTGATAATACTAGTGCTATTAATTTATCTAAATATCCAATTCAGCATTCAAGGTCCAACCATATTGAGATAAAGCATCATTTTATAAGGGATCATGTGAATAAAAAAGAGATTGAATTAATCTTTGTAGATACAAAAAATCAGTTAGCTGACATCTTTACAAAGTCTTTCGTTGAAGAAAACTTCAATTCAATCAAAGAACGATTAAATTACTAAAAATCCTAGTCAAGATCGTTCAAAATAAACCCAGATCATTCTGGTTCAAACGAAGAACGTTCTTCGTTTTTAGCTTGTTTTGGTCAAGTTGCTCAAGAACGATCTTCGTTCTTCATCATCACTACCTTTCAAAAACACGCTTTTTCATCTGAAACGGCTGCCACTTTTTAAAAGTAACGGCTACTCATGATTTGCCCAGCTACATGCTTTCTCTTTCCTCCTTCCCAATGCTCAATTGCCCTATCAAGTCAATCACACGCGTGGCACTTCATCCACTTCTTAATCAACTGGAACCAAATCAAAATGGTCACCTTCTCATCTTTTATTTTTCAAATTTTTTCTCAGAACTCATCTTTTATCTTCCTTTTCATCAAGCTCCTATTATTTTTCAAACATGGCTCGTACAAAAATAGGGCACACAAAAATCCCATATCACTACTACCATCATCATCCTCTTCACCTTCACCATCCCCTGTCCGTTCACCATCTCCTCCACCAAAAGTCACACCTCCACACTCATCCTCAGAGAAAACGTTCTCGGACTATATGTCCTCATCCCCAGAACCATGTCCTCAACCCATCTCAACCATGCGTCCTCCATTATATCAATGTCCTACTCCCTCTTTCAGTCAATGCCCACCCCATCTTAAAAAGACCCAAACCCCCAGTACCAGCACTTCATCCTCTAGACGAAGATCAATGTGTGTTCCAATTGGCGTTGGCACCTCTAAAAACAAAGATATGGATACCACCATCCACACCATTTTCGATGATGATGTTGAGCCTTCATAAGTTGTTCCTACAACACAACCCTTAGAACAAATGTCTCCAGAAAACCAAAAACTCTCAAAAAACCCCAACATCTTCACAAACTCCCAAAACTCATTTAAAATCCCCAAAATCTTCAAAAAAAACCCAACACCTTCCAAACCTTAATACAAAACTCAACAATCCTCTTCCAAAAGTCCTTCAAACACAGTCACACCCTCAAAATCTAAGCCCAAAAAACCTAAATCTACATCTCCCTCACACTTTCCCAGTTTTTGGCCTCCAAAAAAATCAAGAATCCCAAAAAATCCCAGAAGCAAAAACAACCTCAAGAACGTTCTTCACCACCTCAAGAATGTTCTTCGTCTCACCAAACACCTCACGAACGTTCTTCGAATCCACTCCCACCTTAAGAACGTTCGTCAACCAAATTGCCAACTCAAGACCAAAATCTTCAAAAAACCCAGCACCTTCCAAACCTCAATACAAAACTCCACAATCCTCTTCCAAACATCCTTGAAACACAGTCATACCCTCTAAATCTAAACCCCAAAAACCTAAATCTACATCTCCCTCCACACTTTCCTAGTTTTGGCCACCAAAACACTCAAGAATCCCAAAAAATCCCAAAAGAAAAAACAACCTCAAGAACGTTCTTCACCACCTCAAGAACGTTATTCGTCTCACCAAACACCTCAAGAATGTTCTTCAACCAAATTGCCAACTCAAGACCAAAATCTTCAAAAAAATCCAACACCTTCCAAACCTCAATACAAAATTCCACAATCCTCTTCCAAACGTCCTTCAAACACAGTCACACCTTCTAAATCTAAACCCCAAAAACCTAAATCTACATCTCCCTCAACACTTGCACAGTTTTTGGCCTCCAAAAAACTCAAGAATCCCAAAAAATCCCAAAAGAAAAAAAACCTCAAGAACGTTCTTCGTCTCACCAAACACCTCAAGAACGTTCTTCGAATCCACTCCCACCTCAAGAACGTTCTTCAACCAAATTGCCAACTCAAGAACGTTCTCCTCTTCCAACTCCAACCCAACAAACCACAAAAACTTCCCAACCAACAACCATTAACTCTTCCACCAACCACTCTTCTATCAAAATTCACATTCCACATTTGATTTCCTAAAAAATTCAAGCACTTTATTCTAAAAAATGGGCTCAACGTCCTATTGGTATTGGGAGAGTTTTTTATTTTGAAAAACTTCAAATAGACGGTGTCTTTGTTCAGCACCACACTGATGCACTTGGTTGGACTGATTTCCTGAAAATATCTGATTGCTATTACCCAGACGTCGTTCGAGCCTTCTATTGCAAAGCTAAAGTTTTTGCAGACAAATCTCTTATAGCCTCCACTTTGAAAGGTATTGAAATCCGTCTTGATCCTCTAATTTTGGCTGACATTCTAAAAATACCATATGAAGGAGTAACAATCTTTGGAAAAGTTTGGTACACATCCTTGAACATCTCCAAGGAAGAGGTGTTTCAAGAGCTGTTTTGTAAGATCTGCATTTTCCCATTATTAATAGTTAATGAGATGCATTTTCCTCATTTAATTTTATTGGGTAATTACTAGATTTTATATTAATTTTAATTATTATTTTTTGAGTGCATATGTTGTTATTTAATTTAACTCTATATGTCGCTAATATTGGTTAAAAATAAAATAAATAAAGCAATAAACCAAATAATGCCTTTGTATAAATTAATTGAAATAATACTAGCTAGTACTGTGGGAGAATAAATTACAATTAGGTTAATAAAATAAATAAAAAAAAAAGACAAAAAGAGAGACTATTTTGATAGAAAAGGCAACCACCAAAAGAGAAAAGAGAGGAGTAACCCTATTCCCGATTTTGTTAAAGCAGTCTTAGAAAAACATCGATTGCACATTCGTTAACCGTTGGATCGGGCTGATATTTGGACATCAGGTGTGCAACATTCAGGTCTTTGTTTTCAACGGTCGGATCGGTGAAACAACGTTTAGAGAGGGAGAAACCTTGCTCGTACAACACCAGGTTTTTGGTGTTTTCTTCTTCTTGTTTTTCATTTGTAGGCTTTATTGCTTTGTTGTGATAGGTTAATTTTTGAAGAAATTTTAGAAACCTTATTGATGTTAAAAATAATGTTTTTTTCTAGAAATAATGAATGTGTTGAAAGTTGTTGTTATAGTTATCCCTTTAGAAAGTTAAAGTTATGATTTTTATGAGACAATTGTGTGGATGCTGATATATAAATTAAATATTAAGATAATTATTACTTATTTGAAGTTGTGAAAGGAGTGAGACAAGAGTTTGTGAAGCATAATTCTAGAAACAAGTTTGGTAATGGTAAGGGCATCACTCCATTCGCTTTCCTACTTGAATTATACGTGATATAAATATACTATGTTGTTATGTATTTGCTTTGTTTGTATGTTATTTTCAAAATATGTGTTATATGAATTACATGTTTATGAATGATATTATGAGATTAAATGATTTGCGTATGTTGATTGGTATTGGGTGAATTTTTCAAGGTGATTACCTTGTGTCTAAGCTAGGTTGGTTTAAAACAATGTTGAATGGTCTTGGACGTTCTGATTGAGTGATCTATATTGTTACTAACTAAAGCGATGACATTCATGCATGCATCGGTGGCCTGAACTTAGTCACGAGTATGTGACGACAGTTCATCGCAAAGACAACATTGTAGAGACAAAATCTCAATTTAATTTTTTGATGAAAACAAACAAAAAGTTAATTAAGAATTCTAATTATGATTCTAAGTGTTTTGGTATTTAACATGTGTATTTGAGTGTGTTAAAACAAGATAGGTACCAAGCATTACAAAGCAGATCTCATTAAAATCAAAGAAAGCAAAAACAGTAAAACGAAGATTGATCTTGAAGTAGTTTTGGAAAACGAAGAACGATCTTCGTTTTTGACAAAAACAAGAATAATTAGTTTCTTTGTTAGAGATTGGATCCTGGAAGCTTTATTCATCTCATATCTTCATTAAAGAATAAACAAGGATCAATCTAAGTCATAATCATTCCAGAATTCGAAGGATCAAAGATATGCTTCATAAAAAGCTTAAAATAAGATCATTCTTCAAATGAGGCAATTGCAAGTACAAAGTTACAAGTTGTAAAGTACACTGAAGTTGTACTTTCAATCAAGACCTGCACACTTGACTTAAAGATAGAAATCATCACTGACACACGCACAGAACAAAAAAGCTTGGCATGCAACAACTGTCAAAAATTCGGCAATCACTTAAAACAGAAACGAAGAACGTTCTTCGTTTTCACAACTTTAATCCAAGAACATTTTGGTTTACAAAGAGCAAAGTCTGCTGTAATTTAAAGATTGATCTGAGCTACAAAAGTACATCTATCTACACTACAAAATATCAATATTCATCACAAAGGAAGTTAATAATCTACACAAGATTGTTTTGGATAGAGTCGATCAAAGAGGATCAACAAAGGCATAACAAAACATCAAGATTAATATCCAAATTGATGAGCTGTGAGAAAGAAAAACCATGACAGCAGGGACACTGCTGTTGCACCTTTCTGCATAAAGCACATCATGTTTTTGAGATAAAGGACTGACACACAACAACTATCAAAATCCAACACTCATACAAAACACAAAACGAAGAATGTTCTTGTTTTACAAAAGAACATTATGGTTTTAATTCTCTTTTAAAGACATAATTAAAAGAGATAATTTTCCACAATATAACTCACATATTAAAGAGTATCAAGATTGCTCAAATCATCGGTGAAACTAAGAACTCGAGATCAATGCCCAAAGGTGAAAAACAACCTCAAGATTGATCTCCAAATTGATGAGTTGTGAGCAAGGACACAAGTATTTTGTATTTACAATATTATGCAGAAAGTTGTACATAAACTTGACTCAAAACAGTGCCAACTGACATGTGACAACTCATTCACTCACTCATTCGCGTTTTCCATGAAGCCCAAAAGCAAGAACGTTCTCCGTTTTGTCAAGAACTTTTTTAATTTTGTCAAGATCATTCTGGACAGCAAATAAACACATGTTTAATTGCTTTAAAATATATCTAACACTTGGGAAGTGTGTCCAACGGATATATTCATTTTAAAATGAATATTCAAAGTCTTTTAACATCTATAAATTGAAGATCAATTGGAAGATGAAGGCAAGAGTTCAATTTACAAATCTACCAACACTTGTTCAAGTAACAAGTCATAAAAACTCTTCAAGAAAACTCCAACTCTCTTCACTATATCTTTGAATCATTATATACTGAGTTTGTCTTTCATTTATCTCAAACAAGTGTTGAGAAGTTTCAAGATCCCAAACACTTTTATCGTACACATCATTTATAACTCAAGTCTATCTTTTATGTTAGATTGAGTGTGTTTGTAAAAATCCTTTCAAGGCTGAAAAGTGATTGTAAAAATCCTTTCTAGGTTGAAAGGTAAAGATTATAACAGATCAAGGTTGATCTGGACTGGTGGTGTAAAAACCAAGAACGTTCTCCGTTTTGAACACTTAGTGAAAAATCTCATGGTTGTGAGGACTAGACGTAACCTGGATTGGGTGAACCAGGATATATCCTTGTATGATCTCTCTATCTCTATCTCACCACAATCAGTTGTCAATCCATCTTCCACAAACAAAAGAAAAAGATATGCACAACTCTCTGAAATCCAACAATCCACTGCACCTAAATAACGTTCTTCACCCCAACCACCTACTGAAGAACGTTCTCCGTTTCCTGATGTTGTTCCCAATTGGATCCTGCTACCACTACACTTCCACCATTCATACATCCTTTTTCTCAAACAGGTTTATGCCCGACACTTCTAGTTCACCACACTTCAACACTGTCTCCAACTTTTTTTTCACCACAAAACTACATCTTCATCAATCTTTGGAATAAGTCAATACTTGGTTTTTCCTGATATAGATACAGTTGTCCCCTCTATCCCACATCATTATGCTTCACCCTCTATTCCTCATATCAATACTAACTTTGCAACTCTATCCACCTTTTGCACCTCCTCTACCTCTTCCCAAAACACTCCTATTGACCATCATTAGCGTCCATATAAAAGGACCAAACTAGAAAAAGAATCATCAAGGGCGTCAAAGAACATTCCTAGTATTTTTGCTGCTCTGCAAACTATCATTGCCAGATAAGCCCATAAGGATAAAGAGCAAGCTATTTTGCGGGATTGGATAACAAATCATGTTGCTCCCAAATTCGGTCTTGCACCACCTATACCTAACCCTTCTCCAACATTTCCAGAAGTTCCTTAGCCCTCATTATCTCAATCATCTGAAGCATCTTCGCCTTCTCTATCCTTCTGAATTCTGTTTTAGCTTAGATCTCCTTTTCCTTTTTGCTATCACAAAGGGGGAGATATGTTTTAGATTTTAAATGCTGATCTATAGTTGTCTTTTTATATCTACTTGTATTTTTTTTTTTGTGAACCACCGTAATGATCTAAGAAATTTTTTTTGTGACATTTATGAAATATCATTGTTTGGTTCAAATGCTTAGCACATATTGAGGGGCAGTTCTTTTTCTTTAAACTCTCTGAATTACTATTAGAATCAAAATTAAAATCTAAATTAACATGTTTTGTCATCATCAAAAAGGGGGAAATTGTTAAGACAAAATCCCAAATTAATGTTTTGATGATAATTAAACAAAAGGTTAATTAAGAATTTTAATTATGATTCTAAGTTTTTTGGTATTTAACATGTGCATTTGAGTGTGTCAAAACAAGTTAGGTACCAAGTATTTCAAAGAATATCTCATTAAAATCATGAAAGCAAAAAATAGTTAAACGAAGATCGATCTTGAAATGTTCCTGGAAAACGAAGATCGATCTTGACATGATCCTGGAAAACAAAGATCAATCTTGACATGATCTTGGAAAACGAATAACGTTCTACACATATGTCTTAAACAAGAATGATCAGTTTTCTTTGTGAAAGATTGAATGTTGGGAACCTTATTCATCTCATAATAAGCAAGGATAAATCTAAGTCAGCATTCCTCCAAATTTTGAAGGATCAAAGACATGCTTCATGAAAAATATAAAGCAAGATCATTCTTCAAGTGAGGCATTTACAAGTACAAGTTTATAGGCTGTAAAGTGCACCTAAGTTGTACTTCAATCAAGACCTGCACGCTAGAAGTCATCTCAGTCAGCAGATATGGATCACAAGTACAAGTCAGCTCATTTCCAACCAATTCGAAGAACGATCTTGGATTTCAAGAACGCTCTTAGATTCAGTTTTCATCACTCTTGCTTTTTGGCAGGCCTTATCCATATACTTCCACATGACAACTAGCCTTATTTCGATGGATATATGAGATGTCCTAAGCTCTCTTGAAGTCTATAAATGCAGCTTCAAGATGAAGAACAAAATATAACTCAAAGTGCCAAGAAAAGCATCAATCTCTCAATCATACTCAAGCTTGTCAAAATCTTTCTCAAGCCTGTAGTTCTTTTTTTTGTCAAAATCTATTTCTCAAACAAGAGTTGAGCAATACTAAGATTCTAATACCTCTAAAATCATCACTTTGTAACCTAAGGCTATTCTTTATAACATAGCTTGAGGAGTGTGTAAAAACCCTTTTAGGTTCTAAAAGGTAGCTTGCAAAATCCTTTCTGAAATAGTGTGAGGTAAACCTGTGTAAAAATCCTTTCTAGGTAGAAAGGTAGAAACTGTGTAAAAGATCAAGGTTGGTCCGTAAGAACAAAGAACGATCTTGCCTTGAGCACTTAGTGGAAAATCTCACATTTGTGAGGACTGGACATAACCCTTGCTTGGGTGAACCAGGATATATGCTTGTGTGATATCTCTATCTCTATCTCTATTTATTATATGATTTACAATCAGTTTTTATATTGATAAACTTGATATTGTTGTTTTACACTAACCAAGATCAATATTTGTTTATAACCAAGATAAATCTTGAGTTAAACTTTCAATTTTTAGACAACAATTTTAAAAAAGAGGCAATTATAATTCCAACGCCATTCCTTATAATTGATATTGTTACTTCAAATCGTTCTATAACATTGAAGGTACATAAAGAAATGGGAGAAGTGACTCAGAAATAAGTCAAGCAAAACAGAAAAGGGAGAAAAGAGAAAATTGAGAAATGCATCCATCTTTGGTGTACTTTTCACAAGAGTTTGAAACTCATTATATAGTGATGGAAGTAAAATCATATATGTTTTCTATCCTATGTGGGACTTTAGTATTTTTATAGTTGAAAACTACTCAATATATGAGATTTGTTTAATGTGGGACTTCAACAATTTTTAAATTTACACACTAGCATACTGTATGTTCCAACAATCCCCCACTTGAATTTAAAAAGGTGTTTATGAAATAGCATCAAATGCTTCTATAAGATTGTGCATAAATAGAGGTGTCTCCTGACTTGAACCTTTTCATAGTAAGTGAGATTCAGATCGAACAAGAGCGACTCGTAGTCTTGAACTTTATCTCTGACATCAAACCTACACACAACCTTTTCATAGGGTGTATTCTTAAGAGCTCATACATTAATGTCCTTGCACGTCTATCCCAATATAATGAACGCTCTAGGAATTATGCTTCAAAATTCCATATGAAGATGCCTCACTTCCAAATTCGCATAGGTGAATCTATCAAGAGTACTCATGTAGCAAGGTATGCCACTTCATACATAGCATAAATCTCATTTTGAGTTTCTATTACTTGATCCTATCATCACTTCAGAAATGATGCTTCTCGAATATATAATAGCATGTTCATCTCTAGCTAACCCTTTCATCAAAGAATCTGCTAAATTATCATTAATGCATACATGATCCACTATAACAACTCATTTAGAAAGTAACTCTCTAACAATGTTGTCCTTACAAAAGTCGTCTCTTACTATTGTAATAACGATTCTCAATCTTTGCAATAGCTATGATACTATCGTAGTGGATCAACACAGCTATCATAGATTTTTACCATAAAGGGATCTCAACTAGCAAGCATTTCAACCAGCTCGCTTCTTTACTAGTAGTAGCTAGTGCAATCATTTTAGACTTCATAGTGGACTAAGCCAATATCGTCTGTTATTCGATTTCCAAAATACAAAACCACTAGCTTTACTAAAATATAGTCATTGGTTGTTTTTGAGTCATATGATAAAATGTTCCAATCAGTATCACTGTATCCTTCAAGGACAACAAGAAATATTTGATAATATAATTTGAGAATCGTGGTCCTTTTCAGCTATCTCATGACTCTTTCGATAGCATGTCAATGCTCCATAGCCAATATCGTCTGTTATTCGATTTCCAAAATACAAAACCACTAGCTTTACTAAAATATAGTCATTGGTTGTTTTTGAGTCATATGATAAAATGTTCCAATCAGTATCACTGTATCCTTCAAGGACAACAAGAAATATTTGATAATATAATTTGAGAATCGTGGTCCTTTTCAGCTATCTCATGACTCTTTCGATAGCATATTAATGCTCCATACTAGTTATATTGGTAAACATGCACAATAGTCCCACAGTGTAGGCAATGTTAGGTCTAGTAAAATCAATGGCATACTTGAGGCTACCAATGATGCTCGCATATTCAATTTATCTTACACATTCACCAACGCTCTTGAAAAGTTTCACACTATATGGTGTGCAAACAAGTTTACAGTCAAAGTATTTGTATTTCTTTAGGATATTTTCAGCATAGTGAGACTGATCCAAAGAAATTTCCTTTTTTGACCTATTACTCTTGATTCCAAGGATTCCACTTGCTTATTTGAGGTCTTTCATGTTAAAGTTGCTACACAACAATGATTTTATAGTATTCCAAGAATGAATTTTTAAACCAAAGATGAGTAAGTCGTCTACATAGAGACAAATGATAGTGCAAATGTCATTTTCAAATTTGTAATAAGTACATTTGTCACTTTCATTCACTTTAAACTCATTCGATATAATTAAGTTATCAAACTTTTTGTGTCATTCCTTATGAGCTTGTTTAAGACCACACAAAGACTTATCTAACTTACAGACCTTGTTTTCTTTTCCATGAATCACAAAACCTTCAGGTTGTTCCATAGATATTTCTTCTTCGAGGTCACCATTTAAAAAAATTGTTTTGGCATTCATTTGGTGTATCACCATGTTATGAATGAATTCTAGTGAAATGAGTACTCTAATGGATGTTATTCTAGTGATTAGTGATAAAACATGTGGCTACAAGGTGATTCTTGTATTTATCAACATTTCCATTGGGTTTTAGTTTCTTTTTCAATATTCATTTACAACCTATTGGTTTGCAATCAGGAGACAAGTCTACTAAGTGCAAGGTTTTGTTACACTCTACAGAATCCATTACATTGTTTATAACTTCTTGCCATAAATCAGCATTCAATGATGACAAAGCTTCTTTAAGATTTGCATGATCCTTTTAAAGAATGGGTCGTATATTCGGGTCCATAATTTTTAGCAACTCTAACTCTCTTACTTCTTCGAGTTTTTGTTTCGCCTTGATTGATGCTTTCAGTGCTTCTTGTCACAAGAACGTGACTTGGTTTGTTGCCTTCACTATTTCTTAATTTGAAAGGGAATTTATTTTCATAGAAGTCAATATCATTTGACTCTATGACCACTTTGGTATTTAGGTTATAAAACTTATACGCTTTATTGTTTATTGCATACTCAATGAATAAACATTCATAGGCCTTACTTGAGGGTTTAATCCACTTTTATTGTTCATTAGTTACACGAAAATATAATGAAAACAATCGTCAATAAAAAGTGATAAAATAACGTTTTTCATTTCTTGTTAACGTCCCATCAAGTTCACATATATCAGAATGTAATAAATCTAAAGACTCAAATTCTCTAACTACAAATTTATGTGAACTATTTGTTATTTTAGATTGACTACAAAAATCACATTTTTCAAAATCATTAAAAGATAACGTTGGAATTAAATCTAAGTTACTTAAGTTTGAAATCCTTGTTCTTAATGGGCAGTTTGTCCATCAAGAATATAATTCTTATCATTATTCTCACATGGGTTAGTTCTCCAGCTTTCTTATTCTTTTTTGTTTGCCACAAACTGAAATAGTTTATTGAAATCAGAGGCAACAAAACCAAATCCAGTAATATCTTCGGTTGACTTGGCATAAAAAAAATGTCTTAAAATTGTTGTTTTTTAGTTTCAAAAACTATTTCAAAATCAATTTATGCCACCGAAGATATTACTGGGTTCAGTCGTGTACTAGGTCACTCTCTTTAAGATGTTTCGTGACATAACCCAAATTGTGCAAGGCAGACTATCATCAGAATTCTACTACATCGTAGAAAACCGTTCTAGAATTATACCCTCAATATGGCAGTGAAAGTCACTCTCAATATGAAATTTAAAGTTACTGCCAATGTGGTACTATGACCATCCATAAATCAAAAGGACTACAACATAAAAATCACTCATAGTGGTATTAGGACCACTAAAAAATCGACGGAACTACGACATAAAAACAACTCTAAAAGGATAGTGGTATTAGGACCAATAAAAAATCGACAGAACTACGATATAACAACTACTCTAACAATCAAAGGGACCATAGTACAAACCCACTCTAAAATATCAAAGGGACAAAAAGAAAGCAGGGAAGTGGCTCATAAATAATTCGAGCAGAATAGAAAAGGGAGAAAAGAGAAAATCGGGAAATGCATCAAACTTTGGTGTACTTTTCAAAAGAGCTTGAAACTTCTTATATAGTGATGGAAGCAAACCCACATATGTTTTCTATCCAATGTGGGACTTTAATTTTTATAGAGTTGAAAACTACTCAATATATGATCAACTTATTCTCTCTCTCCCTCTAATATTGGGAATACTAATTTATCAAATGATAATCAACAAACTTATTCGTAAACAAGTCTCCAATTTCATGATTCAATATACTCTATTATAAATGAAGATTTCATATCCAATATGTATTCTTAATATGATTTTATGATTGATCTTAGTGCATTATATTGGAACATACACAACACATTTGGGAAATCTCTTAGGTGAAAATATTAGGTTATCAACCTAAAATTGATTATAAATTAAGGGGATGATTTACATCTATTAACTTATTGGCTTGATGTGAATCAATATCTTAACATACATGGCTGTTTGTTCCCAAAGTAGAATTTAGAAGTTGTGATCTCATATGTATTGGCCATACAATTAACTTTAAACGTCTAAGAAATGGATCTTCAAGTCAATTTATCATATGAATATATGCTACATGATCTTCAACATCAAATCCAATAAACTTTCAATACTTTCCAAATTCTTTCTAGATAATTATAACAGAAATATCTTTTTCAAATTAGTTGACATACAATCTCACAAACTTCTGATTATGAGTTGATAACAAACATACACGTGGCCATTTAGTTTATGATCGGTATATTGATTCACAAACACCACCTCATATATATTCTTGAAATGTGAGAGACTCATTCTCTCAAATTGTCAACGTCCTTTGAGAATTAATAACACACAAAAATGATTGGATCCAATAATCTTCTAGTTCTTCATTAGAAGTTGACATAAAAAATTCCATTGTTTGCATCATAATAGATCCAGGATGGTTGAGCCAATTTTGCTATTAATGAACTTTAATATGATACGTAAACTTCTGGTTACGATAATACATCCATTTCAATTGTTCAAATTAATTTCAATCAATAATGAAGAATCATAATTTTTAAAATTTTATTTTTCAAATAAAACTATATAATAAAAGTATTCTAAAGATATGATTTACCTTTTTATTACCATACATTATATCAAATAGTACGCCATTTTATTAAAAGACCTTGAAATAAATAAAATTATTCAACAAGTAAGACTTTATAAACCATAGATACATATTTTATAACCATAAATTGAATATAAAAAATTGAATATAAAAAATTGAAAATATTTGCTTGTTTACTAAAAATTAGACAAAATAAAATGATGTGAATCTTAAGAATTTCAATAAAGTAAATAGAAAACTCAAATTATCAACAAAATATATATATCTCCAAAATATAAACATATTCCAAATATAAGATCATGATTAAACAAATATCTTTCTTGAAGAAAAAAGTTAATATCTTAAATGTAAGAAAATAATTTAGCAATTCAAATAATCAATAAAACTTAACTACAAATATAGATGTATCCACTAGGCATATGTAACATCAATAATTTCAATATTCAAAGAGAAAAAGACAATAAAACCAAATTGAAACAACATAAAAGGGATAGTTCCCGATCACAAAGTGAGCTAGGTCTTGGACTACAATACACATAAAGAGTTCATAAACTAAAAAGCCATTTTCCAAAACATCATAGAAACACCAATAAAACAAAATAGATATAATCCTTCACAACAATCATCATAGAAGCACCAACAAAACAAAGAAGAATCATAAACCAAACCAAACTTTAAAAAAAAAACACACAAACTCAATACAAAAGTTGGAAGAGAAACAAGAGAGCTTGGAAAAATACAAGCAACTACCTATAAGGAAACTAGAAAGAATCTAGGAGAAACCCACATAAACTCATAGCCGCAACTTAGGTTGAGAGGATAAGGGGCAAAATGAGAGAACACAGAGTGCCTAAATTAGGATTCTTCCAACCATTCACTTTGATTGAAACCAAACGATGTGTAAATTTTTAAAGAGAAACAAAAAATTTAATTATCACTCATGTTAATTGAAATTTTTGCTGTGACTTTTAAAAATACAATTATAGAAGATGCAACTGTTATTGTTGATATGAAAATGCATTTTTACAAGTGTTTTTATCAACTATTTCAAATGGTTACACAACATGTAATGATGTTGGATATATGTTTATTGGTTAACGAGTTATCTTGATGGGCGTTTTAGTTGTAAATCCTTGTTATAATTGAGGTATTTTGTGCATATTTGATGTTGTGCCACAATTGAAAGTTTATGGATAGTTCAAACAACTTGGATGCATTGATGGTGGAGCTACTTTGTTATAATTGAGATATTTTGTGAATATTTGGTGCTGTGCCACAATTAAATTTAATGGCGAATATGCTAGTTTCGAACCTACACAAGGGATGTCTTTATCTTTTATAGACGAGTTGAAGTCATTTTATGAAAAGTATACTACTATTAAGGGTTTTGGCTTGAACATTAGAATAATAAGAAAATTTTAGATAATGTTATTATATATTAGTAGTAAGGGTATTTTAGACATTTCTATTCTCCTATATAACCCTAGAGTGGTTGTCTCTCTTCTTCCTCTTTTCATTGTTAACATAATATCAAAGAGCTTTGGTTGATTTTGGGATCTATTGTAAATAACAGAGAGACTATTTTGATAGGAAAGGCAACCACCAAAAGAGAAAAGAGAAGAGTAACCCTATTCTCGATTTTGTTAAATCAGTCTCCGAAAAACATCGATTGTGCATTCATTAACCGTTGGATCGGGATGATTTTGGGACATCAGGTTCTCAACATTTAGGGCTTCGTCTTCAACGGTCGGATTGGGGAAACGACCTCTAGAGAGGGAGAAATCGTGCTCGCACAGCACCAGGTTATCCCTAATTTATTTTGTCTCAGTGATTGTGTTTGTCGTATTTTCCTGTCATTATTTGTTATGGCTGGTGCTAAAGATAATTATCTTCAATCTGTTAGTGTTCACCTCAATGGACAAAATTACTCTTAATGGAGTTATGTGATGAAACATTTTTTGATTGGAAAAGATATGTGGGGTTTGTTGATGAAACTTCTCTTAAGCCTACAAATAAAAAGGATGAAACTCAATATACAAAAGATCTGAAAATATGGAATATTAGTAATTCGAAAATTATTACTTGGATTAATAATTCTGTTGAGTTGTCTATAGGAGTGCAACTAGCAAAATATGATACTGCTAAAGAGATTTGGGATCACTTGAAACATTTGTATGTTTAGTCTAACTTTGCAAAACGTTATCAGTTGGAAAGTGATATTAGAGCCCTTAAGCAAAAAAATATGACCATTCAAGAATTCTATTCGGCAATGACTAATCTGTGGGATTAATTGGCTCTTATAGAATCACCTGAGTTGAAAGTTGTCAAAGCATATATTGATCAAAGAGAGGAGTAACGTCTAGTTTGGTTTCTGATGGCTCTTCGTGGTGATTTTGAGGGCCTTCGTGGGGGTATTTTGCATCGTTCTCCCTTCCTAAAGTTGAATTAGTCGTTAGGGAATTGTGGATAGAAGAAATCAGACTTAAGACTCATTCTAGTGTGTCAGATAAAGGAATTCTCTCAACTCCTCTATCTATTTTTGTTGCTCCTGTTCAAAAAGGAAAATCTCAAGGGAGGGTTGGGCTTGGTAATGATGAATGTGCATTTTTCAAAGAAAAAGGTCATTGGAAAGCACATTGTCCGAAATTAGGGACATCACATAAGAAGAATTTTAGGGGGTCATCGTCCAATGTTGTTGTGTTTGCTCCTCCTACCATTGGCTCTAGTTCTGGTTATGTATACTTATCTGAGATTGTTTCCCAAATATTTTCCACCTCTTCTAAAGGTTTGAACTCCTCTGGTATGTCAGGTATTTGTCCTTCCATATGCATGGTTTCTTGATTCTGGAGCATCTCATCATACGACATACGATGATAAATCTTGTGTCTGTGAAACCTGCCTCGTCTGTGTCGGTTATGACTGTTGATGGCACTCATATGCCACTAGCAGATGTCACGTCTGGTTTGTCTATGAAAAAGGAGTTGCCACCAATTTTATTTTTTATTAACGGAAAATTAGATAAAACCTTAAAATAATATTTTTGAACAAAAAATTTGGATTCAGGAGTCGATTACGAGTAGAGAAGTATTATCATCCTACAATGTCAGTTAAAACGGTTACCCTATAATTAACTATATACAAACTATTTATTTATTTATTTATTTGTACCCCAAAAAAAAATAATAAAAAAAATTAAATTATTTACATTAATAAAAGAAATACTTTTTATTAATTTGGTTTGACTAGGGGAAGACATTGCTCATACGTATCCCCAGATGCAATAGGGAAATCAAACACACGTAGTTCTTGGGTAGAAAATATCTATGTCTTGGCCGATTATATTATTATTTTTATTTATATACGTATCATAAAATAAAATAAAAATATAATAATAATAATAATAATAATAATAATAATAATAATAATAACAATAATAATAATATTTTTTTCATGGATTATATGTTCTATTTTTGTTTTAAAGAAAAGAAAAATAAAATTGATTTTTTTTTTGAAAAAAAAATAACGTAAAGTGGCAATATGTGAATGAGATAGATGGACACGGCGGTGAAATGATCTGTTAAAAGATTTGTTCATACGTTGTCGGATCTGTCGCGACACAAAGGCAACCAACGATTAGGAGTGAGTGATAAGGCGCGGCGAGCGAGGATGAATTTCATAGGGTGAATTTCTAGGGTGAGCCAATAATATCCGGCCCGAAGAATCTTTCTAGACATGGCGTGTCCATTCATATGGATCCCATAAGAGCCATCGTGGATATCTTGTAGAATTTCTTTCGCCTCATTGACATCAACACATTTGAGGAGGATATTCTCTATTTATAAGATAATGTTTGATGTCGTGATACCACGGTTTTCCGTTAGTTTCTTCTTCCATTACATGGCAGTAGGCCGGATAATCTCGACTCTCCATTTTAATTGATGGGATTTCGTCGTTTCTATTTATTTGGAACATACATGATAAAGTAGCCAAAGCATCAGCCAATTGATTGTCTTCTCGAGGGATATGGTGAAACATGATTTTGTTAAATTCTCAAGACAATTCTTTTATGTAGGTAAAATAAGGTATTAACTTTTTATCTCGAGTTTCCCATTCTTGGTTAAGCTAATTAATGACTAGGGCTGAATCTCCATACACTTCTAGAACTTTCGCTTTTGATTCCAAAGCCGCTAAAATTCACATGGCATAAGCTTCATATTCTGCCATATTATTGGTACAATCAAAACACAATCGCGTTGTGATAGGTATGAACCTTTTTTTGGGAGATATTACACTACGCCAAAAAAGCGCTTTTACAGCGCTTTTTTTAAGCCTTCTACAGCGCTTTTTCAAAAAAAAAGCGCTGTAGATTCGAGCGCTGTAAAAGCTACAACAGCGCTTTCAAAAAAGCGCTCTTAAAGGCACCCTTTATAACGCGCGCTTATTATGCACCTTTTACAGCGCTTGTTACAACAAGCGCTGTAAAAGGCATACCATATTTCATATATTTGGGTACCTTTTACAGCGCTTTTTTGTAAAAAGCGCTGTAAAAGGCATACCCACATTTCATATAATTGGGGTACCTTTTACAGCGCTTTTTTGTAAAAAGCGCTGTAAAAGGCATACCCACATTTCATTTAATTGGGGTACCTTTTACAGCGCTTTTTTGTAAAAAACGCTGTAAAAGGCATACCCTAATACATATTTGGGGTGCCTTTTACAACGCTTTTTGTAACAAGCGCTGTAAAAGGCATACCCATAATACATATTTGGGGTACCTTTTACAGCGCTTTTTGTAAAAAGCGCTGTTAAAGGTGTTATTTTTATTTTTTTTTAACCCTGTATATATTTTAAAAGCGTTTTTTAGCTTTTTATGGCACTTTTTTTATAAAGCGCTGTCTTTTATCTTTTTATCCAAAATTAGTTTGAACCAGTTCACACAACACAACACATCCAGAATCACTAATTTTAGAACATATTCATGTGCATGTTAAAACAGAAACAGAATCAGTAACACAACCAGAACCAGAACCAGAACAATGATACACAGTAATTTACAACATATTTGGTATGAATATACATTGAATCTAATTTACAACATATTTGGTATGAATATACATTGAATCTAATTTACAACATATTTGGTATGAATATACATTGAATCTAATTTACAACATATTCATATGCAAGTTTATATACTGTCCTATGATCATATACATATAATAACTATGCACCATATAATATTCAGTCCCTTGCAGCATGCTATTTCCCAGAAAATCAAATAATTTTCATTTCAAGCACATACTCACACCATTCCTCCTTTAATTCCATCAGATCTTGCTCAGAATATGAAGGACTGGAATGTTCAAAGTACTGCAATATTAAAATTGAACATATTATATTAAGTTAGTATCAAATATATAGATAATTTATATATGAAAATCATATAATCAAAATACCGTACCGTTTATGGGATAATAGTTTTATTCTTGTCAACAATCTCCTTCATGAATCTCAATATGTAGTACCCACAGTCGATATTGTTTGTTTGACGAGGGCACTTTATTGGGATCCATGTAATTTTATTAGACTTTTGCTTCGACACTACCGCACCTCTTTGAGCTCGAAAAACTTTTAATGCACTATAAAATGAATAAATGTGATTATTTTAGCATGAACAAACACTTATTTATATATATGTGTAACAAAAATAAATGAATATTACTTACGTGTCGAACAAAGTCTTGATTTCGGAGTGATTGTTGTAATCGCCATGCAAGGGATCCAAATAGTATACAACTTCAGAGACGGCATTGATTGCAAATAGCACCCAATGTGCCCTACAACAACAAAAAATTGGTTACACAATTTGGTCTATACACAACTAATAAATTAAATTCTCATCAATTAAAAAAGATAAAATTACGTACCCTGAATTATATGGTGCTAAGAACAATTTATCCTTTGAAATATTTCCTAAAAACATATTTACAATGTATTTCTTTACATTGTCTTCATCCAGTTTCCACATGGACGTTTTATGCGGAGAGAAGAATGAGTATTTATTCGATAATTTCCTAGGGCACACGACCTTCTCATGCAAAAACCTTCAATGAAAATATTAAACTAGATTAATTACCAATACATTTAATTAATTACAAATAAATGCAATTAAAAGTATTTTTTACCTTATATACAAGCTCATTACAGTTGCACTGAGCTCCTTATGTTCGAGAAGCTCGTATACGTGCTCCTTGTCGAATAATTCCTCATACTCCTCTCCGAATATTTCTTTATTTATATGTATCATGCGGCAATCGTCGCTGCTGCATAGGTTCTTTTTTACTTGAATGTCAAGACACGCCCCGTATTTACCAAGGCGTGGCTGACTTATTTTAGGAGGAGCAGCAGCAGCGACTGATTTGCCACGATCCAATTTTTTTATTGCTGCAAATTTGGCAGCTTTATTGGCAGCTCTATTAACCTCCAATTTTTGAGGTTTGCTGCTTTTTTTTGGATGTACGGGTGATTTATTTATTTGGACCTACAAAAATGAGGTTAAATGTTAGTTTATTGAATCTGAAAAAATTGACAAAGCTTATGCAATAAATGTGACAAACCTTATCGGGAGACGTCACTGATTTGTTTCTGGGAGGGCTCTTAATGAGGGCAACAAGGTTAGTGGGCCATGCCACGTAACTACCGATAGCTTCGCCCAATGACTGCATATCTCCGTCGTTGTCCGGTATCGGCAACGGTGCAGTTGGTTCGAAAGCAACAGTAGGCGATACCTTGACATGACCCTTTGGGATCGGAGTATTGTGCAATACTTCTCCCAAAGTATTGTACAATTTTGCTTTTCCCACCTTCCGATGAGTGGGCGAGGACAAGTATAGAAAACACGAAGTGACACCCTAAATCAATAGTTAAAACATAAGTACAATTAATATATAATATTGTTTAATGCATAAGTAATTACATAAGCAAGTAAGTAATTAATTACCTCGGGAATATTTTTCAAACCGACGTTGCAACTCCCGCTTTCACTCTCCATTTGTAGTTCACCTTGGAGCTGAACCGGAAGTTGCTTGTCTTTGTTTGTATTCACCAATTGTGCCACTTGCTCAGATAGGATTCTGAGCTTCTCTAATACTTCCTCGTTGGAAGGTTTTTGGCGCTTCTCTTGAGGGAAAAAGCTTCTGGGAGTTACGCCAAATCCCTTCCCCCTAACTCGGCCGGAATATTCAGGAACATTAAAAACTTTGCCCAAAATATCCCGGCAACTATCCTTGTTGCCCTCTTCACATTCAGAACTTTGAGAGATGGTCTCCTAAAATACATGTAACATTAAAATAGTTAAGTTCATTATCATTTTTAAAATACAATATTAAAAAGTATTCAAGTGATAAATACAATATTGAAAAATATTAAAGTCATAATATACTTACACAAAGTTCTATTACTTTTTGAACATTTTGGTTATCAACCACTCCATCTTTATTTACCCTAGCTTCCTTCCACAAGATGTGACGACCCAACGGTTGATTAGTTTGGGTCTCTTGTCGCTATTCGATAAAACAAAATATTAGTTAGAAACTATAGTTTATAATACAAATTCATTCATTATATAAAAGTGATGTTTAATTACTTACAAGCCCTTGATCAAGGCGTGCATATCCCATACGTGATTTTCTGTATGGGTGCGTCGGGTTTCTTGCCCTTTCGCGATTTGCCTTACTAATTTTCTATATAAAAAAATAGCAATTATGTAAAAATTTAAAATACGATGCGAATATAAATAATAAAACACACAAATGCTAATAAATTAATCACTTACGACAAACGCGGGGTCAGTACGTTTGGAAACAAACGCTTTCCATTCCTCATTTGATATATAATGTCGATATATCTTTGGAGGTTCAGCTGTTGTGTTTCCTTCTTTATCTTTAAGATAGAAGTTTGAGAGATGCGATCTAAATCCACGATGGATTTTGCCAGCAACTCTCAATACATAATTCTTTCGTCCTTCATCAAGGACAAAAGATGCCTGCAATGAAAAAAATTATAAGTAAAGTATTTCAATGAAAATATTTATAAATGACAAAAGATTGGATCAAAAAATTTACTTGAATATCATTCCAGATGATATCTTTGGCATCCTTCAATGCCTTTTCTCTCCAGTCGTCAATTGTTATTGGAATATTTTGACGAACAACAGCCCCAATGTAGCTCACAAACATTGCGCTGTGTGGGTCAACTGGCTGACCACTTTCATTCCATCCAACCTAATAAACTCATATAGTAAGTACATGCTATTAAAAAACCTAAAAAAATACACAGCAAACAGAGTATAGTATAGTATTACCTCAAACTTGGTCCCATTGCTCCTAGCTTTAATGACTTTTTGCATGATAGTTGCACCACGTTTGACTTCATTTTCATAAGTCCTACTGGTGCCAACTTCTTCATTTTGACATTCTAAATCTCTGTTTGTATCCATTTAACTACAACAAGTTCAACATGCAGTTTAGTATAACTTCAACAAGCTCAACATGCATCATGCATTATTTTAAACAAGCTCAACATGTATCAGTATATATATTTTAAACAAGCTCAACATGCATTTTAATGATTACAAAAAATAAATAACATCAATACCTGAATAATGGTTCGAAGAAGGATGAAATGCAAAGAAAAGAGCGAACGGAGAAATTTCACAGCAATAAATGTCACAGAAAAACGGTTTTGAAGAAATACGTAATGAGGGTTACGTATTTCAATGAAAATATAAGGTTCGAAATGATCTTGGATGGAAATAAGGTTCGAAATGAAGGAGATGATCGTGGAAATACAGTTCGTAATGAACGAGATTATAGGGTTTGCAAAAGAAGAGAAGAACGATGAAGGTTGAGATGATAGTGTAGATTACGTAATGAAGAGGAAACTGAAGAGGTTACTGTTATATATATATCCCTTTTACAGCGCTTTTTTATAACCCTTTTACAGCGCTTTTATAACAAGCGCTGTAAAAGGCTTAGCCTTTTATAGCGCTCTTTGGAAAAGCGCTGTAAAAGGCGTATTTATTTAAATTTTTAAAAAGACTCTTTTACAGCGCTTTTACAAACAAGCGCTGTAAAAGGCCTCATTGTTTTAGTATGTTATATAATGTTTTTTTAATAGCCTTTTACAGTGCTTGTTCAAAGAAGCGCTGTAAAAGGCCTTATTTAAATTTTTAAAAGACTCTTTTACAGCGCTTATCCCAACAAGCGCTGTAAAAGGCCTTATTATGTTATTTTTGTGTTTTGTTATGTTATTTTTTAAACAAGCTTTGCAAAACCCACATAGTCCCACCAAAATATCTTCCTCTTCACCAAACATCAAAGTCCTTTTATGCATCTTCTTCGCAAACATCAAAGCTAACTCTTTCAATCTTCACCAAACATCAAAGTCCTTTTTATCTCTTTACATTCCCTTTCATTCTTAAATCGTAACTTGATCTTCAAGTTCATTGCCATGTTGCGAAAAATGGGTTTGTTAACAATGTGTCTGATGTTTTTGTTAACAATGGATCTGATGTTTTTGTTAACAATGTGTTTTTGGGGATTCCCATGATGCGTAAAAGGTGTTTGAAGAAAATCCTGTTAGAGAAAGTCATGTTAGTTATCTTTTCATTATTATTTTTAAAGTCTTTTACAGCGCTTTTTTAAAAAAGCGCTGTAAAATGTCTCATTGTTTAATTTTTAAAAGGGCCTTTTACAGCGCTTTTTTAAAAAGCGCTGTAAAAGACATGCACTTTTTTTACATGCATAGTTCTTAAGAATTGTAATTGTCCAAATTTACATAAACATGCAATAATCACTGGTTATGCTTGCCTTCTTAGACAACAATAAAACAAGAATAGAACCAGAATAATTCAGATTATATAATACCACAATAATTCAATAAAACCAGAATAGAACCAGAATAGAACAATAATTCAGATTACAATAGGTTTACCACAAATTTCAATTATCAAACTATTACGTTGACTCTCAAAATAGAAACCTTTTCCATTATTACTTGACCATGTCACGTGCCTAGTATTTTTTCAAACCAATACGACTCAATTCTCTTTCTGTGATTGAAGAAGATAAACTATTTTTAACTTTACAAAACTCTACTCAAATCACTACGCCAAAAACAGCATTTTACAACGCTTTTTTTAAGCTTTCTATAGCGCTTTTTCAAAAAAAAAAGCGCTGTAGATTCGAGCGCTGTAAAAGCTACAACAGCGCTTTCAAAAAAGCGCTCTTAAAGGCACCCTTTATAACGCGCGCTTATTATGCACCTTTTACAGCGCTTGTTGTAACAAGCGCTGTAAAAGGCATACCCATATTTCATATATTTGGGGTACCTTTTACAGCGCTTTTTTGTAAAAAGCGCTGTAAAAGGCATACCCATAATACATATTTGGGGTACCTTTTACAGCGCTTTTTGTAACAAGCGCTGTAAAAGGCATACCCATAATACATATTTGGGGTACCTTTTACAGCGCTTTTTGTAAAAAGCGCTGTTAAAGGTGTTATTTTTTTTTTTTAACCCTGTATATATTTTAAAAGCGTTTTTTAGCTTTTTATGGCACTTTTTTTATAAAGCGCTGTCTTTTATCTTTTTATCCAAAATTAGTTTGAACCAGTTCACACAACACAACACATCCAGAATCACTAATTTTAGAACATATTCATGTGCATGTTAAAACAGAAACAGAATCAGTAACACAACCAGAACCAGAACCAGAACAATGATACACAATAATTTACAACATATTTGGTATGAATATACATTGAATCTAATTTACAACATATTTGGTATGAATATACATTGAATCTAATTTACAACATATTTATATGCAAGTTTATATACTGTCCTATGATCATATACATATAATAACTATGCACCATATAATATTCAGTCCCTTGCAGCATGCTATTTCCCAGAAAATCAAATAATTTTCATTTCAAGCACATACTCACACCATTCCTCCTTTAATTCCATCAGATCTTGCTCAGAATATGAAGGACTGGAATGTTCAAAGTACTGCAATATAAAAATTGAACATATTATATTAAGTTAGTTTCAAATATATAGATAATTTATATATGAAAATCATATAATCAAAATACCGTACCGTTTCTGGGATAATAGTTTTATTCTTGTCAACAATCTCCTTCATGAATCTCAATACATAGTACCCACAGTCGATATTGTTTGTTTGACGACGGCACTTTATTGGGATCCATGTAATATTATTAGACTTTTGCTTCGACACTACCGCACCTCTTTGAGCTCGAAAAACTTTTAATGCACTATAAAATGAATAAATGTGATTATTTTAGCATGAACAAACACTTATTTATATATATGTGTAACAAAAATAAATGAATATTACTTACGTGTCGAACAAAGTCTTGATTTCGGAGTGATTGTTGTAATCGCCATGCAAGGGATCCAAATAGTATACAACTTCAGAGACGGCATTGATTGCAAATAGCACCCAATGTGCCCTACAACAACAAAAAATTGGTTACACAATTTGGTCTATACACAACTAATAAATTAAATTCTCATCAATTAAAAAAGATAAAATTACGTACCCTGAATTATATGGTGCTAAGAACAATTTATCCTTTGAAATATTTCCTAAAAATATATTTACAATGTATTTCTTTACATTGTCTTCATCCAGTTTCCACATGGACGTTTTATGCTGAGAGAAGAATGAGTATTTATTCGATAATTTCCTAGGGCACACGACCTTCTCATGCAAAAACCTTCAATGAAAATATTAAACTAGATTAATTACCAATACATTTAATTAATTACAAATAAATGCAATTAAAAGTATTTTTTACCTTATATACAAGCTCATTACAGTTGCACTGAGCTCCTTATGTTCGAGAAGCTCGTATACGTGCTCCTTGTCGAATAATTCCTCATACTCCTCTCCGAATATTTCTTTATTCATATGTATCATGCGGCAATCGTCGCTGCTGCATAGGTTCTTTTTTACTTGAATGTCAAGACACGCCCCGTATTTACCAAGGCGTGGCTGACTTATTTTAGGAGGAGCAGCAGCAGCGACTGATTTGCCACGATCCAATTTTTTTATTGCTGCAAATTTGGCAGCTTTATTGGCAGCTCTATTAACCTCCAATTTTTGAGGTTTGCTGCTTTTTTTTGGATGTACGGGTGGTTTATTTATTTGGACCTACAAAAATGAGGTTAAATGTTAGTTTATTGAATCTGAAAAAATTGACAAAGCTTATGCAATAAATGTGACAAACCTTATCGGGAGACGTCACTGATTTGTTTCTTGGAGGGCTCTTAATGAGGGCAACAAGGTTAGTGGGCCATGCCACGTAACTACCGATAGCTTCGCCCAATGACTGCATATCTCCGTCGTTGTCCGGTATCGGCAACGGTGCAGTTGGTTCGAAAGCAACAGTAGGCGATACCTTGACATGGCCCTTTGGGATCGGAGTATTGTGCAATACTTCTCCCAAAGTATTGTATAATTTTGCTTTTCCCACCTTCCGATGAGTGGGCGAGGACAAGTATAGAAAACACGAAGTGACACCCTAAATCAATAGTTAAAACATAAGTACAGTTAATATATAATATTGTTTAATGCATAAGTAATTACATAAGCAAGTAAGTAATTAATTACCTCGGGAATATTTTTCAAACCGACGTTGCAACTCCCGCTTTCACTCTCCATTTGTAGTTCACCTTGGAGCTGAACCGGAAGTTGCTTGTCTTTGTTTGTATTCACCAATTGTGCCACTTGCTCAGATAGGATTCTGAGCTTCTCTAATACTTCCTCGTTGGAAGGTTTTTGGCGCTTCTCTTGAGGAAAAAAGCTTCTGGGAGTTACGCCAAATCCCTCCTCGAAATGAAGGAGATGATCATGGAAATACAGTTCGTAATGAACGAGATTATAGGGTTTGCAAAAGAAGAGAAGAACGATGAAGGTTGAGATGATAGTGTAGATTACGTAATGAAGAGGAAACTGAAGAGGTTACTGTTATATATATAACCCTTTTACAGCGCTTTTTTATAACCCTTTTAGAGCGCTTTTACAAAGAGCGCTATAAAAGGCTAAGCCTTTTACAGCGCTTGTGAAAAAAGCGCTGTAAAAGGCGTATTTATTTAAATTATTAAAAAGACTCTTTTACAGCGCTTTTACAAACAAGCGCTGTAAAAGGCCTCATTGTTTTAGTATATTATATAATGTTTTTTTAATAGCCTTTTACAGCGCTTGTTCAAAGAAGCGCTGTAAAAGGCCTTATTTAAATTTTTAAAAGACTCTTTTACAGCGCTTATCCCAACAAGCGTTGTAAAAGGCCTTATTATGTTATTTTTGTGTTTTGTTATGTTATTTTTTAAACAAGCTCTGCAAAACCCACATAGTCCCACCAAAATATCTTCCTCTTCACCAAACATCAAAGTCCTTTTATGCATCTTCTTCGCAAACATCAAAGCTAACTCTTTCAATCTTCACCAAACATCAAAGTCCTTTTTATCTCTTTACATTCCCTTTCATTCTTAAATCGTAACTTGATCTTTAGGTTCATTGCCATGTTGCGAAAAATGGGTTTGTTAACAATGTGTCTGATGTTTTTGTTAACAATGGATCTGATGTTTTTGTTAACAATGTGTTTTTGGGGATTCCCATGATGCGTAAAAGGTGTTTGAAGAAAATCCTGTTAGAGAAAGTCATGTTAGTTATCTTTTCATTATTATTTTTAAAGTCTTTTACAGCGCTTTTTAAAAAAAGCGCTGTAAAATGTCTCATTGTTTAATTTTTAAAAGGGCCTTTTACAGCGCTTTTTTAAAAAGCGCTATAAAAGACATGCACTTTTTTTACATGCATAGTTCTTAAGAATTGTAATTGTCCAAATTTACATAAACATGCAATAATCACTGGTTATGCTTGCCTTCTTACTGTTAGAGAAAGTCATGTTAGTTATCTTTTCATTATTATTTTTAAAGTCTTTTACAGCGCTTTTTAAAAAAAGCGCTGTAAAATGTCTCATTGTTTAATTTTTAAAAGGGCC
The DNA here is from genome assembly GCA_037974775.1 of Cicer pinnatifidum. Taxonomy (NCBI): domain Eukaryota; kingdom Viridiplantae; phylum Streptophyta; class Magnoliopsida; order Fabales; family Fabaceae; genus Cicer; species Cicer pinnatifidum. The sequence goes on from JBBPBR010000004.1 coordinate 42,770,468, forward strand.
TTTTACAGCGCTTTTTTAAAAAGCGCTATAAAAGACATGCACTTTTTTTACATGCATAGTTCTTAAGAATTGTAATTGTCCAAATTTACATAAACATGCAATAATCACTGGTTATGCTTGCCTTCTTAGACAACAATAAAACAAGAATAGAACCAGAATAATTCAGATTATATAATACCACAATAATTCAATAAAACCAGAATAGAACCAGAATAGAACAATAATTCAGATTACAATAATTCAGATTACAACAATAAAACCAGAATAGAACAATAATTCTGATTACAAATAAAACCAGAATAGAACAATAATTCAGATTACAACAATAATTCAGATTACATGCATGGCTTATATAAAACAATTAAACATGTACATTAAGATGCCCTTCTTCTTTTCCTGGTGGGATTCACATTTGTTTGTCCATTTACAATACGAAACGATGGATTAATCCAAATTCCCTCATCATGATCATCTCTAAGATATAAACCATCATCAGTTGAATCAATTTCATGTGGTTGTTGTGATGTTGCAAATAAAAGATCATTACCAACATCTTCATCATTGTTGTTATCATCACTTATTTTATTGGTCGATAGGACAACAGACCATTTATCATCAGAAGGATCGGTGACATAAAACACTTGTTGAGCTTGCGACGCTAAAATAAAAGGCTCGTCTTTGTATCCCACCCTATTAAAATCAACAAGCAAGAATCCTGACTCATCAATCCGAACGCCATTATTATTATCAACCCACTTGCAACCAAATATGGGAAGACGAAACATTGTGTAGTCTAACTCCCATATGCACTCGATAACCCCAAAATATGATAGATTTGCATATATTGGGTTTTTGTCTTTTGCACTTGAGACATGCATCGCTTCAGCTACGAGAGTGACTCCACTATTTTGCATAGTGGTCTGATCATCTTGTTCTTTGGTATAAAATGTGTAGTCGTTAATAACATAACCAGTGTAAGAAAAGACATGTAAGCTCGGACCATTTGCTAGCCACCTCAATCTCTGTGAAATTGATCCGGGGTCTATGTCAAATTTTGACTTTATGTGATTTTTTAACCATGGTATAAAACTTCGATTGTGCTCTCGAGTTATCCAATTTTGATTCCTATTCATGTTCAAACGAGATAACTGATCCATGTGTATTGTAACATATGGTTGAACCTCATCATCATTGTGCAGAACATACAATTGTGCTTGCTCCAATTCTATCCTTGATATAGTCAGTAGTCTCATTCCAATTATCCCTTCTCCTGATAGTCTTCCCGAATGACGAGACATGGGAAGCCCTATGGATTCAACATTGGACAGATATTCAGTACAAAATTCAGCAGCCTCTTCAACAATGTATCGTTCAGCAATACAACCTTCTGGTCGACTTCTACTTTTTACGTACCCTTTTAATATTTTCATATATCGTTCTATCGGATACATCCATCTCATATAAGCTGGCCCACAAAGTTGTGTCTCCTTAACCAGATGAACAGTAAGGTGAACCATTATATCAAAAAACGATGGTGGGAAATACATTTCAAGCTCACACAAAGTAACAACAATTTCCCTCTGCAATGTCGGTAATTTCTGAGGGTCGATCACTTTACTACAAATTTCCCTGAAGAAGAAACATAATCTAGTTAATGCTAGTCGAACTTTTTCAGGTAAAATGGAACGTATACCTATTGGTAGCAAATGCTCCATTAGAATATGACAATCATGAGTCTTCAAACCTTTTAACTTGAGGTCTTTCATACTAACCAAATTTCTAATGTTCGAAGAGTATCCTTCTGGGACTTTAACTTCATGTAGAAATTTACATAAAACAATTTTTTCCTTTCTAGATAGAGTATGAGCGGCTGGAGGTAGATATGTGCGATTTCTTTTCTTTACTAGATCCAATTCATTTCTTATTCCCATATCGACCAAGTCCAATCTTGCGTTGATGCCGTCTTTAGACTTTCCTGGAACATTGAGTAACGTACCAATAACACTATCAAATACATTTTTTTCAATATGCATCACATCGAGGAAATGTCTTATATACAATGACTTCCAATATGGTAATTCATAGAAAATTGACTTTTTCTTCCACCCAGTTTTGACCAGCTCTCCCGCAAAAGGTTTGCCAAATTTATTGGTCAAACCTTGTACTTTTTCAAGTATTTGATATCCAGTCGGTGGTAAAGGAGCTTTACCTTCCTCTGATTTTCCATTAAATGCATTTCTCCACCAACAATACTGATGACTATAAGGTAAAAATCTACGATGTCCAAGAAACACATTCTTCTTACAATGTTTCAACCGCATCCAATTTGTACTCTCTTCACATACAGGACATGCACACTGACCTTTAATGCTATATCCTGATAAATTACCATATGTTGGAAAATCATTAATTGTGCCGAACAACATAGCCCTCAAATTGAAATATTCTTTCTTATACCCATCATAAACTTCCACACCTGTCTCCCACATATGCTTTAAATCTTCTATTAGAGGAGTCAAGTATACGTCGATATCATTCCCCGGTTGTTTGGGTCCAGAAATTAACAGAGACAACATCATAAACTTACGCTTCATACATAACCATGGAGGTAGGTTATATATTATCAAAATCACAGGCCACGTGCTGTGTGAGATGCTTTGAAGACCATGTGGATTCATTCCATCAGTAGAAAGTGCAAGTCTTAGATTTCTTGACTCTATCCCGAATTCAGGATACTCGTGATCAATTTTTGCCCATTGTGGGGAATCTGCAGGGTGTCGAAACATTCCATCTCTAATTCTTTCATCTGCATGCCATGTCAAGTGTTTTGAATCTTCTTCATTGCGATACATGCGCCTAAATCTTGGTATTATAGGAAAATACCACACGACTTTTGCTGGAGTAGATTCTTTCTTCTTATATCGAGAGACATTGCATTTCGGACACGCCTTAAGTAGGTCATATTCATTTCGAAATAAAATGCAATCGTTAGGACACGCATGAATCCTTTCGTAACTCATGCCAATAGAACACAAAATCCTTTTAGCCTCGTAGGTTCGACTGGGAAGTTCATTATCATCTGGCAACATATCTTTTATGAGTGTTAATAATTCTGTAAAGCTTTTATCAGACCATCCATTACTCGCTTTTAGATTGTACAACTTTAATATCGCCGACAGTCTTGTGAATTTAGTACAACCATTATATAATTCTTTCTCTGCATCACTCAACAAACTTTCAAACATTTTACGACAATCTCGAAGATCTTCTTCAACTGCTTTTGCGATCTCATCAACTCGATTCGGCTCATATGTATCTGTATCGAAGTCAGTTGAAGCATATGTCGAACTATTCTCAAAATTAATGTTTCCTTTTTTTTTCTCACCATGTCTTATCCAACATGTGTAGCTTTGATCAATTCCATTACATACTAGATGTCCTTCTAATTCATCTTCTCTAACACGTTTTCCAAAACAACATTTTAAACAAGGACAAACTACTCTATTTGGATCTTTTGCATTCTTCACTGCAAACTCAACAAACTCCTTCACTCCAATTTCATACTCTTTTGACAATCGATTGGCTGACATCCATTTCCTATCCATATTATACCACCTATATAAATGCAGTTACAAAACTAATAAGCTTTCAAAACATATCAACAAGTTTCAAAAAGAAACCAATATCAATCAATTATTTTAAAAACAGAACAGATCATGTGGTATGAGTTTTTGACTAGTTGAAGAGATTTAACACAGATCATGTAGTATGAATTTTTAATTTGATAAAAAAAATCTAGTTAAAAAAAAAAATACCTGAGACAACACGTAATAGGTAGATGGCGGCACAACACGTAATGGATATGAGGGTATGAGGGTTCCCAGAGTAGAGGTGATGAAAGATGTAGAGGATATGAGGGTTCCCAACGTATATAATTATTTGAAATTTATGTCTTTTACAGCGCTTATCAATAAAAGCGCTGTAATAGGTAGTTAAATTCAATGAAAGCGCTTGTATTTTATAGCGCTTGTGAAAAAAGCGCTGTAAAGGGTGGTTCAATTATTTTAAAGCGCATGCCTTTTACAGCGCTTGTGAAAAAAGCGCTGTAAAAGCATACGCGAGAGCGCTTCATTTTACAGCGCTTTTTTGAAAAGCGCTGTAAAAGCCTTACAACATTATGCGCATACGTTATATGACCTACAACAGCGCTTGTGATTAAAAGCGCTGTAAAAGGCTCCGTTATTTTTCAAATACATTTACAACAACGCTTGTGTTTAGCAAGCGCTGTAAAAGGGGCGCTGTTAAATGTCATTTTTGGCGTAGTGTTAAAACAACCCCAATCCCATGCCCCATTATGTTTGAGGCCCTGTCGAACAACAATGTCCATTTTCCATCATCATTTTCTTCAGAAAAAATCATGATGCTTTCGTCTGGAAATTCGCATTGCATTGACTTATAATCATCTACAGGTTGATTATCTAGATAATCTGCTAAGGCACTCCCTTTGATGGCTTTCTGAGTAACATAGGTAATATTATTATTTTGAATAATAATAATAATAATAATAATAATAATATTTGTTCATGGATTATATGTTCTATTTTTGTTTTAAAGGAAAGAAAAAAAAATTGATTTTTTTTAGAAAAAAAAAATAACGTCACGTGGCGGTGAAATAATCTGTTAAAAGATTTGTTCATACGTTGTCAGATCTATCACGACACAAAGGCTACCAACGATTAGGAGTGAATGATATGGCGCGACGAGTGAGGATGAATTTCATCCGACGGCAGCGACCATTAATTCTAATCATAAGGGAAAAATATTTATCTCTTGTTATGATTTTTAGTTATTTAATAAAGACGTATTATGAATCTTCTATTACAATATGATAAAATTTGTTTTTTTGGTCTATAGACATCAACTAGTTATTTTTTATTTATTAATTATTTTATGTTGCAAAGAAAACAATTTTAGGATTAAATGATTTAAAAAAAAAATGAAAGCTGAACATATGAATTTTTTTTTATAAACAAAAAAAATAAAAGAAAAATATATATATTTCAAAAAAAAAGATACAAAATAAATACTAATAAGCAGAAAATTAGAGAATAGAATAAGAAAATGATACCTTACTGCTGAATTGTTGTTTTGCTAGACCGCTAGATCGATTATCTCAAGATCAGATTCTCTTCTTCTTATTTGCCAATTAATCTCTCTATTTTGTCTGTGCTCTCCAATTGTGTTTCGAATTGTCCTCATCTTTGTCCTCTTTTGGCAGACTATTTATAGACTTTTGGGTGTAGATTACAAAAGACAAGAGAATAATTGTCAATTGATTACCATTAATCCATTTATTTTCAGTTTCTTTTCATTTAATTGGCCACAATTATATTGATTCTTATTGCCATTGTTTCTACCATTGTTGCTTATTGTTCTGTTTCAAGAATTTTTAAGCATTTGAATGTAATAATGTTATAATGTTATTTGATGCAACACAATCAAATGAATTGTCAACATAAAATCAAAGAGTTAAGATAATATATATATACACACACTAAAGGGTGAATGAAAATTTATTTGCATAACTGTTTTGTTTATATTATAAAAAAGAGATTGTTGTATAAATAGTAAGATATTAAATCATTATAATACTTATATATTTATAATTAATTATTTTAATTTTTTCTATAAAAACATATTAGCACACTACCAATAATAATTGACAAATATAAAACAAAATCAAACTTCATCAATTTTAATTGTGAAAATAGAAATATGGTTGAACAATATATATTGTTTTTATATCAATACATGAGTTTATGATTACTTAATTGAATTATATAATAATTTTTTTATATAAACAAATACTGGAGGCTATGTTAGTTTTTAGGATTGTCTGAATGTATTAGTATTTTTGAATTTTTTATTGTCCTGATCAATTGTTGTTGTTGGCTTTCCTTATTATTTAACTTAACATTCAATA
>JBBPBR010000004.1:42796252-42826351 GCA_037974775.1 Cicer pinnatifidum
ATTCTAAGTATAAAAGTTTAGATTTTTTTTTAATTATATTGGAGTGAATGTTAGAAAAGACAAGAAAACAATTAAGGGGCAATAATTGGTCAAAAATTTTAAGAATTATGCACCTCAATCTTTATCATTCTATTGTCATATAATTCTATACTTCACAATAGTGTCTGTTATTCATTTTTATTTTCACTGTACTTTTTATTTTAAAAGTATTGTAAACACCTTCCAATTTGTAGAAGGATATTAGAAATATTGAAGTTAGTTGATTTATTAATTTCTCCTAAGCTCTAGGTATAAACAACAAATGTAATTATTTTCATCATTTTTTCTTCTTTTGTATCACTTTTACCAACATAGTTAAATTAAATTATTAAGGTTCATTTAGTTCAAAATGATAAAGTGATACATTATTTAGTGATACTAAGGTCCCTTATATTTTAGTTCATATCAATTAATTATTTAATTATCTAATTAGAAATTTAATTGATCTTATTATTTAATTTGATCATTGATCGAGAGTTATAAAGTGATTTGGTGGAAAATCTTAAGGAGACTTAGATTATGACTTTGATTTATTGATGGTTCAGAAATTAACCTTATTACAAACAGTGACTATTTAAAAAAAGATCATTAATCAATCAAGACTTTTAAAAGAGAAACAACCGAGACGCCCTTCCCTTCATTGACTGAGGAGGATTGGCTTCATTTGATGTGCATCATGGAGATACTTGGAGGTTTCTAAGGAAGATCTTAAGGAGACTCAAATTATGACTTTGATTGTTCAGTGTAATGGAAAATTCAACAACAAATAACAATAACAACTCTAGCGCAATATGCAGCAGATAAACAATTTCCCAAACTTGCAAGAATCTGTGAGGAGCAATCAACAAATAATCACAGCAACTAAAATCACCATCACAAAGGACACAATAACTTTTAACGTGGAAAAACCTTCTCAATGTGAGAAGTAAACAACCACGGGACCAAGCCAGTAATAGAGCTTCACTATGATCAAAATATGGGTACAAGAGAGTTTCAAATATGGCACAAATTCGTGCTCAGTAACCAGTAAAAAACAGCGAGGTAACCAGCACAACAATCAACCAAAACAATGAGAAAACAAGCATGAAATTGAGAACAAAGTTCAGCAGAAAAACCATGAAAAACTGCTGCTGTCCGAGTTCAATGTCTCCCACCTCAGACCTTTTATCGACGATCCAACCGGTCATATTGAAGTACCACGAGTCGCGAACCTGCTGTCCAAATTTCAGCCCGATCCGACGGTGAACAAAGGAGAAATAGCGAATCTAGTGCAACTGCTCTGTTTTATGCGAAAATAGGTTTTGCTCTTCCTCTCTCACTTTTCTCTTTGCCTCACTCTCTGAATTCAGCTCTCTCACACCCACTAATCTGACCTCTCTCCACTTGGTTAAGTGAGACTCATGGGCTTGCACATATTGGACCTTTCTCCACATAGGAAGGGAGCCCAAAATCTAACATATCTCCCCCTCACAACTATGTGGAGGTGACCGCCAAACCAGCGATCTCACAGCAAGTTTCAAACTTGCTTCTCGGTAATGTCTTGGTCATCATATCAGCACCATTATCATTTGTATGAACTTTGGCCAATTCCAACAACCCAACATCCAAAGCATCACGTATCCAATGATACCTAACATCAATGTGCTTGGACCTAGAATGAAAGGTTGAATTCTTACCAAGATGAATTGCACTTTGACTATCACAAAATAGAAAGTACTTATCTTGAACAAAACCAAGCTCCTACAAGAATTTCTTCAACAATAACAATTCCTTGCATGCTTCTGTAATGGCAATGAACTTTGCCTCAGTAGTGGACAATGCAACACACCTCTGCAATCTGGATTGCCATGCCACAACTCCCCCTACAAACTTAATCAAGTAGCTGTAGGGAATAATGAATGGCCTCTATTGACTAAAACTTAGATGAAATCCCTATACTAAGTTCTACAAGATTATCACACATGTTAATAAGGATCGTATACAGAATTTCTACATAATTAAAGATTCACTATTGAATGCAATAACAATATTGATCAAGACAGATATTTTGCTAACACATGCATTCAAGATTAACAATTCAAGCAATATTGAAATAAAGAGAGAGGGATAGGAAATTGTGCACTGAGATTTATACTGGTTCAGCTGTCAGTATGACAGCCTACATCCAGTCCTGAAACCGAACCGATTTCAGCCTTTTTCCAATAGAATCTTCTAGAGTATATTTTTGCAGATTGTCCAGCTCACACGGCCTATCTATCTAACTCTCTTGATTCTATTACACAGCCACCGAATCCTTGGAGTTAATCGCCAAACTCACACAAGATAACGATGAAACTTCTTCTTGATGAACACCTTCACCAACGAAGATAGTTACCAGTTTCTCTACTGGGTTTTTCAGTTCTTTCTTTACAAAAACGTTGTTACAGAAAAGGTAAAAGAAATACAGAAGATGATTCAATCACTACAATGAATCTCACACAAGAAGTACTTTGCCAAGGAAGTGTTTGTGAGATATCTTTGTTTCTCTCAAGTGGTCTTTTTCAGCTCTCTAAGATCATGAAGAATATATGGTTCAGTTCTGAAAAAGTAATATCAAATTGTGTCAAAAGATATGAAACTTGGTTATGAAAAAATTATGCAAAGTTATGAGAGAAAGTGATTGAAATCGTTTATATAGTTTCTGAAAAACAACATATAAATTGATTTCCCAATCGATTCATTAATGTATTAAACAGGCTCAATCGATTTCCCAATCGATTATCGCGTGTCTTGTTTTTCTTGAATCTTGAAACTATATGAACTAATCGATTGCCTAATCGATTATTTTAATTCACTTTTCAGAAATTGATATTCAGTTCATATTGGAATCGATTGCATAATCGATTAAAGGTGTTTTGTTCCAACAACGAGATCAAAACAATCGATTACTCAATCGATTCAATAATTCACAGAATCGATTTGGCAATAGGCTAAGTCTTTTCCTGTAACTTAAACTTTTGTTCCAATCGATTTACACATCGATTTCACTGGTCACAGGGACTCAGTTATTTTCATCAAATCGATTTGCCAATCGATTTGGATTATTACAGAGAGTTAGCTATTTCAAGCAAATCGATTATGTAATATGTTTGTGAAAAAATGATTTTCCAGTTTGTTCATTCAATCGATTTCTCAATCGATTGATACCAAACTTGTTACAAAAGAAATTAGTTTTAATGGATTGTCCAATCGATTGTGTTTATCACAGAACATGTTCCTTTTGAAACCTTATTTTCGAAATCGATTTACCAATCGATTAGCTTAATAAAACCTTGGTTCTGTGACTTGTACAATCGATTTGTCAATCGATTATTTTACTATCAGCTTGGTTTTGTGATTTGCACAATCGATTTGCCAATCGATTTAATCACTAAAGGCTTGGTTCTGTGATTTACAAAATCGACTTATCAATAAATGTGTCAATCGATTGCCCAATCGATTGTCTTAATCACATAATACATATTTTCATACAACCCCTTTACAGAATCGATTGCTTAATCGATTTTCTTAGTAAGTCTTCCAACTTTGGTTGATTCCTTGAGTTCCAAGCAATTGTCTCAAGTATGTAGGATTTAGTTGTTGTTCTTGAAATTTTACTCAGTTTAAAATGTTAGATTTATCAAATGATGTATGTTTGTCAATAATATCAAAATGGACTTATGTCTAACAGTAGCCTGAAGTAGACTTTCTGGAATCAATGTCTCCAGCCATATCAGAATCAGTATATCCCACAAGAGTAGGCTTATCACCTCCAAAACAAAGCATCAAACTGGTAGTACCACGAAGATACCTCAAAATCCATTTCACAGCATTCCAATGCTCTCTACCTGGATTAGACAGAAATCTACTAACTGTACCAACAACATGTGCAATATCAGGTCTTGTACACACCATTGCATACATTAAACTACCCACAGCAGATGCATAAGGAACTCATTGCATATATGATTTTTCAGCTTCATTGGGAGGACTCTGACTAGTACTCAATTTAAAATGAGTAGCAAGAGGAGTACTTACAGCCTTAGCATTTTCCATCTGGAACCTCTGTAACACTCTTTCAACATAGTGTTCTTGTGACAACCAAAGTTTCTTCTTGTTCATGTCACGCATGATTCTTATACCAAGAATCTGCTTAGCAGCTCCCATGTCTTTCATGGCAAATGACTCGCCCAATTGCTTCTTCAACCTGTCAATCATGGAAATATTTTTCCCAACAATAAGCATGTCATCAACATACAATAACAGGATAATGAAATCATCATCAACAAACTTTTTAACAAAGACACAGTGATCAGAAGTAGTCTTCTTGTAGCCTTGCTCACACATAACTGACTCAAACTTCTTGTACCACTAACGTGGGGCCTGCTTCAAACCATATAGACTCTTTCTGAGCCTACACACATAGTCTTCCTTGCCTTTAACAAGATAACCATCAAGTTGTTTCATGTAAATCTCTTGCTCCAAATCACCATGAAGGAAAGCAGTTTTTACATCCATTTGCTCTACCTCCAAATCAAGAGTAGCAGCCAAACTCAACACAGTTCTAATGGATGACATCTTCACCACAGGAGAAAAAATCTCATTGAAATCACCACCCTTTCTCTGTCTGAAACCTTTCACAACCAATCTGGCTTTATATCTTGGAGATGTAGAATTGCTTTCTTGCTTCACTCTGAAGATCCACCTGTTTTCCAAAGCCTTCTTTCCCTTAGGTAGTTTCACCAAATCAAAAGTGTTATTATCATGCAAAGACTTCATTTCATCTTGCATAGCATCCAGCCACTTCTTCTTTTCATCACTCTCCATGGCTTCATCATAACATTCAGGTTCGCCTCCATCAGTCAAGGTAACATAGTCATCAAAAGGATACCTGGTGGATGGTTTCCTCTGCCTAAGAGACCTCCAAACTTGAGCTTGAGGTGGTTCAAGAGCATCACCAAGATCCTCATCTTGTGACATCTCATGTTCTTCTTCAGCATCATCATTAGGAACATCAAAATCATCTCCAAGTTGCTGATCACCAACATCACCATGTTGCTCATCATCCTGAACATTATTTTCAGCAGTATCCAGATCATGTATAGGCATCCGAACTGGATCAACATCAGACAAACCATTATCAATCTCAGGTGTAGTCTTCTCCATCTTATCAATGTCTTCAATGGTTTGGTCTTCCATGAACTTCACATCACGGCTTCTAACAGCTTTCTTCTCAACTGGATCAAACAGCTTGTAGCCAAATTCATCCTGACCATAACCGATAAAGATGCGCTGTCTTGTCTTCGCATCCAACTTGGATCTCTCATCCTTTGGAACATGCACATATGCTTTGCAACCGAAGACACGCAAATGATCATACCTGACATTCTTGCCAAACCAAATCTTTGTCTGGCCCCTCAGCATTCAAAGCAACTGTAGGACTCAGATTAATAACATGCACTGTCGTGTACAATGCTTCACCCCAGAAATGCTTAGGCAACATTGCTTCAGAAAGCATACACCTAACTCTTTCAATCAATGTCCTGTTCATTCTCTCTGCTAAACCATTCAACTGAGGAGTTTTAGGAGGAGTCTTTTCATGTCTGATATCGTGCTGCTTGCAATAAACATCAAATGGTCCACAATACTCACCACCATTGTTAGTACAAATGCATTTCAACTTCTTGCCTGACTGTCTCTCCACCATAACATGGAACTCTTTGAATTTCTCCAGAACTTGGTCTTTTGTCTTCAAAGCATAGACCCAAAGCTTCCTGGAACAATCATCAATAAAAGTAACAAAGTAAAGTGCACCACTAAATGACTTTACCTTCAACGGGCCACAAACATCAGAATGCACCAATTCAAGCAACTCTGACTTCCTTGAGGAAGGATGTTTCTTGAAGGATACTCTAGCCTGCTTACCAACCATGCAATGAGAACATTTCTCCAACTCTGCACTCTTTAATCCCGAAAGTACATCCTTTTTAGCTAAACAATTCAACCCCTTTTCACTGATATGACTAAGCCTGCGGTGCCACAAAGAAGCCTCCATATCCATGGCATTCACACTGTCTTTAGCAACCAATGCTTTAGTCCAATATAGTTTATTAATTTTCTCCCCTCTGGCCACAACTAAGTTACCTCTGGTGAGTTTCCATTTTCCTGAACCAAAGTGATTATCATACCCACCATCATCAAGCATCTGCACAGAGATCAAATTAAAGCGAACATCTGGAGCATGTTTGACTTCTCTAAGAAACAACTGCACTCCCATGTTGGTCTGCAAACAAACATCACCAATACCAACTACCTTGGACACACCATCATTACCCATCTTCAACACTCCAAAGTCACCAGAAGTGTAAAATGTGAAGAACTCCTTCCTTGGTGTAACATGCAGTGTAGCACCACTATCAATAATCCACATGCTCTCATCTGATACAAGATTGACTGAGTCATAGTCACGGAGAATAATCAGATCATCAAAAGTAGCAGTAGTAACACGGCCATCATCATCATCATGATTCTTATCTCTCTACTTACTGTTATTGTTTTTGCTCTCCCTTTTCCATATGAAACAGTTCCTCTGTATGTGCCCCATTTTGTGACAATAATTGCACTCCACATTCTTGTATCTGGACTTGGACTTACTTCTGTTGTTCTCTCTACTCGCACTTCTGCTATTCTGTCTGTTCCCTTTCGGTTCCTTTCTTTGACTTCGGCCCCTGTTCTCAGTGACAAGTACCTCGGAATGAGATGAAGTATCTTGTGCCTTCCTTCTCATCTCCTCATTAAGAACACTTCCCTTTACACTTTGCAAAGAGACAACACCATCAGAAGCTGAGTTTGTAATTGAAACCCGAAAAGTTTCCCAAGAATCTGGTAGAGTATTCAGTAGCCATAGTCCCAACACTTCATCATCAAATTTGATACCCATATCTGACAATTGATCTAGGAGCCCTTGAAAATCATTTAAGCGATCTGAAATAGAAGTCCCCTCCTTGTACCTCAAATTCATCAAGGAGTTCAACAAATACAACTTATTATTCCCTGATTTAGAAGCATACAAAGATTCAATCTTCTTCCACAAGGATCTTGCATGTTCCTCATTAGCAATGTGATTATAAACATTGTCTTCTACATATTTCCGAATAAAACTACAGACCTGCTGATGTTCAAAACTCCAATCCTCATCAGTCTTGGATTCTGGCTTCTCACTAACAAACATAGGAAGATGCAAATTCTTCACAAATAACAGATCCTTCATTTTTCCCTTCCATAAGTGATAATTAGTGCCATTCAAACAAATCATTCTATTTGTATTTGCCTCCATCATTCAAATAAGTCAAACAACCCCTTAACCAAAGAGCTCTGGTACCACTCTAATGGGAAATTCAACAACAAATAACAATAACAACTCTAACAGAGCAATATGCAGCGGATAAACAATTTCCCAAACTTGCAAGAATCTGTGAGGAGCAATCAACAAATAATCATAGCAACTAAAATCACCATCACAAAGGACACAATAATTTTTAACGTGTAAAAACCTTCTCAATGTGAGAAGTAAACAACCACGGGACCAAGCCAGTAATAGAGCTCCACTATGATTAAAATATGGGTACAAGAGAGTTTCAAATATGGCACAAATTCGTGCTCAGTAACCAGCCAAAAACAGCGAGGTAACCAGCACAACAATCAGCCAAAACAATGAGAAAACAAGCATGAAATTGAGAACAAAGTTCAGCAGAAAAACCAGGAAAAACTGCTGCTATCCGAGTTCAATTTCTCCCACCTCAGACCTCAGATCGACGATCCAACCGGTCAGATTGAAGTACCACGAGTCACGAACCTGTTGTCCAAATTTCAGCCCGATCCGACAGTGAATGAAGGAGCAATCGCGAATCTAGTGCAGCTGCTCTGTTTTATGCGAAAATAGGTTTTGCTCTTCCTCTCTCACTTTTCTCTTTGCCTCACTCTCTGAATTCAGCTCTCTTACACCCACTAATCTGACCTCTCTCCACTTGGTTAAGTGAGACTCATGGGCTTGCACATATTGGGCCTTTCTCCACATAGGAAGGGAGCCCAAAACCTAACACAGTGAATCTTTTCTGTTGGAAGTTTGTTGGAGAGTCCTCCGACACACGTTATTGAGTTTGACCGGTTAGATACTTGAGTCTCTTAGTCTAATGATTGTAGTAGACTGATGTATTTTTCTCTTTGTATAGGCTTTGATGTTGGATTCACCTTTGTTTTAATGTTTTGTGTGTTGTTATACTTAGACTCAAATAGTTATATTTTGTTGTATTTGTTATGTATTTCATCTGACTTGTATGTACTTATAAACTCATTGTTTATTCAGGGATAAAAAGGTAGTTAAAACCAACTTTTTAAAGTTCTAATAAACTGAACTTATTTTCAGAACAATAATGTAAAGAGATATTTTAGACTAAAAAATCATTTACTTTGAATAAATTGTCCTATACTTTCAGAGCACATGATTCAATAATCAAGAGATAATAAAGCTTCCTTACTCTCAAAAGGCTTCCTTAATCTGTGATCATTTTGGAATCTAATCTTATAGCTACATATTTTCAGAAGCTATTGGCAGGCTACACACATAAAAAGCTTAATCTAAGATGGGTCTCAAAACAAAGACTTAATTCTCCACCACTTCATTATAGCTGTCCAGAAGAACCACATATAGATTACAAATGCACCAAGGTGAAATTAAGCTTATAATATATACTAACTAATGTTAAATGAGAATTGCTTTCACGAAAATTGCATTTACAAAGTTTAATCAAGTACAATGAGATCATGTTCAAAGTAAAATCTTCAGAATCTTTGTCCCTGTCATTTAAATTACAAGCATTTGTTTGACAGACAAAATTATATATACTTGTCCAGGAGAAGAGATGAAAATTTTAGTTATAATTTCGATTCATCCACAATAACTTCTTCTATTATTCAGCTCAACGATTAGTATTTGAACTGGACGAACGAAACGGCCACAAAAATGACAGCGGATTTCGCCTTCCACGGCCACTGGCACGAGAACTAGCACGTCCATGAGGTGGCAGCTCAATACGGCAAACAGGACATGAATTATGCTGAATTAACCAAGGAACAATGCAATCCGAGTGGTAAATATGGTTACAAGGCATCTCCCTTGCCTTACAGCCTAGTTCAAACCTTTCTATACAAACTGGACAGAGTGAATCAGACTGAAGATGTTCTTTTGTGATCTTAATGGTAGGCATTGCTTCAATCGAAGATCGCGAGGCAGGTGCTGGACCACGACCATTCGTATTCAGTTGTTCGATAAGTTCATCTAGTCCACGATCCATAAAGTAGCCACCAAAATCAACGCGCCGAGGGTCACCTCTTGAGTTAGGTGTTTGGCCATGAACTATTAAATATCGGCCGGAAGAACTAAAAACACCCCAGGTCTGTTCAGGAACAGAAACAGAACCAGAACCAGATCTTCCATCCATTCTTTGCCTCATGTAACTATCAACAGCATCTCTAAATCCAATTCTTGGTACAGAACCTCTTTGACTTACAACAGCATGTATCGCGTCGAAAATATCAGGATCGTCTTGAAACTCTTCTGACTGTGATGATGATGATGATGATGCTAGTCCTCGCATCTCGTTAACTTCTTGCACAAATCCTCCCTCGCAGTACGGGCAAAGGACATCCCTCCCTGCAAGCAAGATTGGCTGCCTGCATGTATGACACCAGTATGTTGCTCCCCTTGACATCATTTCTTCTTCAACGGAAATTTAAATCCAGAAAATACACCAAAACACCAGTTTCTCGCTGCACTAAAAAATATAGATCTTTAGAAATAATAGTCACTATTAAGTAAAAATGGGTTATAAAGGAGACATCATTAGTACCTTAAGATTCTTTACATTTTTTATTATTAATAACAGTGATATTAAAGGTCATTTTACAATTATCTCAAATGAGATTTGAATTCAATCCCTTGAAATTATAAGTTCAAGCTATTACCAATTTACCATTGAGTTGACACCTCATTGGTTGAATTCTTTTTGCAGCAGAGCAGCTGCTCGATATTTATATCGATCAATCAATTTACTATCACCATCAAAATCATTTTATGCCACCCATTATAGGTCTTAAGCTTGCAGAACCCGTGCTTGAAGCACGTGTCTCTTAGCTAGTATTCTTAAAATGTGTTCTTATAATTTGGGTTGAACCTAACTCAATCCTATAAAATAAATTTGTAATGTGAAAAATGCTCCCACATTTAAACACTTTTTCACACCATATTACATCGAATGTGAAACTCTCAACATGCGTAAAATAGTAAACCTCAGAAAGATGGTAATGGAGTGACGTGACCTTAAATTATTTACAACTAACAAAAGAACCAAAATAAAATAAAAATTTTCTTTTAACTTTCAACTTCAATTATGTAACCAGATCAAGTTTTCTCCGTAAAAATAAAGCTTTTCGACAAGGGATAACATTTATGTTAATTCAGAAAGAAGACAATATGAACAAGATAAACAAAGCCTTTCAGTTTTTTATGCAAATGACTCTATAATAAGGAAATTACAAGTTTGTTAATGCTATCAACACAGAGGTCGGGAACTTCTAGCACAATCAATTATATCATACGGAATTAAGGATTTACAACAAATTTCACAATAATTGCATATAATAAAATGTATATCATTTGGGATTGGAATCCTAGAATAAACGCCAACTTCAAATGAATTTGTTTTTCTAGGTTTAAATATGACTAAGTTTTTTTTGTAGTTTTGTGCTTTAACTTTTTTGTTTGGATTCAATCACTAAATATAAATTCTGAAAGTTTTTAGCCTCTGATCTAATTAATTGGATTATGTGGGGTGATTTTATTAGGGCATCTAGCAAGTTAGAGACTAAAATTAACTGTTTTTAATTTGCAAAGATTGAACCTAAACAAAAAAAAAAAAAATTACAAAATAAACCTTATATAACTGCGGGTAAACCATATTTCATTTTTTTGTTATTATCACTATCAGAAAGAAAAGCTATACTTTTCATCAGCACAACAAATAACAAGTCGACAAAAAATTACAAGTCAACAAAAAATTATAAGTAAAAAAAAATTAACAAGTCATGTCCAAACACTAACAGAAAGGAAGAAAAAAAACGCTATACATTTCTAAACACAGAATGAAATGAAATCAATTTTTCTCCATCAGGAGAAAAAAAAACAATTGCTACATCTAAATTACAACAACAGTAGAAAAAAATGCAAAGAAAAAATCAAGTGAAAATTAAAATCGATAAAAGAATTACATCATACTGACATCAAAACACATAACTTTCAAATGGAGTTTGATTAAAACGAAAAAATTCATTATTCCAATTATTATACCAAGTTCATACCTGTATAGAATCCACATAATATATGTCAAAGCAGCAAACAAAGTATTAAGTGATAGAAATTTTTAAGAAAAGAGAGAATATCAAAGTGAACTTACCAAGAAAAAGGAGAGAAAACCAAACAGAAAAAAAGTCCACTGAATGAAAATTCAAAGCAGGGTGGCGTGTGGTTCTGAGTTTACTAGAGATAGAAAATATTTATGATATCATTTGTAGTTTAATATTTTTTTTATACACATAAATGCGTCGTTTGATTTGATGTCTATTCGTCATTTTCTGACTATGTTTCATGTTTTTAGAGAGACTTTTTGTTGACCTTGTACAAACACATTATATACAAATTCTTTTTTGTATTAAATTTTCGAATTTTAAAAAATTATTTCAACCAAAATTTAAATTAGTATTTGTTTAAATATTTCTCCTTAACTAAATTTTATTAATGCTTTAAGTTCAATTATTTAACTCACTAAATACAATTTTTTACACATTATTTAATCTAACTATATCAATAATTCAAAAAATAAATATAATTATATTATTATGTAATTTTTATAGTACTTCTTAAACTTTTCAATATATATATATATATATATATATATATATATATATATATTAGTTAATTTCAGTTATAAACCATAACTAATATTCTATTTGGACTATGTACATAAAATTAAAAGAATATTATGATTTTTTTTTACTTAAGAAAGATTATATAATTTATTTTATTATAATATATATATATATATATATATATATATATATATATATGTATATGCGTATATAATATATTAAGGATATATATTGTTGAGTTTATTAAATTAGTTTAGGGATGAGAATAAGTTAGGTCGTCCGTCAGATGCCTATGGCCTGACCTATTTAAAAAAAGACTAGACTGAGACAATTTTTAAAGCTTATATATTTAAATAGGTCAGACTCAAACTTATAAAAAAAAACTATTAGGTGTGACATGTCGGCCTATATTTATTTTATTATTTACTAATGTTATTTTTTTATTATTATTTATTAATAATATTATTTTTTAGTTTAAAGTCTATCAATTAGGCAATCATTCAGTAGTCATTCCATATTCGGTAGCGATTTCATATTTAGTAGTCATTTCATATTCGATATATGTTCAATTAGACAATCACTCAGTAGTCGCTCAATATTTGTTTGAAAGGTGATAATGAGTGCGTTTGTTTCAGGAAAAAATATATTCTTTGAAACAAAAAATCATTTTTTAGGGTTTAAAGGGTGTTTGTTTCAGGTTTTTTTAAAATAATTTTGTTAGAAAAGTCATATTTTGTTTAATATATATAAATATATACCTTGATATTGGTATGTGGAAAGCGTCAAGTGATATAGATAAAGCATCATGTAAATTGGTATGGATAGAGCATGCAACTCCTTATGTGTATAGGACTAATTAGATATTCATTTTGTTTTTTTGTTTTCTTGGAAGGTTGTTGTAGTGGAGACTTGTTAGTTATTATTTTATTAGCTTCCCTTTTATATAAAGGTATAGTTTAGTCTATTTAAAAAAATGTAAAATATAACATTTAAATATTTTAATGTGAATAAGACTTTTAAATAGACTTTCAAGTCAGACCAAACTTTTAAAAAGTTAGGTTAGACCGAAAAAAACACCTATGATAGATCGTATGTCAGGCTTAAACCTAAAAAATTAATCGTATATCAGACTCAGACATTTCAAAGTCTGATATGACCTATTCCCACCTCTTGTGGCATCGTAGTAAGGATAATAATAAATAAAATAAAAATATGTATTTTTAGTACTACATGCATGACATATATATTATTTTTAATTATATTATTATTATTATTGTTATATATATATATATATATATATATATATATATATATATATATATATATATATATATATATATATATATGCACACATAAATGTGTGCAAAAATATAAATTTTATCATAACTAATAATATTTAAATTACTAATCTAAATATACAAATAATATCATAATATTTTTTTAGGTGGAATAAAATATTCCATAACTTATTCATAAACAAAGTTAATAATTAATTTCATACAAGATGATAATTGATATCTAAATTTTGTTTTATTTTTATTCAAATAAGTTTATGTTTAGTGTAGTAATTAATTTTCTTTTTATTTTATTTCTATTAATATTAGTAAATTAAAGAAATATTTACAGGATTTAATATAATATTCGATAATTTAAATAATTTATTTTATTATTTTTGTGATTTAATATATAGAATTTTAAATATTTTTTTAATTGTGTCCAAATATTAACAATTTATTATAATTCAAGTGTGATTAATGGATACGTGTATTGAAGTAGCAATGTCGATTTACAAGGAAGGAAGTTTGAATTGTAAATGTTCCTTTTTTAAAATTCCTGAAAAATCTAAAGATTTAACTCAAGAAAGATATTGGTTAAGAAAACAAAAAACGGAGAACGATCTTAGTTAGCTTAAAAATAGAAATTCAGTTTATGTTTTAATTTAGTTAATCAATCAAACTTAATAAATAAAAGAGATAAGAGAAAGAATACCTCACAAAGATGTATCCTGGTTCACCCAACTTGGGCTACGTCCAGTCCTCACAACTTCGAGATTTTCTACTAAGTGTTCAAAACATAGAACCTTCTTGGTTTTATAGCACATAGCCTAGATCAACCTTGATCTGTTATAAACTCTATTTCTTTCCTCCCATAAAGCAAATTAATCACATATCAATCTTGATAGGATTTCTTACAATTTATCCAAACTATACTTAACTCTTATAGTTTGAATTTTACAATAATGATGAGATTGTTTTGATAGAATATGATATATCTCACCTCTTGTTTGAGATTCGATTATTTACAAAGAATTTAATATAATAATAACAGAGTATGATATATTATCAGAACTGAATCTTTCTTGAGAAAATGAGAATTTCAAGTAAGTGAGTGTGAATGATTTATGAGACTTGATAGCACTTGAACTTTTGCAATTTCCCTGGGCATTGGTATTTCTTTTATAGGTGTTTTGGAGTAATCAATAATGGTCAAAAGAGTTGTTGGTAGTGCTCTGTCAGTTTTGACCACAACCAATATAAATGAATAAAAGTATTCCAGCCTTTGAACAATTCTAAAATTTGTTTGACTGGTGTTGGGTTATTCTTTTTTTGATCAGATTGCCTTTGATTAATGATCCTATATGCTTTGCATGTATTTGTTGATGTTATATCTTCAATCTTGAGGCCTGATTATCTCCAAAACAATTTTGAAAAATGATAATGAACTTCTACATAACAGAAGAGATAGAAATTGAACTTCTACAAAAACAAAGATTGATTAACAATCTGGACTGTCAGTTTTTGAACTTTCTGGATATTGATAATCAATCTGGAGGTTCAGTTTTGATCATTCTGGATGAATTCCTAATGTCTTGTACATATCAAGATTATTTAACTTTCTGACAGTTTGTTTGAAGATGGTTCAGATTTATTTCAACTAGCTTGATTCATGGCCTTTTATCTTAGTGATTCAAATGCCTTCTTTGATTGGAAGGGAACCTACTTATTCCTTGCCAAGTACTAATAATCTTATAATACAATTTAGAGACAAAGTCTTCCTTGGACTAGTGTAAATCTATTGATCGTTAGGCTATACTGATCAGTCTTGATCTTGGAGATCATTTTCCAGAATGTTCTTGTTTTCTTTTCTTTGCTTTGCTTGATTCCTATCTTTAAATTAATTCACTCAAAATCACATGTTAAATTAACATAACATTTTAGAATCATAATTAACATTCTTAATTAACCTTTGTTTATTTTCATCAAAACTTTAATTTGAGAGTTTGTCTTAACAATCTCCCCCTTTTTGATGATGACAAACGTGTTAATTTAGATTTTAATTCTGATTCTAATATTAATTTTGAAGAGCTTAATAGCTTCCCCTCAATTTATCCTAGATACAAAAAGATTTCTAAAAACAGAATTACAAACTATCTTAGTTCTCCCCCTTTGTCACACAAAAAGGTCTAGAAAGATCATCTATTTTGCAAGAGATGGAGAAGATCCTTCAGAAGAAGAAGATTTTGCAGGATTAGAGATAAGCAGAGAAGTAGGAGCAGGATGAGGATGAGGAGGTGGGATTCCCAATTAAGGAGATAACTGATCCATGAGCCATGTTCTCAACAAGGTTGTCTCCTGATCTTGCTGAAGCTGACGTGCCATGATGGTCTGAAATGCGACCATGATATCAGAGTTGGAAGGTTCATCCATGTGAGCAAGAGTAGGGGGATGAGTTGAAGGTTGAGATGTGGCAGCAAAAATTGTGTTGGATGGAATGGGGGAAACGAAGATTGATGGAATAGTGGCAAAGGAGGATGCTATGGAGGGTATGGAGTCAGATGAAGATGGCTGATCGAGGATTGTAGTTTCTAGAAGGTTTAAAAATTGGCTGATTCAAAAGATGGAAGAGTTGATTTTTTATGGGGAAACAAAAAGTGGGGACATGGTACTTATATGATGGTTGGGTAATAAGGTGCCAAGTCCATGAGGAGGAGAGTGGAGAATTTGAGAGTAGGACATAAAATATGTGGAGGATAAGGTTGAAGGTTGGGGAAAAACAAAGAAAGTTGGAGGATTTGGGATTGCTTCTGGAGAATGTTCTCGGTTCAGAGGAGAACGTTCTTGTGCAGGGTCAACTGCTGCATCTGCTGAGTGGTAAGATGTTTGTGGTGAGAAGGGGACTGGTATAGGGGCATCTTTTCTCCTTGTTGAGCGTTTTCTTTTTATGGAAGATGGAAAATGAGAGGTTATGGGAGTAGGTTGTTTAGAAAATGTTTTTCTCATGTGGGAGAGATTTTCGGTGGAAAATTTTGAAATTTTGATGAGGGATTTTTCAGTTGTGAGGGGAATTTCAAAGTGCCTAAAGGTTTTGGTTAAGATCATTTCATAAGGAATTGTGTTTTTCTTATAATCATTGGTGGCAGCGGAGATCATATGATGAATGATGTTATGAGGAAGGCTAAGATGCTTATAGTTGAGGAGGTGATAAATAATCAAAGCATCATTGTCAGAGACATACTCATGGCTTCCACAGTGAGGATTAATGGTATGTTTACTCATGCTATTGAAAACCTTGGGAAGGGGTTTTAGATAGGTTGAAAGATACCTAGTATATGATTCCTGAAACAAACCAGAGAGTATTTCAGTCTGGTTGAGGTTTAGAGTTGAATACCATTTGCTTCCAAAGATAGAAGGTCTTTCTGTTGGAAGTTTAAGGATGGAGGCTAGGATATCAGGAGTCGATCGTATCTCTATTCCTTTAAAGGTGGATATGATCAGAGATTTATCAGAGAACGTTTTGGCATTGCAGTAGAAGGCCCTTACAACATCTAGATAAAAGTGTTAAGATGTTTGTAAGAAAGAAGTCCATCCTAGAGCATCAATGTGATGCTTAATAGCATTGCCATCAACAATGAGTTTGTCAAAGACAAAAACTCTACCTATTCCAATAGGGCGTTGAGCCCGTTTGTCTTTGAAGACTTTGGAGAGTTTGGAAGGAATAAAAGGAAGAGTATTGGGTTTGTATTTTTTGGAGGGAGGGGATGGTTGATGAGAGGATTCATATGTGGAGGATGGTGAGCGTTCTAGAGTGGGATAACTTTTGGATTTTGGTGAGGGAGAAGGTGTAAGAACTGGGGTAGAGTGTCGAATTGGAGAATGTTCTTGAGGATCTTAAGGAAGGGTTGGTTTAGTAAGATAATATTCTTGAATTGGAGAACGTTCTTGATTTTGGGGAGGAGAGGTCTTACAATCTGGAGAACGTTCTGGATATGGAGAATGTTCTGGAGTTAGTGTTGGGGAACATTGTGGAATAGGAGAATGTAATGGAGAGGTAGGTTTAGTGGTTTTAAAGTTTTGTTTGGGTGCATGTGTTTTCATTCTTTGGGGATTCCTGAGATTGTTTATGGCTAGGAATTGGGCAATGGTCATGGTGTTTTTAATTTTTGTGGAACGTGATGGTGGTTTTTTATTTTGGAAGGAAGGCTGAGATGGTTCTGGGGAAGTAGAGAATATTTCATTTATCAATCTCCTTTTTTAATTTGGGGGAGTTGATTGAGATGGCTTAAAGGAAAATGAAGGCTTTGATGGTGTGATGAGTTTTGTTGATTTTGTTGGTGTAGTTACTTTCTCTGTAGGAGTGGTTTAAGGAGGAGTATCGAATGATTCATTTGTCTCTGAATCAGAGATGATGAAGTATGATGGTTTGAAATTTGATGTTTTTGATGTTCCAATGCCAAATAGAATGCGCATAAAACGATATTTTATTGGAGTATGATTTCATAAGTGTGGACGAACTTGAGCAAGATTGGGAAGAGGACATGTATAGAGTGGTGGAAGAACATTAGACAAAGGATTTAAGATAAGAGGATTAGGGTTTTTCTCTGGGGATGATGAGAGATAATCAGAGAATGTTGTATCAAATGAAATGTGTGGTGGATATGGTCGTGGTGGAGGAGAGGGTGAGTGATGAATTTCAGAGTCTGATGATGGAGAAGATGATGATGAGGATGGTGAATAGGGAAATGCATTTTTGCATGCTGAAGTTTTGGTTCTAGCCAATGATTTGTTTAGAAAGGGATTGAGATATGAAAGGTTTTGAGAAGAAGGATAAAGGGTTGTTGTTGTTCCCGTGAAAAAGAGATGGAGTGTTTCAGTTTCACAACAGATTTTTCATTATGAAGAGAAAAGAAAAAAAAAAATGATTATTAAATCTTGGGAAAGAGAATAATAAGGTTTTTTTTTGGGGGGCGGGAATGTTTGCAATGTGTCAGTCACTTTTGCAGACAAGAGGACACATGTATTAAATGTCAAGATTTACCTTTTCTGTTAAAGAGGAAAGGTGATGACGCAAAGGAGAAAGTTGTTTGAAAAAACCAAGAATGTTTGTCTGGAACATGGAAATTGATAATCGTTCTCCGTTTTCAGCAGAAGCAGATTTTAACAAGAATTTTCTGGATTTTTTTTTATGATTTTCAATTTTTCTTTGATCAAATTGAAACTATTCTCGACTAGAGGCTTTGTAAAGATGTCAACA
Organism: Cicer pinnatifidum; assembly: GCA_037974775.1. Classification (NCBI taxonomy): domain Eukaryota; kingdom Viridiplantae; phylum Streptophyta; class Magnoliopsida; order Fabales; family Fabaceae; genus Cicer; species Cicer pinnatifidum. The sequence continues at coordinate 42,814,823 of JBBPBR010000004.1, forward strand.
AGTTGATTTTGAGTATAAAAAAAGATCAATTCGATTTCTTTCTTGTTGATATGATCACAAATAAAATGATGCTTTATTTCAATGTGTTTTGATCTAGAATGTTGTATTGGATTTTTTCATAGATTAATTGCACTAGTATTATCATAGTAAATTGGAATGTTTGAGTAACTTACAGAGAAGTCTTCAAGTTAGTTTTTAATCGAAAAAACTTGTGAGCAACAATTTGCTGCTGAGACATATTCAGCTTCAGTGGTTGATAATGCTATTGTGTTTCGCTTTCTGTAGGACCAACTTACCAATGCTACACCTAAAAACTGACATGCTCCACTAGTGCTCTTTCTCTCAATTTTATCTCCAACATAATCAGCGTCACAATAAGCTATAAGATCAAAATGCGATTCTTTTTATACCAAAGACCAAAATTAGTGGTTCCAACAAGATATCTAAAAAATTCATTTTACGGCTGTTAAATGAGTTTCCTTTGGGGCTGATTGAAATCTAGCGCATAACCCTACTGTAAACACAATATCAGGTCTACTAGCAGTTAAATAAAAAATTCTTTTATATTCCTTTTCAGAAACAGATTTTCCATTCTCATATTTTTCAAAAGAAGAGGATGGATGCATGGGAGTAGACATGATTTTTTGATTCATTCATTTTGTATTTGATCAACAAATCTTTAATGTATTTTTCTTGACAAATAAAAATGCCATTTTCATATTGTTTGATTTGTAATTCAAGAAAGTACCTTAATTCCCCCATCATGCTCATTTAAAATTCACTTAGCATGAGTTTTGAAAATCCTTCACACATTTTTTCATTTGTGGATCCAAAAATGATATCGTCGACATATACTTGAACAACAAGTAAGTCATTTTTCTCAGTTTTTTAAATAATGTGGTGTCAATTTTTCCTCTTGAAAATCCATTTTTGATTAAAAATGAACTTAGCCTTTCATACCATGCTCTTGGCGCTTGTTTTAGTCCGTATAAAGCTTTTGTAAGTTTGAAAACATGATTTGGTTTAGATTGATCCTCAAAACCAGGAGGTTGTTTTACATAAACTTGTTCATTTAAGAAACCGTTTTAAAATGCACTTTTAACACCCATTTGAAATAACATAATGAGTTTATAAGATGCATATGCAAGAAGTATACAAATAGTCTCTAACCTTGCAACATGAGCAAACGTTTCATCGTAATCTATACATTCTTGTTGATTATAACCTTGAGCAACTAATCTTTCTTTGTTTCTTATAACCTTACCTTCTTCATCTAATTTATTTCTAAAAACTCATCGTGTACCAATGATGGATTGATCGTGTGTATCAGGTACCAGGGTCCAGACTTCAATTTTTCTTAAATTGCAACAGTTCTTCCTTCATAGCTTCAATCCAAGATTGATCAATTATGGCTTCTTTAATTTGATTTTGGTTCCATTTGAGATATCGTAGCCATGTTGTTTTCATCATTCGTGAATGATTTTCTTGTTTGAATCCCATCAGATGTATCTCTAATGATTTGTGTTTGAGGATGATCTTCAATTGTTCTCCAGCTTTTTGGTGGAGAATGAAACGAAGATCGTTTATCAATCTTTGTTTCCTGTAGACTAATTTGTTGTTGCAGACCAGATTGATTTTCTTCTTCCTCATCCTTTTTACTTATATCTAAATCATCAAACTCATCAAATAATATATGCATATTGATTTCTACAACTTTAGTTCTTATGTTAAACACTCTATAGCCTTTGGAGTCAGTTGAATAACCAAGAAATATTGCTTTGTATGATTTTGCATCAAATTTTCCAATAACATCTTTGTTGTTTAAAATATAACAATAACATCCAAAAATGTGAAAGTAAGAGATGTTTGGTTTTCTATTTTTCCAGATTTCATATGGAGTTTTGTTGATGATTTTTCTTATGGTTACACGGTTTAAAATGTAGCAAGAGGTATTAACAGCTTCAGCCCAAAAATATCTTTCAACATTAGATTCTTCCAAGATTGTTCTTGCCATTTCTTGTAATGTTCTATTTTTTCGTTCAACAACTCCATTTTGTTGTGGAGTTCTTGCACGTGATAGATTATAAGAAATGTCAAGTTCATCAAAGAAATTTTTAAACGAGGCATTTATGAATTCTCCTCCATGATCACTTTTTACCGAAATGATGTTGGATTCTTTTTCATGATGTACCTTTTTACAAAATATTTTAAATGCATCATCTTTTTGTTTTAAAAATAATACCCATGTGTATATTGAGATATCATCAACAATAACAAAACCATATTTCATTCCTCCTAAACCTGTTGTGTTGATTGACCCAGAAAGATCTATGTGAAGTAATTCAAGAGTTCTGTTTGTGCTTACAAAATCTTTTGAATGAAAAGTGTTTTTGACTTGCTTTCCTTTTGCACAAGCTTCACATATTTTATCTTTATCAAAATTAAGTTTGGGTAATCCTCCAACAAAATCTAATTTTGAGATTTTTTAAATTGTTTTCATACTTATATGTCCAGCCCTTTTATGCCATATCCATTTATCTTTATTGATAGACATAAAACAAGATTCATCAAGTAATTCTTCAAGATATAAGATATATAGGTTTTTCTTTTTATTTCCAGAAAAAAGGATTTCTCCAGTTTCAGTTTTCTTTATTTCACATACTTTTGGTTTGAAAATAACTTCACACCCATTGTCACATGGCTTAGTTATGCTTAGAAGATTATGTTTCAAACCTTCAACATATTGAACATCAGTTATCTGAGCAGAGTTTGTATTATCAATTGTTCCTTTACCTTTAATCTGAGCTTGATTGTTGTTTCCAAATGTAACCGATCCTCCATCTTTCTTGATGAATGTTAGCAGTTTTTGTCTCTAGTCATGTGTCTTAAACAACCATTGTCCAAGAACCAAGGCTTTTTCTTTACATTTGGAAATCTAACCTGCATAAGATATTATCTCAACCTTACGTACCCATTTCATTTTGGGTCCTTGAGAGTTAGTTTTAGAGTTTTCTTTTTTCTTGAGATAGCACATTAATTTTTCATGACCATTTTTGAGACAATGTGAAGATTTAACTGTAGATCTTTGAATTGATTTTATAATATGGGTTTTAAAAGGTTTTAATCTTGATTTTGTAATAGTTCCAGATCATTCTCCTTTTTCCATGTTTTCTAGAGAAAGTTCAGTTTTTGTTTCAAAACATTCTCCGTTTTGAAAACAACTTGGAGAATGTTCTCCTTTATGCAGAATCTTTAAAATTGGTTTAGTAGGACGATCTTTTTCTTTAAAAAGCTTTTTGCTTTTAATCTTTTCATCCCTTTTTTTAAAGTAGCAAGCAAATTCTAGATGTCAGTTTTTTACAATATGAACTTCTAGTTTTACATTTTTCTTCCCTTCTTTCCAGAACAAAAAAGTTTTCATACATTTTTTGTTTTTTGAGTTTGGTTAAAATTGAGACTAGCTTTATTAAAGATTCCTACTTGAGATCCCATGATTTTTTGAAAAGTTTCAATAGCTTTAATGAAATTTAATAAATCATTTTTAAGAAGTTCATTTTCAGTTTTAAGGAGATCGTTCTCTGTTTTCTTTGCAGAACGTTCTTGGCCCTTTTCAAAATAGTGTTGTTATGTTTCTTTTAGTTCTTGAATGATATTTTTGAGAACATTATTCCTAACATGAGCTTTTTCTTTTTCTTTATGAAATTATTCTTTTAAAGAACTATATTTTTGAATAAGAAAGTTTGAATCATTTAACAAATTATCAAATTATTTTCCCATTTGTTCACACAATAAACAAGGTTCATAGTTTGTTACCTCATGTTCTTCTATTTTTGTCATCAAGCATATGTTGGCTTCCTTACCTTCTTATGTTTCTGATTCCGAGTCATCCCACATAGCCATCATTGATTTCTTTTTGAAAGGAAATCATTTGGGTGGTTTTTTTGTTTAAAGGATATTCTGCTTTATAATGTCCCAATTTATTACATCCAAAGCATGTGACTTGACTCTTGTCTATTTCTATTTTAGGATTTTTCTTTGAAATCCATTTTTGATTTGATATATTCTTCTCACCATTCTCTGTATTCTTCTGGTGAGAAGAACAATTTCTTCATCAGCATCTTCTTGTTCAATTTCTTCTCGTTCCTCCTCTGTTTGTACTGTGATGTTTCTTGAATGCTTTTAGTGCTATTGCCTTTGCTTTTTTGTCTGGTTTGTCTTCTTGCATTAATACTTCATATGCTCTAAAGGTTCCAATTAATTCTTCCAGGAGAAGTGATTCAAGATTATTGGCTTGGCTTATAGCTGTTACCACTGGTCTCCATATGATTGGAAGACACCTCATTATTTTTCTCACTCTTTCTTGTACTGTGTAAACTTTTCCAAGAGAACGCATTTCATTTACTATTGTTGTGAACCTTGAGTACATTTCATCAATAGTTTATTCTTCTTGCATTTCGAACAGTTCAAATTTTCTTATGACAATGTCTATTCTTGTTTCTTTGACATGGCTTGTTCTTTCATGATGAGTTTGTAGTGTATCCCATACTTCTTTAGCAGTTGTGCATTCATCTACTCTTTCACTTTCTTCCCTGCTCAAAGCACATGATAAGAATAATTGAGCTTTTGAATTTAGGAGTACCTTAGTTTTATCATCGGTTGTCCAGACTGCTTCTTTCTTCGCAGCAGAGGTTGAGTCATTTTGATTGACTCTTGGTATGAAATATCCATCTGTAGTGATGCACCACATCCTTGTATCTTGAGATTTCAGAAACAACTGCATCTTATTTTTCCAGAAGTAATAATCAGATCCATCAAAATAAGGTGGTATGTTTGAAGATCCTCCTTCAACAATGTATTTAGCTTTAGACATCTTTTCCTCTAGATCTTTTCTCTAACACTTATTAGGTGTTTTTGATCTTTCTAGAGATTGTGCTCTGATGCCAATTGATCCCTAAGTTTGCTTTCATTCTTTCATTCAAATTACACCATCAATATTGGAGAAAGTAAGAAATTAGAAGAACCAAAGATAGCACACTCATAACAATATAACGATAGTGTGAAGTAAATGGTGCTTCTAGTTTTTCGCATTTAGTTTATTGATCTTGAATGTTCTTTTGATGTCAGAAACATAGGATCATTTATTATTGAGTTACATTTACTGTCCATTTTAATAAATAATTCATAATTTTCCTTATTAAATATATACTTATCTAACAAAATCTAAATTTAGTTTTTTTTTTGTGTGTACATTTATTTTTCTTTATAAGTAATACATTTTTAAAAATTACTATATATAATTAATCGGAACAATATAAATAAAAAGATAATTTTTTTAAGATAGAATCTGAAGCAAAAATTAGGATTTGACGATGTTTTAGCTTAGAAAATAAAATATAATATCTTCATTAATGAAAAAAATTAAAAATCTAATTACTATGCAACTGAATGTATCTTATGTATTAAAAATGTAGTTATTTAATCGTATCTCATCATATTTGTGTCGATATTTTTTTAAAGTATATTGCAATACGAAATGATGGTGAGATAAGATTGATGTCTCAAAAAAATATTACGTTTTCGGTGTTTAGTTATTAAAATGTATATCAATGTAAAAACATTGATAGACTCTGCATTTATGTATAATGTCAATTACTAATTATTTTATAAAATAATCTAAAATTGTATTGATATAGCTCTTGCTAGTAAAAAGTTTGAAAAATTGTCATTCATTATATGTCTCTCATTCACATGTAATGAAAAAATATTTGTAAGTTTGCGGTTTGAATTAATTATGGCGAAACATTTTCTTAAAGTAGTATAATTATATATACAACTACCAATTTTTTTTTTGCTAACTTAACTTTCCGTTTCATTTTCCCCCTAGATCAATCATGAACAAGACAACAAAACTCGACCATATTTAGAAGTATAATAAAATGGAATTTGTTGAAGAAGTCTTATATTTGTTTGTCTATGTTATTTGCCATGTTGTTTGATTATGGAAATGACTATCATGATTCTCCAAACGATTTTGATTTTTTTTAATAAAGTGTCTTTTTTTACAGCTTATTTTGAACCACACTATATATGATTTCTCGTGATCTCCAAACAACTTTGACACACTAAGTAAACAAATAGGCAATTATTATTTAATATAAGAAAGTGAAATTATAAACATTCCACTTTATATTGAATATATTGATTTTTCTTCTAAGTTTTTTTGAATTTGAAAATTTTATCCTGATGTCATGGTTTTCCGAGATCGAGTGGACTATATGTACATGTTGTTGAAGAAATGTTTTGCCTAGGGTGACAGTTTTGGTGGAAAGAAGTCACTATGCGAAAAAACCTATTTTATAGCGCTTTTTTTAAGCCATTTATAGAGTTTTTTCAAAAAAATAAGCGATGTAGCATCCAACGCTGTAAAAGATACAACAGCGCTTTTTAAAATAAAAAAACACTATAAAATAGGTAGATATATTGCGCGCTTATTATACTCGTTTTACAACACTTTTTGAAAAAAACGATGTAAAAGGTGCATTCACTAGATGCATTATTATGCACATATTACAGTGTTTTTTTGAAAAAACACTATAAAAGGTGCATTCAATACATGCATTATTATGCATCTATTGCAGCGGTTTTTTCAAAAAGCATTGTAAAAGGTGCATTCAATAGATGCATTATTATGCACCTATTACAGTGCTTTTTTGACAAAGCGCTGTAAAAGGTGCATTCAATAGATGCATTATCATGCACCTATTACAACGCTGTCTTTTAATTTTTTTTCCAAAATATATTTCATCCAAAATCAGTTCACACAATCATTTCACAATCAGTACACAACAACAGAACTATATAACTTTATAATTTAACTTTATAACTTTACATATTTACACAATTAGTTCACAACATATTCATATACATATTCACATATTGACAACAGCAAGAACTATATACATATCCATATAATTACATATTCACAACTTTTCAAATGTGCCATATTCATATACATATAACTATCAGAACTACACATAACAGAACTACCATATATTCATATAACTATCCCTTGCAGCATGCCATTTTCCAGCAAATCAAATAATTTTCATTTCAATCACATACTAACACCAATCTTCCTTTATTTCAATTAGATCTCTTTCAGAGTATGTTGGACTAGAATTGTCAAAGTACTGTGCGATATAAAAATTGAACATAAATAAGTTAGAATCAAATATATACATAGTTTATATATGAAAATCAAATAATGAAAATACCGTACCGTTTTTGAGATTATAGTTTGATTCATATCAACAATCTCATTCATGAATCACAATATATAGTACTCACAATCGATGTTGTTAGTTTGACGAGGGCGCTATAAAATAAAACATATAAGTCAATAAATATTTGTGCATTGGTAGCAGTATAAGTTCAACATGCATTTTATTGAAACAAAAAACTAATAAATACAATACCTGAAAAACAGAAGAACAATAGGGTTACGGCACAAAAATACGAACAAAGAAGAACAGCGCATAAATACGAACAGTTCGTAGGAGAGTAGGGTTCACAGAAATAGAGATGGTTCGCAATGACAAGGAGAATGAAGAGGAAACAAGCGTATGACGTTTACATAATGAGGGTTAGTAACAAGGCAATATTGTTCGTAGGGTTCGCAATGAGAAGGAGAATGAAGAGGAGGAGGAAACAAGCGTATGAAGTTTACGTAATGAAGAAGAAACTGAAGCGGTTTAAGGTTTAGGGATAATATTTGAATGAGAGTTGGTAGGGATAGTAACAAAGAGGAGATGGTTGACAATATGGTTCGTAGGGACAGTAGTTGATTGAGAAGAGTTGTTATTTGTTCATAACTTTCAAGTCAAATACTACTCTATATAAAGTAATTATATAATGTCTTTTAAGTATAAATTAGTATTTTATACATTATAAGTATAGAAGAATGCTAAATTTAGTCCAAAAAAAGGTTAAATTGTTATAAAATATTTTCAAAAAATTAAAATTTTATTCTAAAATATCGAATATATTGTTTTTACAGTTAGTTATAATATTATTTTTAAAGTTTAATTTTAGTAAAATTTATTAAAAAAGTGTCAGCAAAATATTTGTACTAGTGTAAAATTTTTACTCAAATTAAAATGTTATTTTTTTTATTGTAGTTATTTATTTTGTTATGATATATTATGTTAGTAAAATGTTATTTTCTTAAAAAATTGTAAATTTTTTCAGAAATCAAATAATACTTATTTAAAAGAAAGCAACTGCATAATATTGATCTAATTATGAAATATGTAATATTATATATATAAAATGCGTTAAGATTATTTTCAAAAGACATAAAACGTTCATATTTTAAAATGCTATAGTAGTGTTGTAAAAAAAAAAAAATAGAAATTATGTTGTTAATGTATATATGATAAATAAAATTTAAAGCATGTGAAAAATGTATTGATTTTAATGTAATTATTTTTTAAAAATTATAAGTTAATTTTTAATAGCCTATTACAGCTCTCTTTGAAAGGGCGTTGTAAAAGACCTCCTTAACTTATTTTTCAAAAGCCTATTACAGCACTCTTTGAAAGAGCGCTGTAAAAGGCCTCCTTAACTTATTTTTTAAAAGTCTATTACAGCGCTCTTTAAAAGAGCGCTGTAAAAGGTCTCCTTAACTTATTTTTTAAAAGTCTATTACAACGCTCTTTAAAAGAGCGCTGTAAAAGACCTCCTTAACTTATTTTTTAAAAGCCTATTACAACGCTCTTTGAAAGAGCGCTGTAAAAGGTCTCCTTAACTTATTTTTAAAAGCCTATTACAACACTCTTTGAAAGAGCGCTGTAAAAGACCTCCTTAACTTATTTTTTAAAAGTCTATTACAGCGTTCTTTGAAAGAGCGCTGTAAAAGACCTCCTTAACTTATTTTTTAAAAGCCTATTAGAGCGCTCTTTGAAAGAGCGCTGTAAAAGACCTCATTAACTTATTTTTTAAAAGCCTACAACAGCGCTTGTCAAAAAAACGCTGTTGTATCCTCCGTTATTTTAAAAAAATTCTACAACAGCACTTGTATTTAATAAGCGCTGTAAAAGACGTGTTATAAAATGTCATTTTTGGCGTAGTGAGTGTTGTATAATTATTTATAGCTCTATGTAAATGATAATATTTTTATAAGATCTTTATATAGGTTGTTTAATTATTCATTATTGATGGAAGAATTTATAACTATGTATATGATAGCTATAACTATTTATTATCAAAGGAATTAAAAAATTTAGTAGTCTTATGTTGTATAGGAATTTGAAGCTCTACGTTATGTAGCTTAGCTGTAATATTTTGTTTTGTGGATAAAAAGTTACTGGAAATGTATGTTGTAAATAATTTATAGTTTTATAGTGTAAAATCTATTAATTAGATCATGATATTATTTTTTATCATACATAAATATAGCATTATTCTAACTAGAGAGAGCACTTTTGAGGTTGTAAACATTTATGATACTTAATTTTCATGTTTTGACAAATGTATCTATTTCATATACCTCTTATGATGAAAATAGAGTTAAATAGACATTGTCTCATATATATATATATGAAAACATTTGAAAAAGGCATGACTTAGTAATAGTATAATGAAATTGTTGTAATGGGATAACTAAGGTGACAAGTACTCATATAGTTGATTCTTCATTTGTAAGGAATTATTAAAGTATATATTGTTATTGAAGGAAAGTCATACTACACATAATCGATTATAACCTGTGTAAATAGTAAAGTTAATCTGCAACTACCACATTTGACTTCAAAATACTATTATTCTCTAACAATTAATTAAGTTTTATATTTTCTTGTAAAAAAATAAGTTTCATATTTCAACATAGTATTTATTATATACTTGTAATAAACTATTAGTTTAATATGCATTTTTTGAAAATTCTACCACAACCAATATATAATATGCATTGATGTCGTATTATACATATATGATATATAGTACAAAAGAAAGATTGCATTCAGAATTCAGGCTCTAAATAAAGTGACTTATAGATTGATTGGCTTGTTAACACTTCAACTACAATGTTTTTTCAAGAAATGGAAAACACAAGCACTTAGTTTGCACACATCACAGTAGCTTAATTTTTTTTTTTTTTTTTTGAAATAACCAATGCTAGTAATTAGTTCGTAATTTTTTGAGGAAGTTGTTGAACTCATGATCTGCTTGCCATTCCAACTTCTCCAAACCACCAAACTACCTTAGGAATCCCATACCAGCTTAATATTAACATCACCATAATCGGATTGATCTAGAGGAAAAATGAAACATATTAAGTTGGCAAAAAATATTAGAGGTTATATATAATTATCGTACTTTAAGGGAAATGATGGAGCAACCAACGTAATCCTATCTACCTTTGCCATAAGTAATTCAAACCACAAACATACAAATATGTTTTCAATACTTGTGAATGAAACAAAATGGTGTTTTACTTTTCATTTTTCAGTTTTTTTATCTCTCTAGTAAAAAACTGTTTTAAAAATTAGAGTTGTCAAATATTTTTTTTTAGATTTATTTTTAAAAAAAGTTTTCTAAAATTTATTATAAAATAATTTTTAAAAATTAAAAAGTAAAATACAATCAAACGAACACTAAATATTTTTACATTGATATATTGTTTAATAAATATGCACCAAAAAATATTTTTCTTTTAAAGTTGTCAATGGCACAAATCCAAGTTAGAAATCTAACATACAAACCAAGTCAATAAATGAATAGAAGAATGAGGGATTGAGGGAAGAAAATGACGAATGTACAAGGAAACAAGAGGGGAAATAATAGGATAAGGAAGAAGAACCCATCACTTGGAATCAGAGAACAATGATTCTTTGCAGGGAATGTTTAGAAAACAAACTTGGATCTATAATCTTCTGTTTGAGTAACATAGAATCTCAACTCTAAAGTCTCTCTAAGGTGTATTTAGCATTTGCTTGAAATAAGTTCTTCTATAATTTGATTTTAATTTTAATTTTCATGTGAAATTTGAGACATTATTGTTGTATGTTATGTTTGAGCTTGTTTATGTTATTGTGATTGATGTTAAAGATTAATATTTTTTCATGTAAATCTGTATGTTATTTTAGATGTGTAGGTTGATTAGAATCAATATATATATATATATATATGATAATTTTTCAGTAAGTGTATTGAATCATTGCAACTAAAAATAAAATGATAGTATTGAGTGTTAAACTCTAAGATTGCATTATACTATTGAATTTTGTTTAATTATTAAAATTGAATAAAAAAATTTCGAATTAATTAAAATAATTTTTGAATCTAACAAGAGTAATAGTATTCAACTTTTATAATAAGAAAAATGACAGATATAAGTTTCACTTCGAATTCAATCTTAGTTTATAATTTGATCCTAGTTACTAAATTTCTTTTATTAATTATAATTAAATTCTCTTTACTATTCCTACCATAATTCCTTAGTGAGAGAAACTTTAATTCCAAAGTAACCCC